>JANPWX010000641.1:10243-22647 GCA_024734555.1 Trochalopteron elliotii
TTTTCCCCATTCCTGTTTTCCCCATTCCTGTTTTCCCCCATTCCTGGTTTCCCCATTCCTGTTTTCCCCCACTCCTGTTTCCCCATTCCTGTTTTCCCCATTCCTGTTTCCCCATTCCTGTTTTCTCCATTCCTGTTTCCCCGTTCCATTTTTCCCCATTCCCATTTTCCCCATTCCTGTTTTCCTCATTCCCATTTTCCCCATTCCCATTTTCCCATTCCCATTCTTGTTTTCCCCCATTCCTGTTTCCCCCATTCCTGCACTGTCAGGAGAAGACCACGGCACTGAGTCCTCTGGGTGTCCTTGTGCTGCTCTGCAGCTCAGCCCAGGGAACATCCCAGCTGCTGCAGGCCTCAGGAAGGGATTAACCAGAACCAGAAGGTTTCCTCTCCCAAAGATCCCCTAAACTGCACTCCTGGAAGCCAGGTGTGCACAGGAGCCAGGAGGAGGATCAGCTTGGAGCCACCCCAGCTCCCTCCTCACCCTGTGACACCCAAACCTCCAGCACAGCCCCCAAACCCTTCCCCTGGAGGAGCCTTTTCCCCAGAAATTGGAAGGAGCAGGAATGCCCTGTCCTTGGGGGGGTCCCTTTGAGAGGTGTCCCCACCAACACAGCACTGCTGGAGAGGGAACACATCCCAAAAAAAGGAGCCTGGGAGGCTGCACGTGCCTGCCAGATGCTCCAGGAGGGGAGGGGAGCAGGGTCAGGGTCAGCAGCAAGGCCTGACTGGCTTCAGGAGAAGGGGCCGTGCATGGGGGAGAGGGAGCCGGGAGGAAATACCAGCCTGGGGCAGGAAAAGCCATCCCGGGTGGATTCCCGGTCACGTTTGCACATGTCTGGCTCAGGAGAGGCAGGAAGCTGCCAGGGATGGGGGTTCCTGGGCTGGAAGGAGGAGGCAGAGCAGCCCCACACGCTGGGACAGCCTGGGATGCTCCTTCCTGCATCCCTTCAGTGCCTCGGGGAGCTGCAGGTTGGGCTCAGCCTCCTCCCCCTTTGCTCCCTCCCTTCTTCGGGAGGGTGAAATGCTGCCTTGGGAGCTGCAATTCCCACAGATTTGACAAAGTTTGGAGCTGTCTCCATGCCCTGGGACCTCGTGGAGTGTGTCAGCCCAGCCTCCTCTGCCCATTCTGGTATCTGTTGGCTCCTTGCCCTGACAGGAGGAAGCTGCAGCCTCTGACGTAACCCCAGAGCCTTCTCCCCAAGACTTGAGAACAAGTTAAACAAAACCAGACTGCAAATCTCAGGAACAAGAGCCCAGACACAAAGGAACAGCCTTGGAATTGCCACTGCTGTCCCCACAGGCAAACACTGGAGCCAGGCCCAGGTCCCTGGATGAGCATGGAGCTGCCCAGAGCAGCTGCACAACCTCCAGAAGTCTCTTCCAAGGTGAATTATACCCTGAAAATGTCTCTAAAACACCTCCTCCCCCTCCTGCCACTGCACAAACACACTGGCAGTGTCCCGAGAGCCATGAAACTGAATTTTTTAGCAGCCCTGCTCCTCCAGAGACCAGCAGGAACCACACCAGTTACACCAGTTAGTGCTGCTGGAGCACCATCACACCCTGCCCACCAAGAGCCATGACCACCTGGTACATTTAAGACAGAAAAATATAAAATCTGAATCATTAAATGACAACAGCCACAAATACAACATCTAAGCACTGCCTCCTATAACTGTCTGGGATCAACAGCAAGGCACAGCATTTTTCCTGCTTTAGTTTATTTTTGGGTCACTTTTTCTCAAACAACTCTCAAAAAAATGGTGATAGAGTGGTCACTGAGTGTGGGATCTTCTCCTATTCATGCAGGAAAAAACCCTCTGTGATCTGGCCTGGAGAAGCTGTGGCTGCCTCATCCCTGGGAGTGTCCCAGGCTGGATGGGGTTGGAGCAGCCTGGGAGAGTGGAAGGTTCTGTCCATGGCAGGGGGTGGCAGGAGATGAGCTCTAAGGTCCTTGCCCCCCCAAACCATTCTGTAATTCCATGTTTCTATGGTCTGTTGTCCTACAGAGAACAGGCCAAAGGAGATCTCCAGCTTAATTCCTGCTTTAAGACCAACAGTTGTGGCTGAATTTGAAAAAAAATCTTTCCCTTTAGGAAAAACATCTCATCTGGATTTAAAGCCTTGCCAGCAGCTGAAACCACCACAACCCAGCCTTGGGGTAGGCCAGGAGCAGATGAAATAATAAATACATGAAACATGTGGGCTGTTAGAGCTGACGTGGGAGTCACAATTAAAACCAGCAGAGCTGGGGGAGAAAATTAACAACACTTTTACTGCAGAAGGTGAAGGGTTTGCAGGATTCCCCAAAGCCTCCTCAAACGGAGAGGAAAACCACAAGTGAGGCATTCCAGGATGAATTAATGTGGATCCAGAGCTCTGTGTGCCCCAGGCAGGAGCCTGAACTCTGCTTTAGGAAGAGCCACTGAGGAGGGGGGCGCTCAGAGACTTTTTAACAGCTTAAAGCTTTTTTCTGATAAAGAGGGAACCATCACAGGCCTCTGCAGGGTCGGTGACCTTCCAGGAGCTGCCCAGGGGGAGCAGGGTGGATTCTGCTCCCCACAGGTGCACAGGGACATCATGGAATATCCTGAGCTGGAAGGGACCCACAGGATCATCAATCCAGCTCCAATCCCTGCCCAGACCTCCCAACAATCCCACCCTGGGCACCCCTGGGTGTCCAAAGGCTCCTGGAGCTCTGGCTGCCTTGGGGCCGTGCCCATTCCCTGGGGAGCCTGGGCAGTGCCCAGCACCCTCTGGGGGACTTTTAAATTCTTTAAGCCACCAAAACTCCACATGCAGAGTGTAAACCCTCTGGTTTTCTCTCTTTGTCCCATTTCTTTACAGCTCACTTGAACTCCACACTCCTCAAAATGTCACCAGCCAGGCTGTGGGGACCACGTGGCACGAGGGACACCATGTCCTGTCTCCTGACATGAATGAATCCCACCCTGATCTTTCACTTGCCATCCTCAAAACTGAAACATCCACAAAGTTCCAGGAATGCAAAAAAAAAAAAAAAAAAGAAAGAAAGAAAAAGCAAAAACACAGGAGTTGATTAAAAGATTAAAAACCTGCTCACACAAAAGTCGCTGCCAGAAACTGAGATCTGACTTCAAAACTCCTCTGCATCTCTAACGACCTTTTAATAGCTCTCATTACAGAACATCTCCCTCAGCCCTGCCAAAACAGAGCCCAGCATTTCCACAGGCAGGGCCCAGCTGTTTCATTGATCCATTCCAGGACTTCAAACACATATTAATAACACAGCTCTGTCAAACCAAAGGTTCCACTCCTGGGTGCTGCTGCCTTTCTGGGATGGCAGCTCGTTTAACCTGCCTCTTTCATCAAGCATTTCCCACTCCCAGCGGGAGCTGCCGTGGAAAATGTGGCTCAGAAATGAAGGCTCAGCAGCAGGGAAGCAGAGAAAGTAATAAATAAAATGTATCTCTGTCACTGTAAGCAGAAATTACCTGTCTCATGTACTTCTAATTTTCCGTATAAACACATTTAATTGTTTATAGAGGAAATCAGAGAATGATGGAGTGGTTTGGGTGGGAAGAGAATTTAAAACTCATCCAATCCCACCTCCTTGCCATGGCAGGGACACCTCCCACTGTCCCAGGCTGCTCCAAGCCCCAGTGTCCAGCCTGGCCTTGGACACTGCCAGGGATCCAGGGGCAGCCACAGCTGCTCTGGGCACCCTGTGCCAGGGCCTGCCCACCCTGCCAGGGAACAATTCCTGCCCAGTCTCCCATCCAGCCCTGCCCTCTGGCAGTGGGAAGCCATTCCCTGTGTCCTGTCCCTCCATCCCTTGTCCCCAGTCCCTCTCCAGCTCTCCTGGAGCCCCTTTAGGCCCTGACAGAGGCTCTGAGCTCTCCCTGGAGCTTTATCCAGGTGAGCACCTCCAGCCCTCTCACACCCCAAACGCCCTCAGCCCTGGGTCCCACAAGGTGCCATGTACGTGGAGAATTCCCAATAAATCCTCCTCACCCCACAACTCTCTGGACGCCACACCTGGGATTTCTCCTTGAATTTAGTGACCTTTCAGGGATGGCTCATGACCCCCTCAGGCCATGCCCTGCCCCATGGCAGCTTCCCAGACCTGCTGGGATCTGCTCCAAGGAAGTCCCTCAGGTCCTGCAGGTCAATGCAGGAAGGGCACAAACCTGGCCCTGGCAGGGAGGGAACGCTGCAGTGACAGCCAGAGCACGCTGGCAGGATCACAGCCCTGCTTCCAAACACGTCTGGCAGGTTAAAAAAGGAAAAAGAGAGGAGCTAATGGAAGCAAATCCCTGCCTGGCTGCGTTTTCCCAGCTCAGAGCCCAGCTGGGAGCCACTGCAGAAGGAGGGGAGGCGTCTGTCTCACACCATTCCCTGCTGGACAGATGGGAACCACGGGCAGAGAGGCTCCACAGTCACCCAGGGCTGTGCAGAGTGAGGAACCAGGGAGCTGCAGCCCTGCCCTGTGCCACCCCACCCCACTGCTTCCTGCTGTGCTCCCAGCCCCGGGGGCTGGGGCTGTTCCCTTTCCCAGGAATCCCCACCCTGGTGTTAGTTATTTATGGAGAGGAGGGCAGAGCACTGCTCAGTCCTTGGCTCAGCCCCAGCCAGAGATCCCCAGAATCCCAGGAAGGTTTGGGAGGAATCCTTGGGAGGACCCTTGGAAGGAATTTTAAGGATCTCCCAGCCCCAGTGTGTCACCTCTGCAGAGGTGACATCTCACAACCAGAGCTCTCCCCATCCCAAACCATGAAATGATCAGGGACACCAGGGAGCTGCTCCCAGCAAAACCCTCCAGAGGGGCCGTGTGGGAGATCCCAGGGCTCTCCTGCACTGCTCCTCCAGGCTGCCTCTGTTCTTGACAGGTTTTCCTTGTCCCTCTGTCCTGCCGTGTCCCTCTGTCCCTCCATGTCCCTCCATCCTGCCCTGTCCTTCTGTCCTTCTGTCCCTCCATGTCCCTCCATCCCTCCATGTCCCTCTGTCCCTCCATGTCCCTCTGTCCCTCCATTCTGCCCTGTCCCTCTGTCCTGCCGTGTCCCTCCATGTCTCTCTGTCCTGCTGTGTCCCTCTGTCCCTCCATGTCCTTTTGAACTGCCAGGTCCCTCTGTCCTGCCCTGTCCCTCTGTCCTGCCATGTCCCTCCATCCCTCCATATCCCTCCATGTCCCTCCACCCTGCCATGTCCCTCTGTCCCTCCATGTCCCTCTGACCCTCCATCACTCTGTCTTGCCATGTCCCCTGTCCTGCCCTGTCCCTCTGTCCTGCCCTGTCCCTCCGTGTCCCTCCATCCTGCCCTGTCTCCCTGTCCCTCCATCCCTCCATGTCCCTCCATCCCTCCATGTCCCTCCATCCCTCCATGTCCCTCTGTCCCTCCATCCTGCTGTGTCCCTCTGTCCTGTCCTGTCCCTCTGTCCCTCCGTGTCCCTCTATGTCCCTCCATCCCTCCATGTCCCTCCATCCTGCCCTGTCCCTCTGTCCCGCCATGTCCCTCCATCCCGTCCCCGCAGCCACGCGCCGGGCTCCGCTTGTCCCCAGCGGCCGCGGGATCAGCGCGATGTGACCTGAGGTGCCCCTTAACCCCGCAGGAATTACACTGCCGGCAGCGCTAATTAGTGCTGCACTAATTGCCCTCGCTGCGGCACAGAAACGCCCTGTCAGGGTTGAGGTGCGCTAAACAGAAGCTGATTTTTGTCATTTCGCTGCTCTCTTGAGTTCCTGGAGCGGCAAAGGCACGGGAGGAGGGTGTGCTTAAGTCCTGGAGAGTTTTTTGGGTTTGTTTTTTTTTTTTTTTTCCTTAATTGCTGACCCCAAGCGAGCAAAGCTTTCCAGCCGAGCGAAGGAAGGCTCAGCACAAAGGCGGCACAGCGGGGACAGGAATCCCTTGTGCCACCCGCCGGCGGGCAGGAAACGTTTCCCTCTGCCAATGTCCCCAAGTGCCCCCGGCCAAGCAGAGCCCGCGGTGCCCCCGGGCTGCTCATCCCACAGAACCGGAGATGCTCAGCCTCTCCACGGGACGGGGAGGAAGGGGACAGAGCCTGTAACAGTGTGTCTTTTCGGGGTACAGCCACAGCCTTTCTAGATCCCAGTCAGCCTCTCCAGTGGAGAAACTGCTTGAGAACTGCTCAGGGGGCAATTCAAGCTCACACAGCCACACACGTTACAAGGCTGGCTCAGCACAGAGGCAGAAGGCTCCCAGCCCAAATCAATTCCCAGCAAGTGTTTATTCCAGTGTGCTGAAGGTGAATCTGGAGCCAGAGAGAGGGAGCATGTGGTTTTTCTCAGTTATACAGGGTCTGAGGTGTGTGGGTGGCACAGGGGGCAGGGCAGGGGACAAGTGACCACAGGGAAGAGAGGAACAGGACACCAGGCCCCAGAGCCAGTGGGGAAACAGGGAAAGGGGATGCCATGGGGTGGGTGATGGACTTGCCAAAGCCAGAGAGAAGATTGCACAATGTCTGCAGGGGTCCATGGGGGAGAAACCTTCTTTACACCTGGGGTATCTTTAATCTTCACTTTTCCAGGGGAGGGCAGTTGGAAATTCCTTTAATGGCATGAGGGAGTCCACAAGAGCCAGCCTTGGTAGCGGGGTTTGTCTAAAAACAGGGAGCAAAGCACCAAAAACCCCACTAACCCTGGAATGGGGTGGTGTGTTGGGTGAGCAGCCTCTTTTTAGGGGAAGGAAATGGGGTTCCTGTGCTCAAATCTGTCCCCCAACACTCTGCCAGGGCCGACAGGAGCAGGGAGAGCCCCATTCTCCACCAGCCTGGAAAGAACTGCAGCACCAGCACAGCCCCTGCCACAGCCCAGAGCTTCCCATGGAGGAGGGATCCATGTGGGTCCCTTCAAACTCAGCATATTCTGTGATTCTGTGATTGATTCTGTGATTGATCCTGTGATTCTGTGACTGATTCTGTGATTCTGTAAATGACTGTGATTCTGTGATGGATTCTGTGATTGATTCTGTGATGGATTCTGTGATTTTTGTGATTGATTCTGTAGTTCTGTGACTGATTCTGTAACTGTGATTAATTCTGTGATTCTGTGATTGATTCTGTGGTTGATTCTGTGGTTGATTCTGTGATTCTGTGACTGACTCTGATTCTGTGACTGATTCTGTGATTTTTGTGATTGATTCTGTGGTTCTGTGATTCTGTGACTGATTCTGTGATTCTGTGATTGATTCTGTGATTTTTGTGACTGATTCTGTGGTTCTGTGATTCTGTGACTGATTCTGTGATTCTGTGATTGATTCTGTGACTGATTCTATGATTTTTGTGATTCAATCTGTGGTTCTGTGATTCCGTGATTGATTCTGTGATTCTGTGATTGACTCTGTGATTCTGTGATTGACTCTCTGACTGACAGATTTTGTGATTGATCCTGTGGTTCTGTGATCCTTCCTCACTTCCTGCAGAGCTGAGCCCTGAACCTGTATCCAGCAGGGCCACGAGGTCCCATCCCAGCACCCCAGAACCCAGGGATATCCCCCAGCCTTCCCTCCCAGACAAGCCCCAGACACCCAAACCCCCTGAGGAGCAACTGATCCCACGATCTGCTGTGTCCAGGGAACGGGCCCCTCCTCAGAGCTGAGCTCTAAAACCATTCCCAGCCCCTGCCAGGGCACCACAGCCACAACTGCAGGCCCACACAGGCAGTGCCAGCCCCAGGCTGGCTGTGAGAGCCGTGTCCTGTGTATATAAACACAGAAATATCCATAGAGCACATCCTGAATGTCCACACAGAGCTGCAGCTGCCTCAGCCAGGGAGGCACCGACGTTACGTCACCCCCACGGCCAGGACCTCAACCAGGAGCAGATGGGGCTCCTCCTGCAAGGAATTAGGAGCTTTTTGGGAGCCTGCCCAGAGGAAGGAGGTGTGGGCAGCCACTCCGAGCTGCTTCTCACACCAAACTCTGTGTCTGCCCCCAGAATCTTCCACCCAAGCCCAGCCTGGTTTAGTTTGGGCTGGACACTGGGAGCTGGAGGTTTGGGCAAGGTTTAGGTGTGACACCCAGCCCAGACTGGGAAAATTCCCGTTTTCCCATGGGAATGGTGTTTGTATCCTCCAGCTCAGCTCCTGGTGAGCTGGTCTGATCCCAAGCCTGCAGGATGACCCATTTCACTCCTCTGGAAACTCTTCCCCTAAGGAACAGCACCTGAAACCCTTCCCCAGCACCCCAGAGTTTAAATGGAATGATGTGGAACCATTTCCACCTACTAAGGTACAAAAAATAGAGGTGAAAGCAGCTGTGGCATCTTCCTGTGCTCTGTGGTGGCACAAGGGACATGGGCTGTGAGTGCCAGAGCCAGCTCAGAGCAAGGCCTGGATCCAGAGGGAAAGAGGCTTTAGGAAATGAGGCTTGTGGAGAAATTTCAGGTTTTTAACTTGATCTAATCTAGAGGGATCTCGTGGGGATGCAGCCAAACATCAGCTCTGCACTCCAGCTTCCAGGAATAGCAACATATTCTGAAGACAGGGATCCTGGGAACAGCTTGGGCTGGAAGTTTTCAAATAATCCAGCACGAGACTGACTTAAAACAGAGACTTTTCAACCCAAACAGCTCCAGCTGGGCAGAGTTAAACAGCAGAGCACAAGGCACCATCCCAGCAGCTGGATCTGGCAGGCCAGGATGGATGTGCCTCAGTGTCCCTCCATCACAGTGTCCCATCCCTCAAGGCTTTGTGTCCCCTGTCACCTCGGGGAGGAGGCAGTGACAGGTGGGACAGCAGGACAAACGTCCCCCATGTGCCACATCCCAAAAGCAGGGCCAGGTCCTGGGTCAGCACCTTCTCCTCCAGACATATCCAAGGAAAACAGGGACACTTCCAGGCTGGAACCCCCAGAGCAGCCACACCACAGGCACCAAGGGCAGTGTGAGGGGGGCACAACCACACAGCCCCAAGGGAGCAAGAGAAGGGATTGGAGGAAAAGCAGGAACTCCAGAGGATTTTAGGGAAAAAGCTCTTTCATCCAGCAGAAAGCAGCAGGAAAATGATGCTCAGCAAACCCAGAGCTCAGATAAGGGATTCAGTCCTTCAAATGGACCTGAAGCACAAACCCAGGCAGGTTTTTTTCCTCCTCCCTCTGGAGCACAAAGAGGAGCCCACAAAGGAGCTCAGGGATAAAAGCTGGATTGTAAAAATGTCCTGGTGGGCTCAGTCTGGGGTTCCCAGAAGTCCTGAGAGCCCTCAGGGTTGGGTTTTTCCTGCCCTGCCCTCCCAGGGGCAAAGCCTCAGGGGAAGGCTCCCAGCTGCTCCCTGTGCTGGGGGCACAGGCAGTGACCCCTGTGTTTATTCCACTTTAAATGCACAATTTAGGGTCTTGTCAAGGGGAAAAAAATTGGTAATTCCATATAATTGCCTAATTAAGGATGTCACGACACTCCATAGAAGGGAGGGTCAAACCAAAAAGACACAAAGAGTACAAATCTGGGATTTCTGGATTTTTAAGAGGTTGGACTTGGAACTAGTTAAGATTATCAGCATCAGGCCCAGGCACAAACATGATTTAATAAAAATAAATATATTTATACATATATAAATATAGATAAAACACATGCAACTGTACATAGGCAGCACAGATACAACACTATTTATATATAATTTTCCATATTTTCAACAGGTTCAATGTTTCATTTACCAAGCCCTTGTGCACATTCCCAAACGACCCCAGATTTGAGGATCTTGCACAATGCTGGATTTGACATTTCAGAGTCTCAGACCTCCAGCAGGATAATTTCCTGAAAACCTATTTTTCCCCAAAACCTCGAGCACAAAATGCCATCTGCAGGAGCCAAGCCGTGCATTTTTGGATGCATCCCCTAATTAAGCAGATTTTAATTGGATGACTCCAGCTTTAATTAATGGCAAATTGTTCGTGCTCTTTCCTTTTTGGATCTCATTCCCAGACGGGATTTTCTGGGTTGATTTGTGGGAGTTCTGTGTTTTGCAGAGTGGGGTTGCAATTATCATTTATGGCATTTCCTGAGGGAAAAGGGGCTCCCAGGAGCTCCACTGGGCTCCCACTGAACCGAGGAGCTTCCCACCTCCTCCTCCTCCTCCTTCTTCACCAGACCAGGGATGGTGAAGCTCAGCAGAGCCCTGGAGACCCCCAGGCTGTGAGGACAGGAAGGAGCAGCTGGGTCTGATCCCACCCCACAGCATCCCAAATCCCAAAATCCCTGCCAGTGCCACCCCCATCCCAGACCCACAGCACTGCAGGGGGAATTCTTGGGAATTGTTGCAGCTCCTGGTGAAAAATGAACCAGAGGAGGCCACGGAGCTTCTCAAGGGCTGGAGCCAGGCTGGGAGAGCTGGGGGTGCTCACCTGGAGAGGAGAAGGCTCCAGGGAGAGCTCAGAGCCCCTGGCAGGGCCTAAAGGGGCTCCAGGAGAGCTGGAGAGGGACTGGGGACAAGGGATGGAGGGACAGGACACAGGGAATGGCTTCCCACTGCCAGAGGGCAGGGCTGGATGGGAGATTGGGCAGGAATTGTTCCCTGGGAGGGTGGGCAGGCCCTGGCACAGGGTGCCCAGAGCAGCTGTGGCTGCCCCTGGATCCCTGGCAGTGCCCAAGGCCAGGCTGGGCATTGGGGCTTGGAGCAGCCTGGGACAGTGGGAGGTGTCCCTGCCCATGGCAGGGGTGGGATGAGAAGAGATTTAAAATCCCTTCCAACCCAAACCCTTCCAGGATTCCATGAAACCACAAAAAATAGGCACAACTTCAGTAACTGCTCCCTTAAAAATCCACCTCTCCACCATTCCCAGGCCAGCTTGGTGCTCCAGCTGACACCTGGTTTGGTGTTCATGGGATGGATTTGATTCAGGATAAGGATAAGGACATGGGACATGGGATATGGGATATGGGATATGGGATATGGGATATGGGATGTGGGACATGGGATATGGGATATGGGATATGGGATATGGGATATGGGGTATGGGGTATGGGATATGGGGTATGGGATATGGGATATGGGGTATGGGGTATGGGATATGGGATATGGGATATGGGAGAGCTGCAGTGGGAGCCATGGTCACAGGGGACAGGACACCAGGAGCACCAACAGCTTCCTGCCCAACCCAGAGATCCAGGAGCAACAAATCACCCTGTCCTGACTGAGCTGGAGGGAGGGAAGAAGACAGGGATCCTTATTTCCTACGAAATGGATCCCAATTTCCTTCCAAGCTTAACATGTCACAACATGCCGTGCTTTCTTCTCTGCCCCTGCTGGAGCAGAGGGGACACAGAACCTCAGCAAGGTCTCCCCAGATCTGAACACCAAGTCCTTGCCCCAGTCATGAGCTGCTCTCCTCTGGCACTCGCTCCACACTTCAATTATTCCCCACCTGCCTCAGGATCAGCTCACAGGGCACCCAGCCAGGCACAGCAGTGGCACGGGTCACTGCCTCAGCTCCTGAGCCAAGCCCAGCTCCATGGGCAGGCAGTCCAGCCCAGCTCAGCAGCCAGCAGCCCTCACTCCCCTTCCTGCTCCTCGAGGTGGTTTCCTGGAGCTGTGCCACCACACAGACCCTGCCTGCAGCAGAACTGCTCCATCAGTGGGGACTCCCTGGGGAACAAAAGCCTCAGACTCAAAGAAATGTCTTGGTTCAGGCCAAAGCCCAGGAAAACCCCACGTTTGGAGGACTGCACCATGCACCAGTCATGTCCACAATAAAACCTGAAAACCTTCCCGAGCTCAGGACCTTCCCCAGACTGGGCAAAGCCTCACACCGGGATGATGCTCAGCCAAAGGGGAGGGTGGGGAGGCCCTGGCGCAGGGTGCCCAGAGAAGCTGTGGCTGCCCCTGGATCCCTGGAAGTGCCCAAGGCCAGGCTGGACAGGGCTTGGAGCAGCCTGGGACAGTGGGAATTGTCCCTGCCCATGGCAGGGGATGGACCAAGCTGAGCGTTACTGTCCCTTCCAACCTAAACCAGTTAGTAGTCTATGATTCTGTGATGTGAAAGACCCAAGAAGCCACACACAAATCCCAGCAAACCCGGCTGCTCTGTCCCGCACGGAGAGGAACCCACACCCCGCTCCGGGCACCCTGTGACACAGGGACACCGCAAAGGGTCGGTCCCTGTCCGCCCCCAGCGCCCCCAGCAGCTCACGGGGGACGCCCCTCGCCGAGGGCGAAGCTTTTTCGCCCCACAACATTTCTGGCTGCCCCGTGGCCGGGACGCCGGAGCACCCCCTTCACCTCCATCGCCGGGAACCGCCGCCGCATCCCCGCAGAGCGCCGGGGGTCCCGGCCGAGCCCCTTTCCCTTTTTCCCTCTCGCCACTCCGCGGTTCCCAGCGCATCCCATCGGGGACCGCCCGCATCCCTGCCCGGGATGCTCCGGCAGCCCGCTGAGCCCCCAGGGACCCCCCACCCGAGCCCCTCGGCCGCTGCTCCTA
>JANPWX010000641.1:23047-61023 GCA_024734555.1 Trochalopteron elliotii
CTGGACATCCCTGCCAGGGAGCAGGAGATGCTCAGGGGTGACACCCAGCTGTCATTTTGCTGGTGAATGCCACACCATGGCACCGGGAAAAGAGATTCTGGAATTCTCACCTGAAGTCCTGATTGCTGCTTGAGACATGAGCCAAACTCGGTGCAAAACGTGCTGTGCCCACCTCTGTCTGCCCCTTCCCAGGAGCTTCCCCTGCCACACTGGCTCAGCTTGCCAAGGAAACAAAGGTCAGACACACTCCAGGAGCCTTTGCTTTGCCATGTAGAGGACTTTATTTGTCATGAACATGTGACACGGGTTTGCCTTTCCTTTCCAGAATCCCACTGCTTGATTCCCTTGGATGTGACCATGTGTCCCAGCAGCTCATGTCCCATCCCTTGGCATGTCCTGCAGCCCATCCCTGCTGGGGGACCCCTGGGACTCTGCCCTGTGCTCCTTGCACATCCCACCAGCTCTGGTTTAGGTGGATTCATCTGCAGAACGAGGTTTAGTTTAGGTGGATCACCTGCAGAACCAGGTCTGGTTTAGGTGGATCACCTGCAGAACCAGGTCTTTCAAACACTCTCCAATCCACCAGGAGGAAAAGCCCCTTGTCAGATTCCCAGGACCACTGTGCCACAGTCCTGTCTCTCAGCTCAGCATCCTCTTTTTTAACCACCCTCTCATTTGCTGTATCCAGTGGCACCATCACATTCACGCCTCTCCTCAGCCCTCGGGGAGAAAATTCGGGTTCCCACCCCTGCAGGTGTGCCAGACTGTGTAGGAGTCGCTGGACAAGGACCACGCCTCCTCCTCCTCCTCCTCCTCTGTTTGTGCCATGCTAGGCAGAAAAAAAGGCTGCCAGAACCCAAGAAATGATAAAAACAGACACAGACAAAGCCAGGGCTGGGATATTCTGTTTCAGAGCAATGACAGAAAGTGGAGGTGAGGCTAAAATGAATAAACTCTGGTTATTGTTACTGTTTGCTTTGAATTAACAGCTCTGCTCCACCAGCTTGTTCCTGCTTTCCTCCTTGGAAATCATTCTGGATTTCCATCCCTTCTCTCAGGGTTGGTTTGCTCAGATCTCAGTTCTCCTGCTGACTCACCCACCCCAAGGCTGCACCCCCAAATATCTGCACACCCTTATCAGAGCTCCCAGTGCATCACTCGCTGCCATCCCTCAGTCCCCAAACTTCCAGCACTTCTCTTACTGCTCTTCCATTTAAATTCTCCCCAAATCAATTCCCTCCCAGGGAAATTCCAGTCAAATTCTCCATGGCCCCTCCTCACTGGGATCCTACTAAAAACCTGTGGATGTAAAAAAATTCCTGCACACACTCCAGTGACTTCAAACATGATTGAAGAAGAAGAACAGCCTTAACCTTGTCCTCACTTGCTGGGCAATTTAGTCCCTTTCAAGGGTCTCAAGTGACTTTTTTTTAAAATCACATAAAATTGCAAAATTTGCCTCTTCTGCAAAATATTTTGTAATGTGCTGAGTGACAGCATTGAGCTGAGGTTTGTTATCATGATCAGGCACTTTCTGAAAACGGTGTTTTCACAGCCTGGAAAAATATCAGGAGATCTGCTTAGTCTTGATAAAGAGGGATGGATACATTGGGATGAGTAATCTGTCACCTTGGAGGGGGTGTAGGAGTCTGAAATGTGGCTGGAATGAGGAATCAGCAGATGATCCCAGCTTTTCATGCTCCAGGGAATAAAAAAAGCCAAATTACCTGAGCACTTTGAACTCAGGTGTGCTCAGTGTCTCACCCTGAGTTTTCTGCATCCTAAGACAAATATTCCAGGGAATGACTCTCAAGCCTTTTGAATCAGCAGGGGTTTTGTTTTCTTTTTTTTTTTTTTTTCTGTTTGCCTAGAAAGTAGAAAAAGCCTGAAAATGCTACCCCCTAATGGCACAACCGGGTGTGGGGTGCTGGCCTAGGAAAAGCTGATCCAGGTTTCATCCACAGGGAATAAAAGGAATGGAAATCGTGTGGTTTCTGCTAGAAAGGTGTGCCCTGGGGGGAAGAGAGCTTGTCCAAACCCCGACTGCAAAACGTCCCACCAGGAAGGGGATGAGGAACAAAAATAAAGCCATTTTTGGGATTCAGCTGAAGTCAAAGCCAGAGGTTCCAGCTCCAGTGTCTCGGATGTGGGAGATGCTTTGAGTGTGGGATCAGGGATCCTGCCTGTTCCAGCCCCCTCAGCCCAGGGCTCAGGCAGGCCCTGCAGGAGCTGATGGGTTCATTGCTGCTTTGGACACAAACAACACAACTGCAATAAGGAGAAAGAGATGGGGGGAAAAAAGTACTTTTAAAGAGCAGAGAGTCACCAAAAGGCTTTTAGGATTTTAAAATTCATACAGGGTTGTAAAAGTGGGTTTGGAGGTCTCTGTGATCCAGGCGTGAAGGGGAGAGGTTGCTCAGGAGAGATTCCTGCTCCCCAGGTGTTTGTGGGGAAGCAAATCCTGCGGGGTGGACACTGATCCACACTGATTCCCAAATCTTCCACTTCAAACCTTCCCTTGTGCCCTGCTCAGAAATCTCCAGTTCATGTTTTTTTTGGGATATTTCAAAAACTGAATAGAAATCCTACTCTTGTCATCCAGCCAAGAAGCCCAAACCCCTCACAGACCACATTGCAAGCCAAGGAAAGTTCTGCCCCAAACCCTGCTAACCAGGAACTGTGTGACTTCCAGCAAAACATCTGCCCAAGCTCCAGCCTGACCTGGAGATCAGGGATTGAGGATCTTTTCCTTCCATTCCACACCAAGTCTCAGGTGGGACCTTGGGTGGTCTCACCACAGAAAAGATGCAACGACAGAGAGGAAGAGTCAAGACCTTGTGCTCTGTAAAGTGCTCTACAGCATCCAAGAATTTCTGGGGAGTCCTTGGTGTTGTGTGGCACCAGAAGACCCCGATGAAGGAGGAACACAGTGGACTTCTGCCCCTGGAAAGGAATGAGGGGGATTCTCCAGTTATCCAGAGAAATGAGAAGCTTTTTCCTTCTGTCCCGACAGCCCTTGGGTTTTTCTGCTCAGTGCAAAGTCTTGGAAGTACCAACTTCCAATTAATTCCACAAGTATGATTATGGTTAATTCTGTTTCCTCCAGGTGTTACAGCAGGGCCTGGACATGTGACAGGCTCTGACACCAATCCAACCCCTCAGGCTGTTGATTTCAGGGCTGCCTGGGGGAGCCCCAGGAGCATCTGCTGGGAGTGGGGTCAGGTTAGAGCCAGAGGAAGGCACACACCCAGCACATGAAATAATCTGGGTTGGATTTAGGGTCAGACCCTTCAAAGGTCCTCCAGTCCAACCCTTCTGGGATGAGCAGGGGCACCTTCAGCTTGTTCAGAGCCACATCCAAGCTGCCCTTGAATGTTTCCAGGGATGGGGCACCCACAGCTTCTGTGGGCAACCTGTGCCAGCATTTTAGAGGAGAAACATCCCTCTGTTAAAAACCTGGCAGGAATCAATGGTTGCTAGGAGGTTTTCACCCTCAACTTTACAGTTCTGCTGCCTGTTATACTCCAGGAACTACCATCTCCATACTGGATCCACACCACAAATTTCCAAACAGCTCCCTACTCAAACCAAGCATCTGTGAAGCCTCTCTGGACAAAAAAAACACCCCACAGACGCAGCCAATTCCTTGGAAAATCCCACTTTGGGATGGAGTTTGTCCCAGCTGTCAGTCCTGGGGGTGGGCAGGCCCTCGGAGCCGCCCAGTCAGCAGGCACACCGCACACACCGTCTGGGAATTGCTCAGGTTGGTTTGGTTTTTTTTGCTAAGTTTTTATTTTTAATTCAAGGACTTTGCTTCATACAAAATGGAATTGTAGAAACAACTGCAGAATTCAAAGTTTGGCTGATAAATATTACTCAGGCAGCAAACTAGGCAATCACAGAACCTTTTTTTTTCTCAATTTTTTTTTTCCCCCCCTTATTTTTTTTTTTTTTTTGGGTAAAGTTCCGCTTGTGTTGCATGGTTGGAACTTTGATAATTTTTTCACACTGTTTTTTTAAATATAAAGTTTTGCAACAAACCCCCAAATTTATATCAAATATAATTAAAAATTAACAACTGATGAATACATTGTATCAAAAAAGTACGAAGATAAACATTTTCCATGCACATACTTTTTATAGATATGTATATATGTATATATATTACATGCAAACATTACTTATTCAAAGTACAGCCACTACGAGACTGGTTCTGGATGCAGAAAACTGATCGGTGCAATTCAAGTTTGGCAACTCACTATGAGGATTCTTGGAAAGATGGAGAGACAGCAGAGAGGCTGTAAAAAAACGTCGGGAAAGGGTTATGGATAATGGTGGTCTGTCACTGTCATCGACCCCTACGAGGCGGGTGGAGGATTTGGACAACTTGAGATTCTTCTTCGTGTTCTGCCTAAGAATTGGGGTGACCCAAGGCTGTGTTAGTGCAGGGCTGGGGGGTTGGGGAAGGAAAATGGGCGAGGAAAAGGGGGGGGAAAGACAGAATTATTCCTTACAGAAAGACATCTCTGTTGCTTTCCAGTGTGGGTACAGTGTTTGCATGCATGGGCAGAGAGATGGTGGTGTCCCTTCCCCTCGACTTCCTGCAGTGAAATAGGAACGTTCCCTTGGAAAATTTCAAATACAGTGTTTGTGCCTTCATTTCAGGAAAATGTATAAAACATTTGGTCACAAATCGTGCTGAAGCCTGAAACAGGAAAAATCCAGCAGCTAAAGCTACAGATGGATGAAGGTCTTTGAGTGGTGGTGGTGGTGGGGTGGGTGTGTGTCCGGACGTGTCATCTGGTTGCATAGCCCTGCGTTTGGGAATGCCAGGAATGCCAGCCATGACCTCTGGCCACCACACTGCCTTTTTTCCGAGTGCACACGAGTACAGAGACAGAGATACACACAGGAGTTATCCTTTAGCAGAATCCAGGGATGAGATCGGCCAGAGATTGCTACTGAACAGAACGAAACCAAAACAAAACACCGGAGGGAACAAAAGCGGGTTGAGTTTCCTCAAGGGAAGAGCTACAGGAGATGTGAAGAACCACTCTAAGAGCAGACTGCTCCTGCCTGAGGCTGACAGACTCTGCTGAGAGCACGAGAGACCTCCTGAGCGTTTTAGTGGCATCTGATCCCCTCCAAGTACCCCAGGGACAGAGCAGGTCACCAGGGCCAGCAGGATTTCCACCCACCCCACGCGATTGCTGCACCTGGAGAAGTTTCACAGCTCTGGGGCTTGGTAGATCCTCTGAAAAAATTCACCTTGCACCTGGAGAAGTTCCACAGCTCTGGGGCTTGGAAGATCCTCTGAAAAAATTCACCTCTCCAACCCTATCCTCCTTCCTAGTGGCGTTTTTAGGGATGTGCCCAGCACCTCCCACCCTTCCTCCTTTCACTTTTTAACCTCTCCATGTCCTCTGGCTGCCCTGTGCCCCTGAACCAGCCCCACAAGGGCTCAGCAGAGCCCCGAGCACAGGGTCCTGGCCCAGTTGTGGCCCCAGGTTCCCTCCCTGCCAGCACAGCCCTTTTGCCCCTTTCCCAGGCTCACAGTGCAGGAATCCACACGGGCACAAAAGAAAGAAACCAGCCAACACAAGAGTGGTTGCAAGAACGCAGAAATCTCATCCCTGAGAATCAGAGTTAGAGGTTTGGATTATTATTAATATTATTATTATCATCATCTTTTTTTTAACTTTCTCTTATCAGGCAATAAAAAGAACTCACTCCAACTGCCCTCCACACCAGTGATGCACGGCCAGAGCTCTCTCAGCTGGCCTGTGGGAGATGCTGCTTCTCCTGCAGGAGCAGCCCTACAGCTGCTGCCCTTTCCCACCTGCATTTCCTCCACTGGGCAATGAGACAAGGCTGGCTTTGTTTGCTGCAATCACTCCCCTCCCACCCATAAAAGTATATCTATATATATATTTATATAGTCTAAAAAAAAAATAAAATTAAAAATAAAAAAAATAAAAGGCCAACAAAACCCAAACCAACCCCAAAGCACGTTTGCCTTCCTCGCTGGATGCTGCCAGCCCGGGGGAGGCAGTGTCCTGGGCGTGGTGACCCCAGGGCCCCTCCCAGGCTCCGGCCCTCGGCCCCCACCCCCTCTGCCCTCCCCACGCTCGCCCAAGCTCGGATGCCTCGAAGCAAGAGGTTGCATCGTCACTGTGAAAGATTTCAAAGGTTAGGCACTTAGTAGTGAACAACTGGAGCATTCGGTAGAAACGGTGGGACCTGGAATGACAATTGGACTACTTCTCTACAGAAAGAGGAAATTTTTTTCTTTTTTTTTCTTTTTTTTTTTTTACTGTACAATTTACAAAAATGCACACAATGAAAAGTTAAAGTTCTATCTAATAGCTTGATATAAAACCAATAACATTTCTTCTTCTCACCCCTACGCTTGTTTTTTTTTTCCTCTTTTTGTTTGGGTTGGTTGGTTGGTTGTTTTTTTGTGGACTTTTTTTTTTTAAGTTGTTTTTTGCTAAATCAAGCTTATATTGTAAACAAGACAAAACAGTGAGGGCGTGTTGCAGTCAACAGGAGAGAGGGATGGATTGAAAAGTCTCAGCAGCAAGGAAACAGTCCTTACAAAGGAGCTCTCTTGTGGCTTTACCGTGTGTCAGTGTGAAGGACCCGATGTGGTGAGTGACATTAGAGACCCCCAGGGCAGCGGTGTCACAGCAGGGTCAGCTCGGGGGAGGTGGTGGCACCAGCTCTGCCCTAAACGATTGAAGTGGCTGAACATCAAGTCCCAAAGGACTGTCCTTTGTTCTGGGCTGTGTTTCTCCTCTCCCAGTTTCTTGGGTGCATCTCTTCCTTCTCGGCGCTCGACGAGACAAAACGCGGGGGGCGAGCGTCGTCTGCGCGAGTCCCTTCGCGACCCCCGGCTCCCGCCCCGGCAAGAGGGGGAATTAGGATGGTAAATTAATTAAGAAATAGCCCAACAAAACTGCACTGATCTCCAGAAGGACCCACAGTTCTGCTTTTCCACCGTGGAAGGTGAGGATCGCTCTGCTCCCGGCTCCTGGCGTCCGTGGCCGGGTTGGCGCCTGGTGCGTGTCTCGGGACTAGACAAGGCAGTGGGGAGGGGGCAGAGAGGGATGTGCTCCTCCCGCTGCCCTCCCCAGAAGGAGGGAGCCTTCTTCCTCCATCTGTCTAGTGCAAAAAATAAAACAAATCAAAAAGAAAGAAAGAAAAAAAAACCTAAAGAACAACAGAGGAGAGAGAGGCTTGCAGGGGCATCTCCGGCCCCGGGAGCTGAGCAGTTCTCGGGGCTGCCCCGCCGGCCGCCTCCGGCCCCGGGCCCCCCCGTGGGAGCTCCCAGCCCTCCAGATGATAAAACTCATCCTTATTAAGCACGCACACCTCGCAGGGTTCCGCCGAGCCGCTAGCACCAGTCATCCTCATCAGCTTCGTGGTAATAACTGCGTCCTCTGGCCGCGGGGCCCGCGTTGAGCCCCAGCGTGTAGTGGTACCCGTTGGGCACCCGGCGGATTTGGTGCGACTGCGAGGTCAGGGAGGAGACGTAGGAAGTCCTTGAGGAGCGGCCCGAGTTGGTGGCCACGGCCTCCTCGAAGGTGAGCGTGTCCTCGGGCGCGGCGCGCTGCGGGCTGTCGCCGTCGCGGTGGCCCAGGTAGGGGTCGGAGCCGATGCGGGCCGGGGCGGGCGGCGCCGGCGGCTGCTCCCCCCGCAGCAGCGCGTTGTGCTCGGACAGCCCGCGGCTCAGGCGGCCCGGGGAGAAGGTGGGGGTTTGGAAAGTGGTGAAGTGCACGGGCGAGGAGTTAGCGGTCTTGTAAGTGATGCTGGGGCGTGGGGTCAGTGGAGTCTGTGGGAGCTGCCTCCGACCCCGGCAGGGGGTACTAGCACCAGATGTCGACAGCAAGGGGCTCCCATTAACTGAACCACTGCCCTACATCAAAATTGGAACAGAGCAAATCAAAAAATAAAAAAAGGGGAAACACCGGACAAGACACAGAGGCAGGCAGGTATCAAACAGAAGGAGAAGCAACAGAAGGCAGAGACGAGTCACAAGAGGAAAGAAAAGCAGAAAAAAAAAAAAAGAGAGAGTTTAGACAAGCACAGTCGGGGTGGGGAGAGGCTCGAGAGAGATAATTCAACACGAGATGTGAAGAGCTGGAGAGTTCAAAAATCTGGGAGCAGTAGGAACAGAGAGGGGCAGAGCATCGGTAGGACGCAAACTGGCACCAACAGAGGGGACACTGCCCAGGGGAGGCACCCACAGCATACAGGGCTCGACATGCGCCTTACCTGGCCTGGGAGCAGCTCAAAAACCTCAGTTATTGGGGGGTTTTACAAATTACTGTCATTTTTTTTTACAGTGTAGCTTTGGGGTGGGTTTGTGCAGAACTTCACCCTGCAGCTGTGTGTGCTGGGTTTGTGGGAGGTGTCCCTGCCCAGAGCAGGGGGTTGGAATGAGAGGAGCTTCAAGGTCCCCTCCAAATCAAACCATTTCAGGATTTCATTAATCTATTTCTGCTGCCAAAACTGGATTATGGGTTGTTACTGTTATTATTATGGATTCTGCATGGAAGGAGGATCTGGGTGACTGTTTTATGCAGGTTGGGAATAAATGCCTTTGGATTTAATAGCCAATTTCTGAAAAAATAACAACCAAAAGCTTTTTGGACAGGCTTTAACAAGTCCCTTTAACAGAAATGCATCCACATTGTCCTCTTTAATATTACACATTGGATTTTGGAGTGCTAGAAGGGTCTGGCAGCTTCCTGGGTTACTAATAATGCCTTGTGAGAGTGAACTAAGCTGCAGTAATTTACACAAATGCCACGAGTGAGAGGAAAGGGCCCCTGTCTTCCCATTTCTGTTTACATTCTCCCAAGGCAGGACATGAGTGCATTGAACAACCCCTCAGCCTTCCCCAATCTTAACATTTTGAGACCAGACCTTTAATTTTTAAAGAGCACTTTTTCCTTCCTATCAACCCATCAGGCTTGTCAGGCTGTCAGTCACTGCTCCTTCTGCCCTGCCTGGCTCTCCCAGTACAGACCAGCAACATTCCAGCATCCAGGAGAAGCTGCCCAGCTTCCCCCAAGGGCCTGAGCACCTCACAATTATGAAAGAAAAGAGAACTAAATTTTAGCCTGCAGAAAAGGAGGCTCAGGGATGACCCTTTTGGTTTCTACAACTCCCTGACAGACGCATAGAGCCAGGTGGGGGTCAGGCTCTGCTCCCATGTAAGAGGAAATAGGACAAGAGGAAATGGCCTCAGGCTGTGCCAGGGGAGGTTCAGGTTGGACATCAGGAGGAATTTTTCCTGAAAAGGGTGGTCAGGGGGCATTGGCAGGGGCCACCCAGGGAGGTTTGGAGTCCCCATCCCTGGAGGTGTCCAGGGAAGGCCTGTGACAGTGACCAGGTGGGACTGGGCACAGCTTGGGCTTGGAGGATTTTCCCAACCTTGGTATGAGGCCCCGAGCATGACCTCAACGGCTTTATCTGCACTGCCTGGCCTTCCTCCCCCTTTCCACCTCTAATTTAAGCAAAACACGGAGAAGGTGCACAGATTCCTGTCAGGGATCCCTTAGGGCAGTTTCCCCACCCTGGCTGTCCTCACCTGTCTGTGTGGGCCGTGCTCTGGGCCCCCGTTGGGGGAGGTGGGCCTGCTCTGGTCAGCAGATTTGGGCTGGGCACGGTCCCGGCTGCCGTAGCGGTCGCAGGAATAGAAGCGCTGCTTTTCGGAGGAGGAGGAGGAGTGCTGCTTCCTCTCCTGGGAGCGCCCACGCTCCTGCTTCTTGTCCTTGGAAGAAGACTCTCCAGACTGGGCAACTGGAAGGAGAACATTGGGTAGGGGGTCACCAGCGTGTGTGGGGTGAGGAGGTCCTTCCACGCAGGCAGGACCCCAAACCCCTGAAAAGGAGTGTCCTGGGTTTTGTAACAAAAAAAAAAAAAAAAAAAAAATTATTGTATTCCATCTGTTGTAACCCAGCTGGGGAGGTGTTTTTTTCTTTATCTGTTGTAACTCCAGGAGGGAGGGGGTGACTGCCTTTCTGATAACAAGCCAGCTGTTAAAACCAGGTGGGGCATTGTTTCTTATCTCTGTCCACCCTCCCATTACCTCCATGGGGATGTCTTCTGCTAATGGGCCATTAAGGCTCTCCAATGACATCACACATTACATCATCCCATTGTGAGATACTCCACCCAGGAAGGAGGAGCCAAACCATTTCCACCTAGATAAAAAGGAGCCACAAGTGTCACCAGACATCCAGCGTTCCCACGGGACTCCCAAAGGAAGACCTTTTTCCTCTACAGGACCATCTACTTCCAACAGGACCACATCTGCCACTCCAGCAGGGCTGACTTTTGGACTGTTTCCAACACCCTGACCAACAGGGTGTCAGGTTGTATTCTGACTCTATCAGTGGTCTTTTGTATTATTGCATTTTATTTTACTTTACTTCCTTTTTTTCTCTCTCTTCCTATTAAATTGTATTTCTGACTTGGAGTGCCTCACCACTACGAGGAGAAAACTGTCTGAAAGGAGAAGGACAGGGGACATAGATCTCCTCCCTCATCTCCCAGGGACAAATCTTTGTTGGCACAGCACTCACCAGCTTGTCCATCAGCCATGTGATGGGCGGCCCTGTCCAAGGACTTCTGCTTCTTGTCTTTCCGCCGGTGGCAGCGGTGGTGGTGGTGGTGGTGGCCCTGCTCCGGGGGCATCCTCTCCAGGGAGTACTCGTAGAGGTGCATGGGGTGAGGGCGCTGCGGGGTCAGTGTGGAGACCGAGCGTTTCATGGGGCTGGTGTCCGGGATGGGCTGCAGGGAACAGGGAGGGACACGGAGCAGGGTGAGGGAAGGCGCCGGGCCCCGCTCGGCCACCTGGCTCCCAGCATGGAGGGGTTAAACAGCCAGAGAGAGAGAGAGGGGGGCAAGGAGGGGGAGGAGAGAAAATGGTTAATTGGAGACAAGAAGAAGGGGCAAGAGGATTTGTGGGATGTGGATTGAGCGGGAAATTTGGGGAGTGAGGGTCATCTCCGAGTGCCAATCCATGGGAGCAGAGGCACAGGCAGCACTGCAGAGCATGCCCAGCATGGGGCACAGCAGGGATACGGGGCACAGCAGCAGCCAAGCACCTCACAAAGGGAATTCTCCAACACCAGGGGCACCCACAGCTGCTCCAGGGCCTGCATCCCAAAGCAGCTTCAAAGAGGAAAGCAGGCAGCGTTGCTGAGCACCACACAGAGGGGGGAGGAGAATCAGGAATCAGGGCAAGGTACAGGCCAAGGCACCAGGAAATTCCTTCTATCCCCCTGCAGTGAACACAACTCCCATCAAACATTTAAATCTCTCTTGTCCCACTATCTCTCCCCGAAGCCCTTCACCTGTGGCAAGGATAGTGTGTACATCCTGCAATCCCACCAGGACAGCTACAGAAAGGAATACCTGCGTCTGCTATTGCTGTTTTTAAAACATTTGTGTCCAAACATCTGGGCACTGAGAACTGTAACAGTGCCCAGCCCAAATCCACTGGCTGGACCCCTCCCTGTGCCAGTGGCAGCTCCAGACCCTGCTCCCTTCCCTTTAGGTACAAACCCTTACAAAGGCTCTGCAGAACCCCAGACAAGTGTCCTGCAGGACAGCTCCTCTCACAGCCTCTGCCCTCCCTCTGCCCAGGGATAAAGCTCAGGAAACAGGATCAATTCCCACATTTCCTTCTCTGCTGGCCTCTGGTTGGCTCTTTGTGCAGACAACACCTCATCCACCCTCTGGATGCTTCCCAGGGTCTGTCACTGCATCTGAGCTGTGTGCCAGAGGAGAGATCTCAGAGCTCAACAGTGAAATTCCGGATGTTCCCCAGTCCCTCAGCCTCAAACTTGTTTGAATTCCCAATCCAATAAGTGCCTCCCACAACAGCTCTCCTGGAACATTTACTCTGCTCACTGTAACCTTTCCTGAGAGCTCTGTATTATTTTTCCTGTCTGCTCTCTTCTGTTTGCTTATCCTGAAATCCCGATCTCTGCTTCCCTGTGATATTTACCCAAAGCAAAGCCAATTGTTTCACAGCTCTGCTCATTATTTTGAGTGGAAAAACTACTCTCCCTTCCCTTGAGGGCAGATTATCCTGGGTGGAAAGGCACGATCTGGGCAGTTACCCACATTTTGGTGCTTCCCACTGAAGGCAGTTGGGATCCTGGTGCCGGAAGGTTTATCACAAGGCTGGGATGAGGGAGCCCAGCACAGCCTGTGGTTGTGGCCCTGGAAGCACCAATTCCATCAACAGGATCACCTTGTGCTGCTTTTGTGTCACATCTTGTGGCCCTCATTTGTGTGGGCAAGAAATTTTCCTCAGGAGCTTGGTATCTGTCCTTGTTTTGTGCTGAGCCTGCAGCTGGGGGAAGGCAGGGGGGCTGTAAACTGGACAATCTGATGGGCTAAAATATGGGAAGTAAAAGGATTTCCCACTAAAAACACATCTAGATTTTCAAAATCCATACAGGAGTTGCCAGGAAGAAAGCAACAGAACCTCCCCGCAAAAAAAAAAAAAAATTAAAAAAAAAAAAAAAACAACCAAACAAAAACCACCAAAAAGAAATCCCAACAAAAAACCCCAACCAAACTAAAAACAAAACAAAGGAAAAAAAACCCCAAACAAAACAACAACCAAAAAAACCATTAAAAAACCCCAAACAAACACACACCAAAAAAACCCCAAAGCCAGACAGATTGACAAGAAATGAACTTTTTCTGGGGCTTTGGTCCTGCTTCCATGCTTCCTCCAGGGACAGAAGTCCCAGTGACATGAATCAGTGGCAAAGCAATCAATCCCTTTTCCACAGATCCTGGCAATACTCTTGTTTTGGGAGGCACAAGCTCCCAAAAACCCTCAGGAGATTGCATGCACCCCTGCAGAGAGCTCCTAATTGCGTCTTCATTACCAACCCGATTGTTTTTGCTGCCTAAATTCCTGAGCAACGAGGCATGATAATAAACAAATAAGAAAAACAAGCAAACCACCACCCAACCCCTGCTACCAGAGCGAGCATCGTGCAGCCATGGATGGAGGGAAAAGTGGGGACAGAGAGAGAGAGAGAGCAGCTGCGCCGGCAGGACTCCAGATGAGAAGGGAGAAAAGTCAAGGGTTAAAGGAAGGTTAATTAATTCTTAAGATGAGTTTAATGGGGTACAATTTAGTGCGAACTACATACTGCCAGGTAACTCCCAGGTGACCGTGCTTTGCTCCTCTGCAAACAATTCGGACAAGGTGAGGGACATTATTGGAAGCAGCCCCACAGTACAGCCAGTGTCAGACATCAGACGTGCAGCAGACACGATGACCACCAGGGAGGGAGGTGATGAGGGCAGGACAGCAGAGAGGGAGGGTGGAAACGCAGGAGGAGGGTTTGTTGTTTTTTTTTTTTTTTTTAATAAGTGGAACATAAAAAGAGAGAGGCAAACAGAAAGGGAGACGTCCAGGAACAGAAAGCGTTGCAAATAAAGAGTTAGAAAGAACTCAAAAGTTTGGGGAGGGGCAGAGCAGCACGTGAGAGGGAGGGTGGGGGGCGTGGAGGGGGAGACACACACAGAAAGGACATCAGTTATTCACCCAAGCTACAACCAGTGAACATTGTATTATTAAATGAGGTTAGAGCTGAGATTCAGGGCCTGATTCACAACCAGGGGCAGTGACACCCTGGGGACACAAGCCATGCTTCTGTCAGGGACACTCCTGCAAATACCTGACTGCCATGAAGAGGAGCTTCCCAAGGGAAGGCTCTGCCAGGTGCACTGCCAAGGAAGCAAAGGGGCTACCTGTGCTCTAGGATAAAGGACAATTTCTGGGAAGGGGAAAGGCTTTGCTTTGTGAGCTGTTGCTCTTATCAAGCCCAGTGAGGTGTGCTCCCGATAATACTGAGAATCCCAGGGTTCACACAAAGGCTGCAGTGTCTGGAGCCAGATGGGAAATCCTTTGGCTGGCCAGGGGCAGCTCCAGCACGTTGGCACAACAATTCCATCTGTTGGAGGTACTGCTGTGTGTGCACAACACAGGGTTTCACTTCAGGGTGCAGCAGACCCTTCACATTCTGCTCCCCACAGAAACAGAGCCCAAGGCCAGGCTGCTCCCTCCTGGCTGTGTGAATCAGGCCCTGGAATGAGGCAGGACACGAGTGGTGAGATGTGACACAGGAGGCAGGATAGTGGCTGGGCAGTATTTGGGACAAACAGCAGTGAATGTGTGAAAGGTCAGAAATGATCAGTGACATCCTACACACTAAGCAGCTCCCACAAGTTGCTGTGAAAGTCAACTCTAGTGAGGAGATTCCTTTAAAAAAATGAGTTAAATCAACAAGGGAAATCCTCAACACCAAATTACTGGCCAAGGTCACAGTGCAGGAAAAAACAGGGAACACACTCAGTGTCCCAGTGCAGCTCCCAGGAACAGCCCCTGGTAGTCCCTGTGCCTGCTGCATCCACCTCAGTGTGTCACAGCACATCTGCAGCTTTTTGTAGGGACAGGGCACAGGAACGTGGCTTGGCTGGCTGGACAGACAACACACAACTGATGGAAATGTGCCTTCCAGGAACAGAGGCTGCAAATGGCCTTGTCCCCAAACTGTGACACTCTTGGGTGGCCCAGCCAGAGGGATCATCCTGGGCTGCTTTTTGCTGCAAGTAGGGAGGAGTAAAACTCGGGACAGTGCTGTGACTGCACAGGACAGCTGCCACTGCTTCAGGGATCCTCTGGCACACCCTGCAGGGGACACCTGACTGGGAACCCTGGCCACACCCTGCAGGGGACACCTGGCCATCCCAGCACAAGGCCTGGATGGATTCCCATCTCCACACCTTTTAAAACCAATCTTCCCAAGCCCCATCCCACCCATGCCAAGCAGAGAGAAGATGCTGAGATCTTGGCCTGCTCTCAAACTCTCAAATCCCCATCTCTCACCTGGGTTTCAGCAGCCAGGCGTGGCATGGAGGCTGCCCTGCCCTGGCTCTCCAGGCCTGGCTGGGGCTCTCCGTTGGCAACTGTGGGGCTGATCTCCTTCATTTCCACCACCTGATCAAAACATGGAATGGTTTCAGTAGCAAGAACAGGAGCATCAGCTTTGAGGCCACCATCAGCTTCTCGAAGTTTGATTTGACTGGGTAGTGGGAAGGAGCAGCTGAAGAGCTGTGGAGTGCCCAGGTTACTCTGTCCTCAGGAAGATCATCCCACAAGCAGTGGGTTGAGCTGTTTCACCAGCCAGGAGCTCCAGCTGTGACCTGGAAAACCCCTCAGGTCATCCTGACTGGAAACCCCTCATCTATGCTGGGACAATGGCATTGGGAAATGGGAGGAGAAAGCCTGAGGTAACCTATGGCAGCAAGACAGAATTCCAGGAAAAGCCTGTCCAGATCAGGCTGTGGGAGCTGCCAGGTCTGGGGTTTCTCCATAATGCTCAAGCAAACAAAAGACAGAACAATGCTTGTCCCTCAAGGGACAGGTCTCCTGCTAATGCAGGTCCCCCCATCTTCACCTGGTTTTTCTAAACACTTTGTAAAACTTCTGAAATTCCACCACGGCTCTAAAATCTCCTGCACCTCACCCCATCGTCACCNGAACAGACTCGAGCACCCTGTGGGGTTTCACGTGTGAAAATCAGCTGCAGGATGGGCACAGTGGCTGGTGAAGCTCTAAGGTCCCCTGGGTTTTTCCCCTGTAGAGCCTGAAGGTCCCATGAGAATGAGGAAATCAAACCAACCATGATTTTTTTTTTCAGTAATTACTGAAAACAACTTCTGCCACTTAATTCCTGACGGACAACAAAGAATTTGGGAGTTCAGGCTGATTTTGTGTGCAGGACCAGCTGGACACTGGTCAAACACCTCAACTATGCTGAAGTCCCTTCACCAGCTGTTGAGTGTGGTCTTGGTTTCCCCACCAGGATTATGTGAGATAATCTCGGCTTTCTGTCACTAAAAATCCATAGCACTCATGATCCAGAGGAAAAATCACCTGGAGCAGGAAATGGAGAATTAATTGATTAGGGATCACTGTCACTGGGACTGTTTAGAAAGCTCTCCACGAAGGGATAATTTCCCCAAAGAGACAAATTGTGCTGTGGCAAGCACTTGCTGTTACCCAGTGCCACAAACTCGAGGGATGAATTTATTCCCAAGGATCTTTGGTCTCCCAAAAACTCATTGCTGGGATGGTCAGTGGGGTTTGTTCAGTTGTTTTGCTACGGTCCCAAATTCCTGTGAGCAAACTCACACTGGGAAGCTCTCCAGTGAAGATTCATGAAGGAAACACCAAGATACCAATGCCACCAGCACAGGGATAACTGCAGTGGGAGCAGAGCCAGCAGCAGGAATTGTCCCAGCCATGATGAGAAAGGGCTGCTGGCCTTTGTCTTGGGTTGCAATGCAAGATGTAACTATTGTATTTTCTAAAATACAATATTCTATTCTATTGCCATCTGTTGCAACTGGGTGGGGAGGTGGGTTTTTTTTTCTTTATCTCTTGTATAACCCATTCCTCATAACTCCAGGGGAGAGGGGGCAGGTGTCTTCTGTTAATGGGCAGCTGTTAAAGCAGCTGGGGCAGTGTTCTTTATCCCTTCCAGGACCCATCCTCCCCCCAGGGGATCTCTGCTGTCCATGGGCCATCCAGGCTCACTGCAGGGCTGAGACAATTCCATCATCCCACCCCAGGGAGGAGCCCAGCATTCCCCCCTGGATCAAAGCTGGGATCCAGAACACCAGCACAGCCTGTGTGCACTGGATTGCCAGAGGGAGCCCAGACCCATCTCAGCACCACTGGGCCCTTATACAGGATCATCTCTGCTCCAACAGAACCACATCTGCCACTGCAGGAGGATTTATTTGGACTGTTCCCAACACCCTGACCAACAGGGTGTCAGGTCCTGTTCTGACTCTGGCAGGGTGTTCTTTTGTTGTTTGCTTTTTCATACTACTATATTTTTATTTTTAACATTCCTAGTAAAGAACTGTAATTCCTATTCCCATATCTTTGCCTGAAAGCCCCTTAATTTCAAAATTACAGTAATTCAGAGGGAGGGGGTTTACATCCTCCATTCCAAGGGAAGCTCTGGCTTTTCCCTGGCAGACACCTGTCTTTCCAAAGCAAGCCAGCCTTGGTGTCGGCAGAGGCACTGGAGCAGCTGTGGTGGGTGGGGTGACCCCGGGGTGGGGTGGCTCTGGAGGGGCTCAGGGATACTCACAGGGCTCCCCCGTTGTTGAGGGAGGCCGAGCTCTTCTGGCGCAGGAAGGCCTTGGCGTTGCTGAAGGCCGAGGGCTGGCTCTGCTCCAGGGTGGCCTTCAAGGGGTGGAACAGGGACACTGGCCCGGGCTGCCAAGCACAAGGGAAGGTTATCAGAGCTGGGATGGAGATTTTTCTCCATGAAAAAGTCCACTTTGCCACCGTGGGAGAGCAGAAAGGCCAGCCCAGGCTGGGCACTGCTGGGAGAGGCTCTGAGGGACACCTGGTACAAGTCACATCCTGCTGCAATTCCCCTTTCCCTCCGAACGTTCTCCCAAGTCCTGCTGCAATCCCCCTTCCCTCTGTTCTCCCAAGTCCTGCTGCAATTCCCCTTCCCTCTGTTCTCCCAAGTCCTGCTGCAATTCCCCTTCCCTCTGTTCTCCCAAGTCCTGCTGCAATTCCCCTTCCCTCTGTTCTCCCAAGTCCTGCTGCAATTCCCCTTCCCTCTGCACTCCCAAGTCCTGCTGCAATTCCTTTTCCCTCTGCACTCCCACATCCTGCTGCAATTCCCCTTCCCTCTGCACTCCCAAGTCCTGCTGCAATTCCTTTTCCCTCTGCACTCCCAAGTCCTGCTGCAATCCCCTGTTGCCTTGATCTTTTTCAGCCTTCTGATGTTTGCATTTTTGTAGTGGAGTTTCTCACAAGTTTTCATATAAACAAAGTGACGTTGTTGTAAACTATCCTTCTTGTTTATCATTCCTCTCTTGAAAAGAGACAATTAATAGACTTCTAGTTTGACCAGTGTAGTGAAAGAGGTGTCAACCTCATTGTCCAATCCATAGTCATTGTCCAAAGTCTATATAAACCAAAGTAGAAAAATAAACTTCTCTCTTTTTGCCCGACAGCCTGTGTGTCATTCATTTCGTATCCTATAGCAACAATCCCCTTTCCCCCTGAATGTTCTCCCAAATCCTGTTCCAATCCTCCTTCTCTGTGAATGCTCTCCCAGTCACCAGAGCATGGAATTCTTTTATTCAGGGAATAAAATAAAGGAGTTCCCCTATGAATGTGGCCAGAGGGGGGCTGTGCAGTTCCACTGGCTCTGGATGGATCTGTTGTAGCCATCCACCTGTGGGACAGATCTCCACCCCATGCTGGAGATCAGCTGGATGCTCATCCTAAAAACAACAGGTGTTTGTTGTGCTGGAAAGAATTGGTCTTTCAATGCCAGTCGTGTGAAAACATTTTCTAGAATTTGTAAAATCCTTCAAACCTATTAGAGCCAAAACAACTTTGAATAATTCCTATTTTCAAAAATAACTTGAGCCTTCTATAGCCAAACTATCAGCAGCTTTCAATAATCCTTTAGTCTCCCAAGGAAATATTTTGGTGTTCCCCAGGCCCTAGGCCATTTTTAAACACAGGATTTAGACTTTCAAAGATCAGTTGTCAGTTTTTGGAAAAGATAATTCTTTACTGAAAAAGGCAACTACAATGATTTTTTTAAAAAGTATTTTTCAAGAGAGACTTTCAGGAGATATTTCCTTTTCTGAGGCAGCATTTTCAAACCCTGTTTGGAGGAGCAGCCAGACTTTCTGGATGAATCCTGCTGGTGATTCTTGTCAGAGCTGCCCAAGAGGGAGGATGGAAGGACCCCTTTTGTACCTGGCACAGACCCCCGGGGGGCTGGACTTGCTCCCTGCTGTTCTTATTCTGCTTGTAGAAGTCAAATATCATCAGGGCTGCGTAGACCTTCCCCACGGTCATTTCATCAGCTGCCAGGGCATGGGAAAACCACAGCAGAGACATTCCAAGGATGAGGAGAAGACAGGAATAAGAAATAACAGCAAATGAGTGTGAAAAACAGGGAGAGGGAAGAAGCAACATGAGAACAATGAGGCAAAACAGACACACAAAAGTAGAAGAAAGGAAAAAAACACAAAGAAAAGGTTACAACAGATTCTTCAACTCTTTGCCTGTTGCTGCCTTGCCTTGGTTTGGAGCTCTCTGTGGCAAACACTGGGACTGTGCAGGAAAAACCAGGCAGGAAAATTCAGTGGCATCATCAGCATTGCTGAGAGAATTCCTAAATTCATCCCAGACCCACAGCCAGCCTTTATCAATGCAGCAGCCTGACTCCTGCTTCTCTGAATTATAGTAAATGGGGCATAATGGGCTAATGTACATTTAAGGACTATTTCATTTTTCCAGATTTTTTTTTCACCCTCAGAGCCATGGGACAGCCCTTCCCTGCCAGCACTGGAGCACGGGAAAAAGAACTGGAGATATATAGGAATCAAGAGAGGAGGGCAGGGAAAGACTTCAGCAGTCACTATGATTTGCACCTCCTCAGATCCCTCATTTTTCTTAATTAACAATGCCTTTATTACTCTACATTGCTTCTCATTAATCAGGAATCCAGAGCTAATCAAGATAAAAGCAAACTTCCCTTTTTCTCAGCACTTTTGCCCAGGACATCACCAAGAAACACAGAGGCCTTTAATCCCCAAACACCTCACAACTGATTGCCTAAGTCCTCAGCAAGCTTTAACTTTTCTTCTCCACCTTTTTCTGGAGCTCAGATGGCAGAAATTGCTCTCCCACCCTGCAAGGCACAGGCTGGAGGCTGGCAGAGCTGGGGGAAAGCTCTGGAAGAGGCCACACAGGGCTGTGGTCTCTGCTGGGCACTGTTTGGGGTTTGGGTTTTTCCATGCACAGGAAATCTCCTGCAGCACAATGCAGTCCATGCCTAGAGGTGAGCTCAGCTTCCCCAAGCCCTGTGTGACAGGGCCAGGGCAGCACAGAGCCTGCAGAGGGGTCAGCTGCCCTTGGTGCACCCTCCAGGTGGCACACATGGGGCTGGGACAGAGCAGGCAAGGAGGGAAAAACATCATCTGGGGTTGGACAGAGCAAACGAGGAGGGAAAACCCTGATCTGGGGTTGGATAGAGCAGATGAGGAGGGAAAAACCCTGATCTGGGGTTGGATAGAGCAGATGAGGGGAGAAAAACCCTGATCTGGGGTTGGATAGAGCAGATGAGGAGGAAAAAACCTAATCTGGGGTTGGATAGAATGGACAAGGAGGGAAAAACCTAATCTGAGTTTGGGACAGCAGACAAGGAGGGAAAACCCTGATCTGGGGTTGGATAGAGCAGGTGAGATGGGAGAAACCTCATCTGGGGTTGCGACCAAGCAGGCAAAGACAGAAAAACCTAATCTGGGGTTGGATAGAATAGATGAGATGGGAAGAACCTCATCTGGGGTTGAATAGAGCACATGAGGAGGAAGAAGCCTAGTCTGGGGTTCCTGGGTGTCTGGGATGGAGGCAGTGCTTGAAGCACTTACGTTTGTGAGGAGGCACCAGCAGATCCAGAGTCTTCTGGGACAGGTTGGGCCAGACCAGTGAGATCTCCTTCCTCAGCTCAGCGTCACACTGGTGCTGCTTCACACCTCCTGCAGCCAGGGGGAGAGGCAGAGGAGTGAGAGCCTGCCCGGGCAGCACATCCCACTGCTCACATTCCCCCCCAGTGCTCACAATCCCCCCTTCCCATCCCTCGGGAAGGGTGAGCCAGCACAGCCCTTCCCTGCCCAGGAATCCATGAATTCTCTGTGTCAGGAGTGCATGAACTCACAGCAGGACCATCCTTGCCCCGCCCTGGGGACCCTGAGCAGTGACCTGGGGTTTAAATTTGAGCTCAGATTTATTCCATAAATGCTTCTTCCTTTGGGGAGTGCCCATGGAGGCAGCAGCTCCTCCCAGGTGGGATGAAAAGGACCCGGACATGAATCACAAAATCCCATAATCACAGACTGGTTTGGGCTGGAAGAGACCTTAAAGATCCTCTAACCCACCCTCCACTGAGCAATGTCATGATGGATTACAAACCCTCTACCACCAACAACCCTTCCCAAAATCCCTGGCAATGACACACAAGCCCAGAGCTGTGCCCCAGCAGCTGCACCCTAAGGCAGAGCAGAGCCAAACCCTGCTCAGAGGGCCAAAGCCTGCCCTAAATACACAAATAGAAAGTGATTAAAGGCTGGGTGAGCCCCAGGCCGGCTCCCAGCTGAATTCCCCACACAGCAGGCAATTAAGCAGTTCATCTGAATGACAGAGATTATTTTCCTAAGAGCAGAGTGAGGGGAGGAGGCTCAAGGTGCTCTGTTACACCGCGGGTTGAACTCCCACACGGGAACTCATTAGGGAGGTTTATTAAGGGCCTGTTAAGCCCGCTAAAGACTCAATTAAATGTAGCACATGAAACCTAGTCAAAGGGAGCTCGTAACAACAAAACAGGTCAGAACCTCACACCCCAGAGCAGAGCTAAACCACAGGAATAATCCAGGCTATCAGCTGAGCTCTCCTCTCTGGCTCCCTTCCAGTTTTCAAAAAGGTGGGGGCAGCTTTTCCAGTTGAAAAAAACTGACAGGTAACCAGAAACTGGAAATTAAACAAACTCTCAGCATCCTTATCTAGGAGTTATTCCTGAAATAAGGTGCTGGCTCTTAAAGTCACAGGAAGTCCTAAATGCATCCACAGAAATGTGTTTCTGCTCCTTGTCTTGATCCCACTCCTTTGGGGAGCCCCAGGCACCTCCAAATTTTGTCTTCTTCCAGAAATGCCTCCCCAAAGCATCAAAGGCAAAGTTTAAGCAGCATAGGAGGGAGATTAACTCAGATGTTTGCACTGGCCTAAAACTGCTTAGGAAAGCACAAGAGCCTAACCCTGCCTTGCCCCTGCTCCTGAGAGCCTTGTTACCTCCTGTTAACTTTTAAATGAGGTGTAAGAGTGCTTAGGCCAGGCATGCCTCGACTGTGACCCCAGGCAGGCTGATGAAATGGGGTAACGACCCAGAGAAAAGGCCGATGCATTTTGTTACACTGCAAAATTTAATTGGGAGCTGAGTAAATGCCTGATTAAGCACCACAACAATTCCATTTTATCTCAAGGTGGAATGTGCTTCAGGGCACCTGGAGTTCCTGCCTTGCTGCCAGCGTGGAGCTGGGGAGGAAGGGCTGGGATAGTTCAGAGGTGTGGAAACTCAGCTCTGATGGAGAGCACACAGGACACGTCCTGGCTGCCTCCACCCAGGGTTCTCAGCTGGGATGGGCAGAGTTTCCCACATTTCACTGACACCCCAAAGGCACAGCCATGCTCAGGGCCCCTCTGTCCTCTCCCCAAGCTCCCCTGACCTCGGGTGTTGGCATGGGAAGGCAATGGGAAGACAGGATTCCCACCTGGGACAGAATTGCCATGGTTTGGGGAGGACAGCAAGATTTCACTGAATACTCTGAGCTGGATAGGACCCACAAGGATTAAGTCAAACTCTTCAGTGAATGGCCCATCCAGGGATCAATCTGTGCCCTTGGTGCTCCTGGCACCTTGCTCTGACCAACCCAGCCCATCTTGGGCTCAGGAGCTGAGCTTTGAGCCAATGTGCTCTCAGAAAACTCCAATTTTCTCCTGGTTTTCTGGAGCTCAGATGGCAGAAAATGCTCTCCCATCCTGCAAAGGCACAGGCTGGAGGCTGGAAAAGCTCCGGGAGAGGCCAGGTAGGCCATTGGTCTCTTATTGGTGCTGTTTTGGGGTTTTCTCCACATACAGGAAATCCACAGCATCACAAAATCCACACCTAGAGGAGACTTCAGCTTCCCTAAACCCTGTGGGACCATGCCATGGTCACAGAGGATTCCAGGGAGCTGAGCTGCCCTTGGTTGTTGGGGAAGATGAATCAGGGAAACCTTATAAATATGATTGCTTAGCAAAAGATTCTGAAAATATGAAACCTATAATCGAAATAGAAATGAAAGCTTGCTTTGAGTTGTAGGATACTGAGCCTCAGTTACTATATAACCTGAAAACAATAGCCCAGCCAGCTGAAGGAGAATCCCTCTTGATTGAACAATACTTTTCTGCTGGCTAAGGAATCCAAAGGTCAATGTAGCAAAAAAGAATAGTCTAAAGAGTAGTTTTTAGAGTTTAAAATATAACACAGTATGCTAATGTAGTAGTTCTTATAGGCTATATGTAGATTCTATAGGGTTTTGTGTCATGTACTGGTTGGTTAGTGTAAATTAGAATATTCAACACAAAAGGAGATATAAGGGATTGTAACAAGGACCTCACTGTCTCTGACTCTCCTCCTCTTTGCTCTCTCTCTAGCTCTCTCGCCCCTGGGCTCCAACCCCTGCCACCTCTCTCTGGCTCTCTTGCTTTCTCCCCTTTTACCTCTTACCCTCTTGTTCTCTCTCTCCACCACTCTTTGGGACTTGCCTTCAGCCCAGGCTGGTGGCTGAAGGCAAAAGGCCCTTTTTACCCACGACCCTTGCAATAAAACCACATGTTCTAGAATGTCTCAAGTTGGCAGAGTTCCCTCTCCCTGCCGTCCACGGATGCTCCAACACTTGGTGTGTTTGCTGCATCCTCCAGGTGACCCAGCCACGCCTGAGCCCCCAGGTCCTCTCACCTGAGACCAGTTTCATCTCCAGCCACCCCTGAGCCACCAATCCCTCTCACCTGAGGCCAGTTTCATCTCCAGGTGACCCAGCCACCCCTGAGCCCCCCCTCCCTCTCACCTGAGGCCAGTTTGATCTCCAGGGCCGTGCGGATCAGGGCCATCAGCGTGGAGGTGAAGTGCACAGTTAAATCCTCAGGAGAGATGGGCATGTTCATCCTCACCAGGCGCTGGGGACACACAGGGTTGCCTGTCAGTGGGGGGCCAGGAGTCCTCCCCCCACCCTCCCCTGCCCCTCTCTGAACCCCCAAAACACAAACAGGAAGGAACTTTTTGTGTGCTGAGCTGAAATCCTTCTGCACATGGATGTCAGCTCTTGCCCAGGAGCAAGTTTGGGGTAGAACTTCAGTGGTTTGATGAGTGATTTGCCAGCACTGCACTGCAACCCTACAGAGCTGTCCCAAAAGGACCCCTACACAGAGCTCTCCCAAAAGAAGCCGGGGGGAGGCTCTCCTGCCAGCCAAGGGGACAATTCTCCCCAGGGGAACACTTGTTGGTGTTGACACCAGCAGACAAAGGGCACAAAGTGCTGGTCCAGTGTAGAATCTGCTCAGAGGAGATGAAATCTCCTTGTTTATCCATTTACACCTTTTCAGCTCTCACTGCATCCTGCAGGGACAAGAGGCCACTGTAACAACATCCCTGTCACCTGAAGTCTGGGGCAAACCATTGTGATCTCCCTCTCAGCATGCCCAGAGGTTATTCCGTGTCTGCCCAGCCTCAGAGAGGGAAATCAAAGTCCAGCCTTTCCTCCCCTTCCACTCAGTGACAGCAGCAAGTGCTGGCAACACCACAGGGTTTTTTTCTGTTCATTCAGGTCAAATGAAACAGGATTTAATTCCAATTCTGCCCTCAGCACACAAAAAGCTACAAAAAACCATCAATGAGAGCTCACAGTCAGCAATCACAGAGCCCCAGAATCCCACTGGAGTGGGAGAGAGTTAAGGGATGCAGAGAGAAAGAAGATGCATGAGAATGAAGAACAGGCAAATGAGGAATAATTCCCCACAGGAGAGCTCTATCCTCACCAAAACCACCAGCAAAAACCACTTTGGCACATCTCAGGTCTCCCCAAAGGATGAATTCCCACAGGATGTGGATACAGAACCCAGGCCACTAACAGCTGTGCAGAGCAGGGCTTTCCTCCTCAGCTTTAGCCAGGGACAGAGGATTTAGGGGAAGATTTTCCAAAGGGATTCCCACTTTTGGAAGTCTGGCTGAGCAAACCCCACATTTTGCTGCAAACAGGCACCTGGCAGAGGCTCTCCCTACCCCTCCTCCCTGCATTCCCTCTGCACTGCCATTTCCTCCAGCCCAGTATCCAAACTGGTCAAACAGGTAACTCAGACACCTCCAGGTGATTGGAATTCCCAATCTGAGAACCCAGCAAGGAGCAGAAAGAGGGATTTGAGTTGTTCATCAGGGATGGGCAGCTCAGGACAGGGAAGCTGTGACAGGATGAGTCCCTGTGTCCCCTCAGGTGGCAAACTGGGATTCACCTCCCTTTGGACAGCACTTGAGGAGTTCTGGCCCTGCCAAGAACTGCAGGTTGCACCTTCCAGCTGCTCATTTCTTGGCCAAAAAAGAAGCCATAAAAGAAGAGAGAAATGGCTCAGAACCTGCAGCAGCCAAAGCCAGCACGCCCCAGCTAAAGGCACCCAAGACCCTCCCAAAAGCAGGAAAGATTCCTTTTGTGGAAGCCCCTGGCTTGAGAAAATCTGTTCTTTAAATGAGTATCTGGCACATCTGGAAAGCTCCTGCTGAGGATGGAGCAGGTGGAAGAAAAGAATTGACCCATCTGGGATCCAAAATAGCTTTGCCACCACGGCTGGGGTGGTGAGGGAGGGGCTGGGTGGGACTTTGCTCACCCCACATCCCAAATCAATGTCCCAAATCACCGTGGGCACCCAGAGGAGCCAGGGAATCAGACACTGGCACAGTCAGGAGGGATTTGATCCTTGAACATTGTCTGGTGCATTTTCCCAATGCCACAAATGCAGCCAAAAGGCTCAAACTGCAAACAAAAAGTTATATTCATTTTTTTTCCTTTCAATATTACAAAATAACCTTATACATAAAAATATCTCCTTGTGCAGAGCATGAAATTTCAAGCCTTTCCAGGCTACTTACTAATTTTATCTGTATTTAATTCCTCTCCATTTCTAGAGGATCCATTTAAAAGGAATCTAATTGAAATCAGTAACATTTCTCAAACTCAAAATATTCTGCTTGACCCAAAATTTCCCCTTGAAAAAATCCAGTCAAAAACTTCTGATTTTCATCCTGAATCAGGCTAGGAGAGAAAAATCTCAAGTTTTCTCAAAGATTTAGGGACAAGAACATAGGTTAAAAAAAAAAATTGAACCAGTTGCTTAGAGTGTACTCAATTTTTTAAAAAATAACTTTCTCCCCATTTTTTTTTTTGCTGTTTTTTCTGCCTGAAGTTGTGTTTCAGGGCTGTGTCAGAGCAGTGGCTTGGGGTTTGAAACAGGATGAAAAAATTGAGGGGGAAAGGGAGAAAGGAAACGGGAAAGGCAGAAAGGAAACAACAGCCAACCAAAAAATCCCAACAACAAAAACAACCTAATAAAAACAAACAGAAAAAAAAAAAAAAAGACATCTCTAATTTAAATAATTTCCCATCTTTCTGGAGCCCAGAAGGGAATTTTTGGAGCCTGCTGCTCCTACCCTGCGCTGATAAAGAACGTGCATCGCCTGGGATGCGCCGGGAACCGCCAGCCACAACCCAGGGGCGCTCGGGTAAATTAATGACGGGCAGCAGGGGGAAAAAAAAAAAAAGGTAGAAACCCTTCCCAGGTGCCGTGAGCCGCCAGGAAAGGATTTCCCAGCCCCGTTCCCCTCCAGGGCCGGCAGCAGGTGGAGTTCCCGCTCCGGTTTCTCGGTCGCGCGTGGGGATCCCTCCCGCGGCCTCGGGTTTTAATTAGGCGGATTTGGAGCTCGTTAATTCTTCCGCAGAAGAGGCCCCAGAGGCTGGTGTCTCCGGAGTCTCCTAATTAACGCCGTGCTGATAACGAGGGGTTGATTAGAGGCGGGGTGGGGAGGCAGCGCTCGGTGCGCGGGGTCCGGGCGCGGTCAGGAGGCGGCCCCGGCGCTGCTTTAATTGCCAATTAACAAAGGCAGCGCTAACGAGGAACCAAATCTCTGTGACAGGAATAAATTCTCTTCCAGCTTCGCTCAGGAGCTCCTTGGACAATGGCTCAAAAGGCAGGGAAAGTGTCGGGGGAATAGGGGGAAAAATCATCCCGGGATCAAAGGTGTCTTGCTGGGTCCCAGCCTGAGCCAGAAAAAGTTCTGGACCCTAAATCCTCTTCCCTGGCACGTTTATCCGGAGGCAGCAGGAAGAGCAGCACACAGTGCCTGGAAAACTACTGGCACCCCGAGGGATTTGAATTATTAAGAGAACCCCATCAGCCTCTGGGACAGGAACTGCTCTGGGAACGATCCCCAGGCGGGAAGAAATTTGGGACAATGGAGCGCTGCTGGGGGAAATGAGGTCGAGTTTGGTGAATAAATGATTTGCTATGAATAATTCACCCCGACCTAGTTGGAACGATGCTACTCTGATTTAATCCTGGCTTTGGAGAGGATCTCTATGGCCTCCATCCCTCCAGCTGTGTCCTGGTGGAGCAGCCCAGCCCTGAGATCATCCCAGGAATCACAGAATCCCAGGATGGGGTGGAAGGGACCTCAAAGCTCATCCAGTTCCACCCTCTGCCATGGGCAAGGACAGTGAGCACATCCTAACACACCAGAGTGAAGTCAAAGAGGTTTTCTTCCCCCTTTTCACCTGCTGGGATAGAAAAGACTAAAATTCATGGAATCAGACAATCATTTAGACCTCCAAGATCATCGAGTCCAAACACTGCAAGGCCACCACTGACGCATGTCCCCAAGTGCCACATCCACATCTGTCAGGTTTTAAATCCCTCCAGTGGTGGAGATTCCACCACTGCCCTGGGCAGCCTCTTCCAGGGCTTGAAAACTCTTTTTGTGAAGAAATTCCTCCTGATGTCCAATCTAAACCTCCCCTGGCCCAGCCTGAGGCCGTTCTCTCTCCTCTTGTCCCTGTTCCCTGGGAGCAGAGCCCTGTAGCCCTGGTTTTATGCTTGAGATGTTTTGGTTTTTTGAATTTTTTTTTTCTCAAGAAATTTTCGGTAAACAGGAGAAATGTTTTTGCAACTGTACTTATGTTATTCATTCCTTTTCCTAGGAGGGACTTCTTCTTGATGTCCCTCTGGTCTGACCAATGTGAGTGAAAAAGTTTGCTTTTGTTTCACCAATCAAATTGGTTTGTGTAAAATAGTACAAAAGGCGGACACATCCCAAAAATAAAAAAGTCATTTTCAGCTGTCTGAATCTCAGTGTCTGTGTCGTTGTGGTGTAAAACATCGTCAGATCCTGACCCCCCCCCGGCTGTCCCCTCCTGTCAGGGACTTGTGCAGAGCCACAAGGTCCCCCCTGAGCCTCCTTTTCTCCAGGCTGAGCCCCTTTCCAGCTCCCTCAGCCTCTCCTGGTGCTCCAGCCCCTTCCCCAGCTCTGTTCCCTGCCCTGGACATGCTCCAGCCCCTCAATGCCCTTCTCACTGTGAGTGGCCCAGAACTGCACACAGAAATTTGGGGGTTTTGCAGCCTCTCCCCCCAGCCCAGTGCAGGATAGAGCTCCCTGATCCCCAGGATCCCATCCATGCACCTCTGGGAAGCAGCAAAGCCAAGCACACGGAACTGCAGAGGCTGGTCAGGCTGACCAAGGAGAACAGTTGAGAAAGGGGAAGCAGAAAACAGCAGAAAGGAAGGACAGCAGCCAAGGAGGCTGCAAAGAGGGGAAAATCCAAACCAAAAAATCAGTGTGGACATACTGAGAAGGCAACAAAGACGTGGGGAAAACACACAAAACCTCTGGAGAGGAGTGGGGAGAGTAGACATGGACAGAAAAAGGGGGGACATGTGGGGCAAAAGAGCTTTTGCTGGACAGAACAGTCAGGGGGTTTAAAAATCAGAGGGAGAGGGTGAAAATAGGGCAGAGACAAAGCCCTGCCTGCAGCTGGCACTGACTGAGCTACACCTGCAGGGAGCCAGTGTCCCTCTCCAGGCTCTGGGGAGGGGACAGTGCCCAGGGGGAGTTCAGTGTCCCCCCGAGTCTCTCATCCCTTTGGATGTGACACGGGTGACACCACGGGGGGGACACCAGGCAGGAGCAGGGGGTGCCACATCCCACCACAGCCACGGGGGAATGGCCCAGCACCAATCCCTGGATGTGCTGCATGGAGAAGTGGAGGAGGGAAGGAGCAAAAACCAGTCCTAACCCTGAGGGTTTGATTCATCAGCAACAACTGGGTGAGAGCTCAGCCCAAAGTGCAGCTTTAATCCATGGGGAAAACCCTCATCTTGTCTGAAATCCTTATTTTGTAGTTCAGGGCTGTTTGGTAAGGGGGAAAATGAGTGTGATCATCTCCAAACTCAGAGAAGTCGGAGTTTTGCCTAAAGTGGAGCTGTTTGAACCCATCTCTGCCTGTGCTTGTGACACACAGACACAATCCAGAGGTTTATTCAGAGATGGGGAAAAATTAATGATGTGTTTAAAAAATCAGGAGTGTGGATTATAAAAAGAAGCCATTGCTATGTACCCAGCTTCTGTGGGTTTGTCCTGTAGGGACAGACAAATTAAAGGAGATATCAGGAAATTCTGAAGGAAAAGCCAGGCTGAAAAAAAATTCCTGTGGGCACAAAGTCTGCTATGAAAACCAGCCAAAAATCTTATTTAAAATGCCTATTTTAACACACAATCTCTTTATCCCTTTTGTTTTCATCCTTTTTGAATTCTACAAGATTTAGGGGGAAAAGAAAGAGTTTTATCCTTATGGTGCAGCCCCAGAGCAGATCTGGTGGCCCACCTGCAAACACAGGCCACAGCTCTCCTAAACCAATGGAAACTCACAGGTGGCAAATCCTGGGATTTCTGTGGATAATTGGTGTCTAAAATAGCTGAGACCTGGAATTTGATCTAGTTGGGTTCCCCAAGCTCAGTTATGGTGGCCAGAAACAAATCAAATACAGCAAAGCCACCTAACAGGAGAGATTTGGGATTATGTTTCACTTTATTTTCAATCCTGGCACACTGAGGAAGGATCTTGTAGGAAGATTAATTTGAATTTCTTCCTGCTGCTACGTGCCCTGAATTGATCAGACCCAGGTTTGGGTCTAGCTTGAGCCTCTTCACAAAACTCTTGGGTTTATTTGGTCTCAGTGAAAAGTCCCTCAGCACAGGAGGGGCTGTTGTGATGCGGATCCATTGGACTGACATTTGGGGTTTGGGGGTGGCTGGAGTGACACCAACAGCCAAAAAATCCTGTTAGGTTTGCTGGATTCTCAACCACCCCAGTGATAAATGGGTCTGACAACCTCTCCCTCTAAACTGGGCTGAAACTTCCAAGGAGTCACCCTGGAAATGGAAGTTTTCAAACACCCAGACTGGTTTGGGGGGGGGCAGCCTGGTCTTAACTGGGTCTGCTCCATTTCCATCTGAATTTTCACCCCAGCAGCAGCCTTTGGGAGAGAATTCATCCTGGTGGCTGAATTAAAAAGTTTTGCCACATCAACAATAAGCTGGAGTGATTTCTTCAACTCCCTGTCCTAACTGTTTTCTGTTAAAGTCATTTCTTCCACCAGGGTGTTTAAGGAGCCCTTTTTGGTGTTGTCTCTGTTTAATTGCTTGCTCACTCCTACAATACTGCCTACTCTAATTACTCCAGTCTAATTAAGAGGAGGAAAAAACAACATTCCACTGAAGAGTTAGTGAGACAAAGAGCCCCAGGAAGAAAAATGGGGATCTAATGGGGGGTAATTTGCTCATTAGCACAGTCCCTCCCCAAATTAACCTAAATAGAAGCAGAATGAGAGAACAGAGAAAGAAACACTGACAGAGAGAGCAGAGACATACTTAGACAAACTGATGTGCCAGAGTTTCCAAAAAAGTTACCAAAAAAAATTATAGATATAAAATTAAAAAAAGAAAAAAAAAATCAGAAGATCCAAAATCTTGCTTGGAAAGCAGAGAAAGCACCAGAAAGGTCCAGAAGAACAACACCAATGCCACAGAAACCCCCACTGCAGCCACGGCACAAAAAGCTGGTGGTTGGGCAGCACCTCCTGGGGGAGGTTTTCTACCTTATAGGCAACACGAGCTGGGCATTTCTTCCCAAGGCCTAGAGGTGGGGACATGTGTCTCAGCATCTCATACATGTCTGTGTAACTGATGCGCCCGCTGGCACCACGGGGTGGAGGGAAAGCACCAGGACACAGAAATCCAACCGGATTGAGGCAGGGGAAAAGGGGGAGGGGTGGGGGGAGAGGCAGCACAATGGAGCAAATGAAAAGGGGGAGAGAGAGAGAGAGAGAGAGAGAGAGAAGGGAAAGCAGACAAGAAAACAGAGATCTGGTTAATCAGATTTCTCCGGGGAACAAAACCAAACTCGGGAGGTGGGGCAGGAGAAAGGTGGCTCCGCTTCCGTTGCTGTGTTTGTGTTTCAACGTCTCCTCCTCCTGCAGGTGGCCCTGGGGAATGATTGGTGTCCCCTGGGGAATGGCTGATGTCCCCTGGGGGATGCACCATGTCCCCTGGGGACTGACTGATGTCCCTTGGGGATGCTCCATGTCCCCTGGGGGATGGTTGATGTCCCCTGGGGGATGGCTGATGTCCCCTGGGGGATGCTCCATGTCCCCTGGGGGATGCACCATGTCCCCTGGGGACTGACTGATGTCCCCTGGGGAATGACTGATGTCCCCTAGGAGATGCTCCATGTCCCCTGGGGATGCTCCATGTCCCCTGGGGGAATGATTGATGTCCCTCGGGGAATCCTCAATGTCCCCCAGGGGAGCAGGGGTGGCAGGGCTGGGTTTGGTGGCTCTTGGCAGGGTGGGGGAGGAGGGTTCCCCCAAGGCCCCCCAAACCAGTCAGGTCACCATGCCAGGGAGGGCTGGGAGGCAGAGTTATGGGACAGGGCTGGGAGAACACAGCCCAGCTTTCCTTCCAGGGAGCAGCACTTTGGGTTTGGGGGATGGCACAAGGGAGAAGCCAATGGTGGGGGTTTGCTGAGGGATGCACTGGGACTGCTCCCACTCCCAGCTCAGGCTGGGATTCTGCAAATTCCTGCTCCAGCAGGAGAGCCCAGCCCTGGCAGGAGGTGGGAAGGGAACCTGTTCCTCCCTCACTTTTGTTTTTAACCAAGCCAACCTTAACTGGGAATTGCAGAGCTTTGGGAGAAGCCCCTCAGAGCAGCCCATTGCTGAGGGTATCTCCCTTCAGCACACGGTGCTGGTGGTGGATTTATCCTCAAAAACAAGGGGTGCAAAACAGCAGGAAATTCCTGCTTCACCTTTGTGTGCCTGTGGGTACTGGGAGCACAACTGTGACAATCCCCTTTTGTTTTCCCAACGAGCTGCCTGCTTACACAACGTGCAAAATCTCTGCTGCCTGGCATCTGAGGAGATCCAGGGATATTATTAATTAAAGTTTCACCCCTGGAAAAGCAGGATAATGTCATCATCTCTACACCAGCAGGGAAAACCTAAGCACCCATTTAAAAACCCTTTTCTGAGCAGGAACCGTGCCACCAGCCTAATATCCTGACACAGATCTCAGTTCCTATGTAAAGCTTTGATGGAGGAGGGGGAGGAGGAGGAGAGAACTCACCCAGCCCAAAATATCTATTCCTGTCCCTGGTAACTGCTGCAGAGAAAATCCCAGCCCAGAGCTGATTTAGAGGCTGCAGAGAGACACAAATGGGAACTGCAGCCAATGTCCTCCCCTGGTTCCTTCCTGCTCCTGGGCTGGGCTGTGGGGTCTCCTCTTCCTCAGCCAGGTGTGGCAGACACCTGGGCTGGAGTGGAGAAGAAAAGGAAGCTCTGGGCTGGCTGCTTCAGCCTTCTCCTTCATCCTGTTTTCCAAGAACTCCCCTGCCTGGAACTGGGTCCCCCTGAAGCCCATCGCATGCTGGTTTCTGTCCCAAACCCCCCACCTGGGCTCCCAAGCACAGTGAACTATCCCTGTGCCATGAGCAGGTGTTGCTCTGATTTTTTAGCCTTCTAATGTTTTTTTATATTTCTGCTGGAGCTTTCTCACGCTTGTAACAAAAACAAAGACTGATATTTTTTGTAAATAACACATTCCTTCCGGGGTGGGGAACAAATTGATGGACTTTTAAGTTGACTAGTGGGGTCAGAGAGGTGTTATTCTCGTCCCCCAATTTCTGATCAAATTCCAAAGACTATATAAGTCAGAATTTCAAAATAAAGCTTCTTTTTCTCGCTCTCAGCCTGTGGGGTGAATGTCCTTCTTTTCATGTCCTCTAGAGACAAGCAGGAGCTTTCCCTGGGTGTCCACCACAACTCAGAGACATCATTTAACCCCCGGGCCATCTCTGGCTGTGGCACCATGAAAAGCTCATCCCTCATCTCTGCCCACATCCAATGGTTTTCCAGCTCAGGAAAGGGCAAAGTTGATCACTCAAAAATGCTACAAAGCCAAACCAAACTTGCTGCTCCCTGGAAACCTTGGCATGCTGTTTCTCTCTCTGGAATATATTGAAGTGCTGGGATGCTTTTCCCCAGCACTTCCCACCTGGAGCTGGCAGAATGGGAGCTGGAGGGTTCTCTGTCCCATAAAAGTGCCTGTCCTCAGCCAGCTGGGGTGTGGGAGGAGACAGGGGAGGGATGCAGGGAGGAAAAGGGATCAGTCAGTCAATCATTCCTTTTTTCAGGCAAGGGGTTGGTCACGTTGCAGTTTCTTTTCTCTACTGGTTGCATTTGCACTTGGGGGAGAGAAGAGGGGATAAAAAGAAACAGAACCAGGACTAGAGATGCTGGAGGGATCTCTGAAATTCCAAACCTTGTAGGCCACCCTATGAGGGCACTTCTTTCCTAAGCCCAGGGGTGGAGCAATTACACGTAACAAATTGTACATATCCTTATAATGAATGCGGCAACTGGAAAGGAAACACCAGAGGTTATGACAGCAAAATCCAACAGCAATCAGCTTTTCCACAGGCAAACAGGGAAGAATCAGCTTTTCCCAAGGCAGACAGGACAAACTGAAAGGGTAAAACACACTGAAAAAAAAAGGTTAGTCTGGAAAGGAAAGAGCCACGTTAACACACAGAGAGAACTTCCAACTGCTCACCCAAATTTATATCCTTGGATTTTCCCCTGGGAAGCCTTCAGTGCTATGTGCAAGGCTCCCAAAGATTTCCTTTTCCTTTTCCTTTCCTCTTTCCTTTCCATGTTTTAATTCCCTGTGCCTAAGCATCAACCTCCAGACTCTGCTGCCCAACACCCAGAGCCTGCAGGCCACAAAGAGCCACTTTAATGGATTATTCCTGAATTTTTATTGCAGCTTTTCAGTGGATAAATCCCAGGATTCAAATTAGCTGCTACAAAACCTGGGGAACCTTTCCCTGCCACTGTCACCTCCTACATAACCCCAGCAGAGCCATTCCTGGGCAAGGAGGAATTTGCTGGGAGAGCAGAAAGTGGCACCTCCAGAGCCATGTTGGGCATTGGCACTGGGGAAATCCAGCTTTCAGTGCCAGAAGGAGAAATCAGACACCTCCTGGAAGCTTTATGGTCACTCATTAACTCCCAATAAGAATTACAGCTAATTAAACAGCATATATAAATTTAATATTTAAATTTATATAAATTTTTATATAAATTTAATAGTTATATATTAAATATAAAATTATATTTCTCCATCTTTTTTGTCTAACCAATTCATAGGCAAAAGGAGCTGAATTCCAAATTACCTCTGAAGAAAACTGGGATGCTTTGGCCTCCCTGTATTTATTTTGGTGCTTTCTGTAAAGAAGGCTGGAATATTTTGGGAGAACTCCTTCCATGTTGCCGCTTTTTGGGATGTGAAGAATTAAGGTCTATTTAAAGCCTTCCCCAATCAAGTCCAAACTATGAGTTTGAGAGCAAATGGAACCATGCAAGTCTTGGCTCCAGGCCTAATTGTGGGTCTAAAAAGGATTTGGTTTAACTGAGGCACCAAGTTTACACTTCCCTTACAGTTTTAGAAGGATTCTGGAAAATCAGGGTGTGGAAAATACAGCTGGAATTTTTCAAATCTATGTCTCATTCCCCCCTTTTCTATAAACCTGGTAAATTCTTTTGCTGCTATTGGGGATTCTTTCTGGGGTTTCAGGCACTTCCCTGAGCTCTCCAGGAGTCCGTGGAAGGCTGAAAAACCAACAGATGCTTTGCATTGGGAGATCAAGGCACAAAATTAGGACCAACAGGGATCTTTTTTCAGCTTCAGAGAATTCCAGAATGGTTTGGGCTGGACCCTAAAATCCATCCCATTCCATCCCTACCACAGCAGGGACACCTTCCACTATCCCAGGGTGCTCCAAACTCCTCCAGCCTGGCCTTGGACACTGCTAGGGATGGAACATTTCATTTAAATCTCATTTTCCTCATCATCCCATTATCCCAGAGAGCTGAGAGCTCCCTTGGGAGCACCTCCAGCTCCTCCTGAGTGCCCTGGGGGACAACTGATGGCAATGGACTGGCCAGAACAACATCACCATCATCTCCACGGGGTGTGCACTGGGAGAGGAATAAAACAGATAAAGAATTCACTTTCTGTATGTTGAACAAATAAAAGCTCCTGGAAATCCAGTTATGCTTTCTTTCCTCCTTAAATCCTGTTTTCCCTCCTTTCTTAATTAACTTCCACCAAACCACCCTGAGCTCTCCATTTCTCTCAGTCCCTCTTTTTTTTTTGAGCTCAAGGCTTTTGCCACCCCTAAATGCAGCAGTTTTCCCATACTCACCCCTAGGGAATGTGGCACAGCTGGAATCACAGCTCCTAACTGCCTTTTTTACCTCCTTTTTCCCAGGAAAGCTCCCAGGGAGTTGGATTTTGTAACAGCACCAAAGGTGATATCAGAAATAAACATAGTATCTGTAATCTATATAATAAAAATAGGACAATTGTGGAGCACCTCTCATTGAGGGTCTCAAGCTAAGGAAAGTGGATAAACACTGTAATTCCCTTTTCCTTGGCATAATCAAGGAAGAGACCTTGGGAGGAGTGATCAGTGAGTGACCACATTCAGCTCAAATCCTGGAATAATCAAATCAGAGAATCAGTTGGGTTGAAAAAGACCTCTAAGATCAGAAAGGTCTTAAATCAAAATTATTTGAAAGCTCAGTTCTGGCTTCAAGTGTGAAAGGATTTTGGATTAGTGGAGATTTTAGTCCCACTCCTGAAAATGTGATTTCAGTGGAACTATTCACACTCAATAACTTCCCACCAGAGTGAAAAGGGAACAGGGTTAGAGAAAAAAAAAACCAAAAAGAATTATCATCTTACTATCTGACATTTTCTGCATTAGCAGCTCTGGTAGTGGAAAGGTTTGGCCCCTGGGTGACTCAGAGTTAATAGAGCAAGAAATCTTCCTGTAAACTCAGTGCTGGTGCCTCAACTGGGTGGAAAGTTCCTGAATATAAACATTAAAAATCCACATTGATCCCAAGATTTTTTCCCTTGCAGGTGTGTTCCTCCTCCCACAGATGTAGAGCCAAGGCTGTTTTTCTGAGGAGCAACCAGGCACTCCCGAGTTTTCACCCTCGTTGAGATTTTCTAGTGGGAAGAGGAAGGATTGGATTGGAAAAAAAGGGAAAAAGAAAAGCTATTTATGCCTGCTAAATCCCCACAAAGGATTTGCTGTGTCACACAGCTCGTGGGGATGAAAATCTGCCTGGAGATTACAAGCTGATAGTAAGTGTGGAGTAAATATTCAGGTTGGTAGTAGGGGTGGCTTGGAGCAGTTAAAATCCCCCACAGTTCAGAGAAATGCAGGGTTTTGGAACAAGTTTCCATTTAAAGTTAGGCTAAATCATTTTAAGTGAGATTTTAAAGCAGTTTAATTGCATCCTAGCAGGGAGTTTGAGATGTTGATTATCCAAGCACTCCCTGCCTCCGTCTCTGCTGAAGGGAAACAAAAAAGAAAGGAAAGATTGGAGGAGCTGGAGGCATCACAAATCCAGAGGAGATTCATGGCACAGGAACTCACAGGGAGGAAAAAGGGATCCAAAACTAGGAGAGCTTTAAATTAACAAAGAGTCTCTCAACAGGCAAATTCCCAAATAGAATATCAAGGAAATTATTGGGACCTGGGACAGAGCATCCAGAAATGAGAGTAACCCCGTCACCAGGGCTGTGGTGGAGTAATACAGAAAAGCAATTTATTAATCAGTCCTGCTCTAGAAGTGGTCATTGGGCAGAGCCATTCCCTCAATTTTAAAAAATTCCTTATTTTGGGGTCTGTGTTGCTGCTCCACTGCCTCAGCTCAGTGTGCAGGTCTCCCTGTGTCTTGGAAGGAATAAAATTAAAAAATAAACTCCTAAAATAAACATCTCATGGTCCAGTGTGTGAAAACCATCCCCTCCTTTAACCCACCAATAAATCAGGAATAATTTATCAGAAAATTAAATATAAGAATTAAACACTTCCAAACTTTGGCCCATTTCATTTTATCCTGATCATTTCCCACATGTTACAACCTCAGCTGCAACTCCAGAGCTAAATATTACTCCCAAGGCCAAAATTCCCACGGAGAGTGTGATGCCATTACAAGGAGGTTTCCAGGAGCAAAAAAAATGTTGCGTTTAATGAGGAAAGGCTGTTCGGGAAAATCCCATCTTTTCAGGAAACCTCCCTAACGCTGAGGAACATCACATCATTCCCTCTGGGAGCGGGTGGGATGGTGGAAGCAGAGCCGGCAGGACCTGACTCAGAAGCAGCATTTGGGAAACCACCAAGGTGGATCTCAATTTAAAAAACGCCGCACAAACGAGGCGTGAACCACTCCCACTCCCTCAAGTGCTGCCGACAGCCAGAGATTTGCGGATTTTCATCTCCGGATGGGATGCAGGAACCAAAAGCTCCTTTTGGAAATGCTAAATAGCTTTTCTCCACGGCCATTTGGGCAGGCTCAGCGGAACCGAGGCTGTTAATCAGTTAATTTTTGGCCGTGCTTTGCTTCCAGGGGTTGCTGGGTTGGGTGTGCGTGAAGGAAACGCCCTTGCAGTGACACCAGGTTTGTTCCTCTCCAGCGCTCAGGGAATTGCAGCGTTTAACACCGATGTTAAACGGATTTGAGCGACTCAGATCCTGGAGTTGTTCCCGGTAAAACGGGCTCTGAGCGTGCCCAGGTGCGGCATTACAGCCGCAGTGTCCCCTGTGTCCCT
>JANPWX010000641.1:61033-107368 GCA_024734555.1 Trochalopteron elliotii
TTTGGGTAAGCTTTCAGGGCTGCAGGTTTTTTAATACAAGCACAAGAAATAATCCACAGATGGTCAAAGGAACAACAACAGGGGCTTCATCTGCCTGAAATGTACCTGGAAGCCCTTCCATAAATACACCTGCTTTTTATTCCCTTAATTCTGTCTGGCCTCTGTTTTTAGGTAGCCCCAAAAGGCATCACCACCACACAGAGCTCAGCCCCACAACAGCCACAGGCACAAACCAAGCCCAGCAGCTCTGAGTGTTTTCATGTCTAAAGCTTTTCTGACAGAAAAAAAAAAAAAAAAAAGTGATTTTTGCATTTGTTTGGCAAACAGATGATCCTCGTGGGCCACTTCCATCTCAGCAGCTCCTGGGATTCTGTGAAATGAGTGTGATGCTCTCAGGAAATGCTGCTGAACTCGGACATTGTCCCCCTGCCCTTCTTCAAAGGGATGGTGTAAATCAAGACAAACCTGATTAATGCTTAATTCCAAATATTAGACCCCCTTGTGAGAAGAAAGATAAACCCTTTCCCTTTAATGACTAAATGATCTCTTTGGGGATTTTATCAGCAGGATGATAAATGGGGTTTAGCAAAGCTGGATTGGTGGTGTCTGAATTATAATTAGGGATGAGGAGGAGGCACAGGGGTGGGGAGGGAAGGGTTTGACTGCTTTGGGGAGGTCAGGACTGACTTACCAGGAAGGAGCAGAGGAAAATGAAGGACACGAAGTAGAAATAGGCAAAATCACTGCCACACTCCTTTTTGGTGAGGCCAGAGAGGGGGTCACAGGCTCTGTTGCTCAAGCAGGACAACATGATCTCATGCCAGGCTTCGCCCGTGGCGCTCCTGCAACACCAGAGCAGAGGTTGAGTTTATCCACCCTGCAATAATACTGCACCCAGTTAACCGAATTAATTAGGTGGAAGGTTGTGTCCAGCAGCAGAGACTGTATTTACACTGGGAGTTGGAACTACTCATGAAAAAGAAAGGAGAAAGACCATTTCCTTCTGTTACAGAGGGGCAAAAGAAACCAGACAGGCTCAGGTAGGCTGAAAGTTTAATTGCTTCTGTGGAGAATAAATCCAGATTGATTTAAACAGCACAAATCTGATTTTTGCCTTTTGAAGCTAGTGCTGGCTCTAAAACCAGTGGAGAGGATGGGATATGAGACCAGGCTTCTCCACTGGAATCTCTTATTTCCTTTATCAGGCAGATAAATTCCAGCATGGGCTGGTTGGGCTTGGGTGTCTTTTCCATCACAGCCTCCTGGGTGTTCTTCACCAATTCCCTCCTCCCTCTCTAACTTCTACTATTGAGAGAAAAGAGCCAAAAGGAAAAACTTTGGAGTTCCAGAGAGTTTGTCCTCAAAATAAAGCACTCCGTGTGAAATGCACCCTTAGTGTGGAAGTCAGGGATTCTCCAGATGCACTTACCCTGAATTCCTGCTTCCCTCAAAGTTCATTTGCCTTGTTCATTTGCCTTGTATTCCCACAGCCAGCACACAAACCTTGCTCCTGCTCTTTGGGAAAACTCAGTGCTCCATCTAACCTGGAATAACTTCCAGGCTACTGTGAATTACAGCAGATTCCCCCACTGGGGTGATGAAAGCACATTCCCTTTGTGAGGAACTGTGGAGAAACCAACTCCCACCCCAACCCTGCTGCCCCTGCTCCTCACTCCCACTGCTGTGGGGCTGGAAAGGGACCATGAGGCTGAAAAAGGACCCAGTTTTAGTAAAATTCAGAGTTCTGAGCCCGGTAAGGGCTAATTCCATTTCTGTCTGGCTTCACAGAAACTCCCAGGCAAGACATCCAGTTCCAAACAGCAGAGAATCCTTGGCAGGGCTGGAAGGGATTGGTGACACTGGGGGGGGTCTCCACAGCTGGATGAAGAACATCTCCCCCAAACTGCCCCGAGCTGGAGCAGGGCCTGTTTTGCCAGGTCTTAAAATTAAAATTGGTATTTAATTGATAGGCTTTTCCCTTCAAAATGCTTAATTTCCAGGCAGGTTGAACCCAGAGGGAAACACTTGAATTCTGCAGCAGAGGTGGGGTTGGTGTAGGGGCTGCTGATTTCTGCTCATGAAAAATGGCCAATTAAAGCAATTCTCACTTAAAAAGGGAAAAATTAACCAAGTTTCAGGAAAGGAAACCCATCAGTCAGTTAAACCAGTGGGGTTCTGATCTATATTCAGGTTTTGCCTGAGTTGCTATGGGGTGTCAGCTCTAAGTGACACTTTGTGGAGGGGTTGATCTGCCGAGGAGGAGGAAGCAGGAATGGATAATTTAGACAAATACCTATCCTAAAGGATGTCCAAGTCTCAGCAGCTCAACTGGCACCTGCACCAAGATGTTTTTTGCTGCTTACACACAAACCAGAGGGTGTTTTATCCTCTCCTCACCTGAACAGGAGCATCAGGGCTTGGAGGAAAGTCCGGAAGTTGTTGTGCCGATTAATGGAGGTTTCATCATCTAAGGCAATGTTCCCAAATACCTGCAGGGAAAACAGAAGGGATTCAGCCAGGCACATCGAGTGGAGCTGGAACACAAGGCAGGGAAAAGATCTGTCCTCGTTTAAGGGCTCTCAAAAGCTGGAATAATTTCTGTGCTGAAACGGGAGATAAAAATGTGTTCTGGAGCTCAAACACAAGATGAATGTGCTTTGTATTCACTCAGGTCCTTTCCAGCAGTTCAGCTCCATCCCAGGCCAAGAAAAGTTTATTATTTCTTCCCAGGAAGGTGCAGTGCCTGGGCTGCCCCCTCCTCTCAGCCTCTTGATGTGTCCATAGCCAGGGGAAGGGATGTCTTTTCCCATGGCATTCACTGATGTCCAGTGCTGAAATGTGATCCACAGCTGGTTTGTCAACATAAAAGCTGACAATTAAAGTAGAAAAAGAGCCCCTTTTTCCATTTCTAATTTACCTGACACCAGACAAGAAGAGCTTTTGCCTCATCCCATATCAGTGCTGCTCCTGCTGTGGAGGCAACAACCATCTGCACCATCTGAACAAAGCCAGGCTGCTTACAGCCAGAATGAAGGAATGGAATATTTTACCTGCATGCCAATAATGGCATAGATGAAGAAGAGCATTGCAATGAGGAGACACACATAAGGCAAGGCCTGTGGGAAAGGAAAAAGAGGCATTAATGACAGCAAATGCAAACACTGAATTCCCTGGCAGGACTGAGTTTTGTGGCATTTGTCCTTCAGGTGTAGGAACTGGGAAGAGGATATGAAGAATTCTGGCAGCCTTCAGGAGACAATCCCCTGGAGCCAGGTGTTCACTGACCACACAACAGTCAGGGCTTTCCAAGGGCTTTCTCTGTATCCTTGGAAGCAGCAAGCAGGGAAAACACAGTCTGAGGATCAGCAGCAAACACTGGAGCTACCAGCAGGCAGTGGCACTTTGTGTGCATCATTCTATGAACATTAATTGTTAATGACTTTGCTGTAAATTCAGTCTGAGGGGAAAAAAAATCTCCATCCCAGAAATGAGTTGCTGCTCTGAAACAGGCCCGGTTTGTGATCCCAGGAGGACAAAAATGTTCTGAGTTTTAGCAAGAAATCAGTGAAGGCTGCAATGTAATTATGTCACCCAGGCTGAGAGTGACAGCTATTTTCCACTTGGGCTAAATGAATGAGTAATTAATGCCTCTTAATTAGTAATAGCTCAAAAACTGAGAAGTCTTGCCCTCGGGCCAGCCCTGTGGTGCCTGGGGCAGGAGTTCTGCAGGGCAAGGGAGCCCAGCAGGAATTGCAGAATCATAAAATATCCTGACATGGAAAAGACACCCAAGGATCATCGAATGCCACTCCTGTCCCTGCCCAGACCCCCCAACAATCCCACCCTGGCCATCCCTGGCAGTGCTGTCCAAAGGCTCCTGGAGCTCTGGCAGCCTCGGGGCCGTGCCCATTCCCTGGGGAGCCTGGGCAGTGCCTGAACCCTCTGGGGGAAGAACCTTTCCCTGCTCTGCAGCCTGAGCCTGCCCTGGCCCAGCTCCAGCCCTTCCCTGGCTCCTGTCCCTGTCCCAGAGCAGAGCTGGGAGCTCTGCCCTCAGTCTGCTCCAGCTGAACCATCCCAGTGCCCTCAGCTGCTCCTCATGGGCCCCTCCAGACCCTTCCCCATCCCCGTGCCCCTCCTCTGGACACTCTCTCACACCTTTAGATCTTTTTTCTGATATTGAGGTGCCCAAAACTCCCCCAGCACTGGGGGTGAGGCCCAGAGCAGAGTGGGACAATCCCATCCCTGGCCTGGCTGGCATTTCTGGGCCTGAGGCACCCCTGAGACAAAAACTGGAGGAAATCTGGGCAAAAAGGGCTGATGTGGTGTCTGCTGAACACTCCTGCATGAGGGACACAGCCTGAGAGCTCAGAGCTGCAGGGACAGACAGAAAAACAGCTCCTCATGAAGGCCAGGAACATCCTGGCTCAGCTTCAGGGCCACACTCTGGACACAGGTTTGGGAAGGGTTGGGATTGTGCTGGAAAAGGCTGTGGCTGAGCCCCTTCTCCCCAGATCCATCCACTCTCTCCTGGCTGGGAACACCTCACACTTGCAGAGACTCCACAAAGGGGCTGGGGGTCTGCACCCACAGCTCCCAGCCCATAAATACAGAGCCCAGTATCACTGCCACAAATCCTGGCATCACTTTCTGTGTCCTCCTTCCTCCACTGCAGAACCTGAGCAAGCCCCAGGACCAGAATTAAAGCATAAAACAATAAAAAATGGCCTGCAGACTAGCTGAGAGCTGTGAAAATAACCAGCTTTGGGGCATGTGGGCTTTTGTTTAGATCTAGGAAGCAGCTAATTCACTGTGCTGAGGATTGGTGGGAGGAAGGGCAGGGGTAAAGGAAACCAGGCAAAAGCAACTGCCTCAACTTCACAACAAAACCTCAACAAAACTCATTATTTTAATCCTGCACGTCATCAAACCCAGGCCTATGGCTCTCTAGCTTCACAGTTTGTGTTAAAAAGCTCAAGGGGCTGGGCTTCACCTCTGCAGGATTTCCCCCAAATCCTGGGGAAGGTAATTTAACCTTCCACTCACTGTAGGTGAAGAACAAGGCACTCATCAGTCAGGCCACACTTCTTTATGCAGATTCCTGAGCGTCCAGACTTTGCCAGAGGGGTTTTGGGGTAGTTTCAAGGGCAACCTGAGTGTTGAGCACTTGCTGGAGTCTGCATGAGCAAGCAGCCCTTCAGCCTCATCCTCCAAAATGCAGCTTTCAGGGGAACAGTGCTAACCTGTTCTCTTTTCTGTAGAAAATTAATATTCCTGGGGCTGGGCAGTGCTCACCAGCTCATTTTTAGCAGAATTAATATTCCTGGGAGTAGTCTCTGCAAACCAGTTCACTTTTAGCAGAATTAATGTCCCTTGTTACGCTAACCAGTTGAATTAATAATTAATATTCTTGGCGCCAACCAGTTTGATTTTCTGCAGAATTTCTGTGGCTGGGCAGTGCTCACCTGCTGCCCTCAGTTTTCTTGCTTGCAAGGGTTTGAAATCTTGCAGTGCAGATTCTCACGCAGCTTCAAGAAAGCAATGTATAGTTTTAAAAATTATCTATTGTTTACATATTTCTGCTCTAGGAGGAGAAATATGATTGATGGTGATGTTCACCATCCAAGTCAAAAAGGTGGCAACCTGTGTAACCAATCTCTTGACCTCTGTACAAATGTATATAAGTATTGGAGTCAGATAATTAAAATAGAGGAGCTTTCCCTTGACCTGCTGTGCCTGCCTCGTCCTTCGTGTGCCTGAAACTGGCACACTTACCAGCTCATTTTTAGCAGAATTAATATTCCTAGAATTAGTTCACTTTTAGCAGAATTAATATCCCTTGTTACGCTAACCAGTTAAATTAATAATTAATATTCTTGGTGCCAACCAGTTGGATTTCCTGCAGAATTAATATTCCTGTGGCTGGGCAGTGCTCACCAATCCTCTTTTCTGAAGAATTCCTGAATTCTGAACTCCTGTAATCACTGTAGAGGTGCAGAGAGGCCATTCCAAGAAGAGGGAGGCTCTTGGATCCTCACTGGAAGACGCTCCAAGCATGACCCTGTCCCCAAAATCTCCTCCCACCTTGCCAAGGCTCACCTTGAAGGACTGCACGAATGTCCAGAGCAGGATGCGGATGGTGTAGCCCTGGCGGAGGAGTTTGATGAGCCTGGCTGCCCGGAAGAGCCTCAGGAAGCTGAGGTTGATGAAGTTGTCCTGCGGAAAGTAAAGGTTTTGTGTCCTTCAGAAACGACCGCCATCCGAAACCACAGCCCGCCAAAAAGAAATTAAAATTACCAGCTTCACGATCTAAGCAGCAAATCGGCCACCAGAAAACCTTCCAAAAGAAACATTCGTCAGTGCAGATCACTCCACATGCAGCAAGAAATGAGAAAACCCCTCTCCACAAGAGCCCCTCCCCTCTGCTACTGGGTCAATGAGAGAAAAGGAAAAGGCCCTGTCACGCTGTCCTTGGAGGGCTGGTTTGCTTTGAGCAAGGCAGATTTTCTCCCCCTCAAGACTCAGGGAGAGGGGGATGGTGCCAGATTTTCATTTGGAAAAGGAATGAAGTTGGTTGAAAGTCTTGGTCAGCTGAGTTTCGACACAGAATTGAACTTAAGCCAAGACAAAGAAAGGCATTGTCCAGTGAAGATTCAAACATCCCTGGAAGAATGAGGATGTTTTCCAGCCTGGAGGTTTTCAATGTCTGTACGTGTAACTGGATAGGTTTGCCAAGGAGAAACGGCACCAGAAGATTGTTTGGAAGATGGATCAAGGGCAGCGAGTCAATTGGGGAGGTTGAGCTTTCACCAGCAGGAGGATGCCTTAGAAACCTGCTGGTTTTCCAAATTCTTTTTAAATGTGTCTGCACAAGTGGATCAAAGAACTGCTGGAGGCAGGTTCTGATTTTCGTTTGTTTTCTAGGATTTTCCCCACGCCCACCCCATTTTTTTTTTCTTTCCTTTGGGGAAAAGAGGATTCTTACCCCAGTGAGCTAATCTAGAGAGGGTTCTTTCCAAAACAAAACATGCAAAAGCCAGATCCCTCTTGCCCTCCTATTTTAAAGAGATGAAAAAAATATTTCGCCTTTCCATAATTCGCTTTTTTGTGGATCTCTGATCACAGCCACTTATTTGACTGAGTGAGCTAAAGAGAGAAAGCATCCCACTTTAAACTATTGAGCAGTGAAGCAGCAAATATAATCATAAGGAGCTCTGCTTGGTAAAGATGAGCAAAAATTGTATTTCCCTTGGATTATTGTTTTACCAGAAGTCACATTGAACTGACCCACATTTCTTGCTCATTTGGCTACAGAGCTCATGCTGAAATTGGGGGGCTTGTTGGATCTATGGATTCTTTCAATGCCAGCTCAATTTTGGGGCCATTAGCATTGCATTCCACCAATCCCATCAAAGAGTTCCAGAACTCAGTCTCAGGCATGCACTCGGTTTCTCTCAGGTTAAAAACACAAGCAGCTCAGAGTTAGGCACAGACCCAAAATCAGACTCAATCTTCAAATAAAGAGAAAAGAGAAAAGCACAGGAATGTTCAATGAAGGAGCAGACAACACTGAGCTCATTCAAGCCAGCAACAGAAGCCATCTCTGGCAGGCAAAGCACGAGCGAGGATTCCCCTGGGTTGGGCAGTAAAACAGGCACTGAAAATGTCCAGTTTGTCTCAGCATCAGCTCCAGGTTTGTGTTCACAGCTCTTACCTTCCCTTCACAAGAGTCCAGCTGCACTCACCTGAGCAGGGCAGGGCTGGGTAAGGCCCCTGGGGCAGAGCTGGAACCCAGCTGGGTAACCCCATCACTAATGGGGTTCTTCTTCCCCTGGCCCCACTGTGAGCCGGTCCCAGGGCAGGGCACAGGTTTAACCATGAGCCCTTTTCATCAGGAAAATCCCCCCACAGTGGGAACTGCATCAGCCCTCATGTGTAATGCTGGCAGCACTTAGGCCTGAAAGTCTGATTTTAACTTCAGAGCAATGCTCAAGCCAGATATTTCCTGTGCAAAAATCCTTAGGCTCCAACGAGGAGCAGGGGCACAGGATCCACCTCTGCGGGATCCTGTGGGATCTCCCTCTTCCCACATAACTGCAGCCCAACAGCAGGGACATTGTCCTGCTCAGGCTTTGCTAAAACCTCATCATCACAGCTGACAGGACGTTTAACACCTGCTTTGGGCTGGGCTCCCTGAAAACTGAGGGAGTGCAGGGTTAGAAAGGGATAGAAATGGGAAAAGGGTTCAAGACGGTGCAGTTATGTCTGTGACTCCCCATTCCCTAGGATTTAAATGGACAAAAAGACCATAGATTTTTTTTTTTCCCCCACATTGACTGTTTGACTGTGACATTGCCACTTCCTAAAGAGCAGTGGTAGCCTTGGCTCCATGTGGGATCACTCCCAACCCAGGACAATCCCCCATCACCGACACCCTGGGACTGTTGGGAGGAGTGTTCTCAGCACTGCCCGGAGAGAGGCAAGGTCCCCACGCTGGTGGTGGCTGCAAGGGCTCCACATGTGTGGCACCCTCAGCACCCCACAGAGAAAACCCACCCTCCCACACCTCAACTCTCCAGGCAGGATTTGGGGTGGCATGCAGCCAAAGGGGAAACTCCACATTGCTGTATTTCTCGGGTAAAACAGTTTTTGGCATCAATTCTCCTCTCGCTGAGCCACCTCTGTGCCATGCACACATCTGGTATCTGGGTTATCAAAGTCATCCTTTCCAGGTTGTTTTGGTTTTTTGCTTTCCTGTTGCACAGATGCTCACGGTGTTCACAGCAGGCACCAGAGCTTTAGGTTTTTATCATCCATCTGAGGAATAACAGATTAAGTTTGGAAAATCGTTTCCCCCTGGCCTGTCACTATTTTCCTGAAAAAGGAAGGGCTGGTACTGAAGGGACCCAGGCACCAGCCAGAGGCTGGGGGTCTGGGCATGGCCAGGCACTGCTACCACTTCCCACAACAGGAGATGGGTGATGCACCCCTGAAGAAAACTGGGAAGCAATGGGGAACCAGGGAGAATAAAGACCACAGATAAAGAGCTGCCCTTGAAGGCTGTCCTGGGAACCATGGGAGGCTGCTCTCTTACCATTTCTTAGGTTGTTTTCATAGAATCCCAGAATGTTTTGGGTTGGAAGAGACCTTAAAGATCATCCAGTGCCACCCCCTGCTATGACAGGGACACCTTTTGCCATCCCAGGCTGCTCCAAGCCCCAGTGTCCAGCCTGGCCTTGGACACTGCCAGGGATCCAGGGGCAGCCACAGCTGCTCTGGGCACCCTGTGCCAGGGCCTCAACACCCTCCCAGGGAACAATTCCTGCCCAGTCTCCCATCCAGCCCTGCCCTCTGGCAGTGGGAAGCCATTCCCTGTGTCCTGTCCCTCCATCCCTTGTCCTCAGTCCCTCTCCAGCTCTCCTGGAGCCCCTTTAGGCCCTGGCAGGGGCTCTGAGCTCTCCCTGGAGCCTTCTCCTCTCCAGGTGAGCACCCCCAGCTCTCCCAGCCTGGCTCCTGCCTCTGGACTCCAGGACCTCCATGTCCTGCTTCATTTGGGGGGCTCCAGAATGTTCCAGACTGAAAAGCAGGACAGCCATGAAGATGAGGGCACAGGCACTGCCTGGATCTGTTCCCCAGGGCCTCTTCAGCAGCAGAGTGGTTTCCTGCCCAGCACAGGAGCTGCTCCCTCTGTCCACAGGGATGCAGAAGGAGCTGCAGGAAGAGGCATCTGACCAAGCCAAGAATGGGATCACTCAGGAAGCTTTAGGACTTCTCTTCATCTGCCATCAACAAGAATCGCCTTATTAACTAGTTAGTTAAGGAATTACTGATGAGGAAAAGGCTGAGTTCCCATTTAAATGTCCATGGTGTTGCCAGCATTGAAGAAGTTTTCCTGAACCTTGCACAGGGTCTTGGCTTCATCTGGAGCTTGGGGAATCCATTGGTGATTTTAAGAGGCTGAAGATTTTTGCCACCTTTGTCTGTGTCTCGAGGACTCTGCCTTGGGAGGGACATCCCATCAGTCCTCCCATCCTGAGTCAGGAATGCTGGAAAAGTTATTTTGTGTGTGATGCCCAGAACTCTCCTCAGTCCCTACTTGACAGAATCATAGAATATCCCGAGCTGGAAGGGACCCACAGGATCACCCAGCCCAGCCCCTGTCCCTGCCCAGACCCCCCAACAATCCCACCCTGGCCATCCCTGGCAGGGCTGTCCAAAGGCTCCTGGAGCTCTGGCAGCCTCGGGGCCGTGCCCATTCCCTGGGGAGCCTGGGCAGTGCTTGAACCCTCTGGGGGAAGAACCTTTCCCTGCTCTGCAGCCTGAGCCTGGCCCAGCTCCAGCCCTTCCCTGGCTCCTGTCCCTGTCCCAGAGCAGAGCTGGGAGCTGCCCCTGGGGAGGAGCTGCAGCCCCCGGGGAGCTCTGCCCTCAGTCTGCTCCAGCTGAACCATCCCAGTGCCCTCAGCTGCTCCTCTCCAGGATTCCTCTCAGCTTTGCTGCTCCTACTGTGGCACTGCAGCAGCTCCAGGGGAAAATGTGATGCTCCAAAGACCTCCCTTGGATGCCGAGTGGTTGAAGGAGCCTGGCTCTGTCTCTATGGAATAACGCAAATCCCAACAAAGTGCAGGATGAGCTTTTCAATCTTTAACCTGGACAGCAGCCAAAATTTAGCAAATTGATTTTTCCCCAGTATATTTTTATGTTCACAGCTAATGCCAGAGCCCTTTTCCATGCTGCCTGGGCCAGGTGTGCAGCAGTGTCTTCAAATTTATCCTGACTGCTCCCACACATCTGGAATGGATCCAGCACCATGGAGGATTCCCTTCTTGGCTTGCACTGGGCAAGCTCTGAACTTACACACTGTCTTTTTCTCTGCTGCATCTCAGCAGAAAATTCCCCTCCCAGGACCTTCCACGAACACCCATGGAGCTTCTGTGCAGCCTGGAAATAAAAATACACCCTGATTTCTTTCTTAACAGCAACTGTGCAACAGGAAACGTGGATGTTCACAGATCCAAGAGCTGGTGTCAGGTGGCTGAGCAAGGATTTTTGAGAAGCTTTTGGTCTCGTTTGTGTTATCAATCATAGCCAAGATAATTAAGAATGGAAAAAAAATATATTTCTGATTGCATTTTTCTTTATGGATTCTCTTTTGTTTAATTGGTGATTTTCAAAGATAAAGGTCAATATTTTCCAAGGCATTTTTGGAATAAATTTGCACCTTGGCACAGAATTCCAAGTGAGATCTGGTTTCTGGTACTTTTCAGCTCTGGTCACAACATAATTTATTCATTTTATTTGGGGTTTTGAGTTTGCATCCAGTGACTCTGTGTCCACTGTGGTGGCACAGAGAATTTTCAAATTTAAGATCCTTCTTTCCCATCACTTTTGATGTTAGGGAAGCAAGTCTGCCATCACCCCAATAATATTTTTGCCTTACAACATATAAGTTAAAACACCTGTAAGTTTGTCAGGTGCTTCCTTCATCAGAAAGCTCCATCCTCTCATCCTAAAAGAAGCCAAACCCACTTCCAGAGAGCTGAATTTGGTACCACCACCTCCAAACCCCAGCACTTCCAGGTGCAGGACATCCTTCCCTTGCCGTCTCCTCCCATTTCCCACGGAAATAAAGCAAGTGGCAGTGTCCCCTTTGGCACAGGGGGTGGCACAGGGAGCAGGGACGGGCCATTGGCAACTGCTCAGGTCACCAATGAGCCCAGGGTGGGAGGTGCAGGGCAGAAGCCACTTTGGAGCACGCTGCAGTGAGGCTTTTCCACCAGTGCAATCAAAACTCTCATCAAAAAAAAAACAAAACAAAAAAACCAAACAAAAAGAAAAAACCAAACAAACCAAAACCGGATCAAAATCAAAGAAAAAACGAGAGAAAAATCAAAGCAGAGAATTTAAAGAATTGTTTAAATTCAATGAAACCAACCGTGTCCTATATGTGATGTTGTCATGGATGGATATTTGCAAGATTATTTACAAAGTTTTTATATTTTTTTTTGTTTGAGCAGCAGGTGCACAACATACAGACGGAGACATGGTTTTCGCATTGTATGTTGATTGGATGGCGTGATTCAGCAGGTAGATAAGGAAAATAAGGAACAAAAACAGGAAACAGAAGAGAAAATGAGTAATCAGGACAAGCAAAAAGGAAACTCTGAAAAATTTCACTGGAAAAAAACCCGTTGGGCTATCAAGGGCAGGTGTTATTTTATGGGAACTCCAGAAATAAAAAAATGCTTCGAACCAAAAGGGATTCGGAGATCCTTGAGGTAACACAGACAGTGCAGTTGTTATTTGCATTTCGGTTTGTAATGCAAATTAGGAGACAATTCACAAACACTTCTCAGGACGGTTTTTTATATTTCCAGGCATAGAAATAGATGTCAGTTTGCCAAACACCCCCTCAGCCTCCCAAGGCCAATTGTGTCCACAAGGACTCCTTTTCTTTAATCCCACCTCTTTTCCCTCAATTACTGAGGGTAAAAAAACTGACATTCATGCTTTTGCCTGAGGAAATAAAAAAATAGATATTCCACTACGATCACAAGGTAAATTACATGTGACATGACCAGGAAAATTAAAACCAAGCAATTAATCCACACATTTCTTTTCCTTTTGTCTTTACTTCTCAGAGGGTTCAAGGTAACAGACAAGGCTGGTGGAAGCCAAGTCTCTCAAGGTGTGGCCACCCAGGATTATTTACCTTTGGAGAACACTTCTAGCTGGAAAATACAGAGGCAAATGGTGCTCTGGCACTATTTGTGAGCCTGAGCTCAGTGTTACACCTCCACGGGGACCTGGAGGGTGGTGGGACAGGCAGAGCAGTCAGGGTCACCCTGTGGCTGTCACCTGGACTTCCCAACTCTGTGGGAATGGCTGCCAGGAGGGTTGGAGGGGCTAAAGGGGCTGCCCCAAACTCTGCCAGCAGAGGAGGGGAGGCTGGAGCTGAGGAAGGCACATGGAGAAAGGGCCACTCCCTGCTGGGGACACAGCTGTGGGAGTGTGATCCATGCCCTGTTCCCCTCTCTGGTTATTCCCTGCTCCATGAGAGCTCCTGCAGCCTGTTTGTGACCTGAGGAAGGGGAGGTGGGGTGGTGTCTTGGGTTACAATGCAAGATATAAGCAAAAGTATGTCTTCTATTTGCCATCTGTAAAAACTGGTTGGGGAGGTGTTTTTTCTTTATCTCTTCTAACTCCAGGGTGGTGTCTTCTGTTAATGGGCAGCTGTTAAACCAGCTGGGCCAGTGTTCTTTATCCCTTCCAGGACCCATCCTCCCTCCAGGGGATCTCTGCTGCCCATGGGCCATCCAGGCTCACTGCAGGGCTGACACAATTCCATCATCCCACCCAGGGGGAGGAGCCCAGCATTCCCACCTGGATCAAAGCTGGGATCCAGAACACCAGCACAGCCTGTGTGCACTGGATTGCCAGAGGGAGACCAGACCCATCTCAGCACCACTGGGCCCTTCTACAGGATCATCTCTGCTCCAACAGAGCCACATCTGGCACTGCAGGAGGATTTATTTGGACTGTTCCCAACACCCTGACCAACAGGGTGTCAGGTCCTGTTCTGACTCTGGCAGTGTTTTTCTTTTTGTTCATTTGTCTTTTTGTACTACTACATTTTTTATTTTTAATATTCCTACTAAATGACTGTAATTCCTATTCCCATATCTTTGCCTGAAAGCCCCTTAATTTCAAAATTATAATAATTTAGAGGGTGGGGGTTTACATTCTCCATTCCAAGGGAAGCTCTGGCTTTCCCTGGCAGACACCTGTCTTTCCAAACCAAGACAGGTTGGTTCAGCAGCAGCTGAGTGGATGCTCATCCCCAGCCTTTATTTCCTGCTCTGCCCTACCTGGAATTCCAAAGGGAGAGAGGTTGGGCAGAGGCCACCCCTGGGCTGTGCTCTGTGAATGAGACACCTCCTGCTCCTCACCTCCATCCCTGCACGTTCACATCTCTGCATCAGCTCTTTCAGCCCTTTTTTCCTACATTTTTCTAAAATTGGTTCTGTTTTGGAACTATTGGTTCAAACTGGATCAAACTGGTTCTGTTGGTTCATTTTTCTACATCGGTTCTCAATATCAGAAGTATTTAAATTGGGTGAAATTGAAGCTTAACAAAATATCCCAAAGCTGGCAACATAGGGCAGGAACAGAGGGCTGCATCCTTCTGCTGCTTTTCCATCCTCAGGACTGGAAGGAGAGAATCATAAAATCATGGAATAATTTGGGTTGGAAGGGACCTTAAAGCTCATCTCCTTCCACCCCCTGCCACAGGCAGAGACCTTCCACTGTCCCAAGCTGCTCCAAGCCCCAATGTCCAACCTGGCTTTGAGGGCAGGAATGTTTTAGTGGCAGTAGAGAGCCTGGTACAAGAGCACATTCACCACATTCCACTGGCTGAAGTGGAATGAATTCCATTAGGGGCATCCTGCCAGCTGCCATTACCAATCCTGTTGTCAACTCCTGTTACCAACCCTGTTATCAATTCCTGTTACCAATCCCATTATCAATCCTGTTACCAGTCCTGTTATCAGTGTGATCTTCAGGGCACCACTGCCAACACTCAGTGCCAGAACCAAGCAGGGATTTTCAGGCCTGGGCATCACTGTGTCCAAACTGAGCTGCTCAGGGCACTGTGCAGGATCCCTTTGATGCCTGTCCATTGTCCCTGTGTGAAGCTGGCATGGATGTGTGTGGCTTTAGGAAGCATGTGCTGGTGGCTGTCCTACAGGGTTGGAGTGCTGCTGGAGAGAGATCAGGCAGGAGTTGCATCAAAGAAGTGTTCAAAACCAAGTTTAGAAAGAAAAGTGGCAGGGGATGACCCCTGGGCAATCTCTGTCTGAAGGGAAAAGCTGGGAAGGAGGCCTGGTGGCTAGAGAATTGTTCAAGTTGGAAAAGATCAGAGAATTGTTCGAGTTGGAAAAGATCTCAGAGATCATCGAGTCCAACCACTCCCCAGCACTGCCCAGGCCACCATTAAATGCTGTCCCCAAGTGCCACATCCACACAGCTTTCAAATCCCTCCAGGGATGGGGACTCCACCTGTTCCAGTGCCTGACCACCCCTTCCATGAAGCAATTATTCCTAATATCCACCCTAAACTTCCTCTGGAGCAACCTGAGGCTGCTTCCTCTTGTCGTGTTGCTTCTTACTTGGGAGAAGAGATCAACGCCCACGTGGGTGCTGCAGAAGGGGAATATTTAGAAAGAGCAGAGACTCAAAGGACCAAGAGCTCAGGGCTGGAGTGGTCCTGGGGACATCTGGCTTTTAGATGAGAGATGTTTGTGATCAGCTCCATGTTGGACACTGCCAGGGGAATCTGGTGAACTCCATTAGAAAATCCTCTCTAAGGACTGAACTGATCCAGTTCCTCAGAAACCAAAAAACCTCTTCTTTCCCACCTGGGAGGAGAAGGGGAAGGCACGTGGGTGTGGGCCTGATATTTCTGGGCCTGAAAGATTTTAGCCTTCTGGCAGCTGCTAACTTTTTCCCAAGGAAAATTTTCTCAAGAAAGCTTCTTCTCAAAACAATCTTGGCAAACAACTCTCCTTTCTCAAAACCATCTTTCTCCAGGTGGTGTTTTGCTGTTTCTCTGGTTTAACCAGTGGGATTAGAGAGGTGTTGTTCCTATTCACCAACCATATTAAATCTGTATGGGAACACCTTATAAAAGGTAGTAAGAATTAGACAATAAAGCCTTTTTTCTATGCTCTTTGTCCTCTGAAATATTTGGAGTCTTTCTTTCGTGTCCTACAGTGACACATGGGTCCCTGGGAGCTTTGCCCTGTTGGGGTTTTAGGGGTAATTCCCACAACTCTGCAATGGTTTTGATGCTGGAAATGTCTCACAGCCCAGCCTGATCCAATTCCCTGGCTGGGCCATCCTGTGGGAGCTGGAGGGAGAGGCAATGTCCCATTAACTGTGGCTGCTGCCTGCCTGTGAAATAGCTCCAAAAATGAGGACTTTAGCAGCATGTGGGCTTGGTGTTGAGAAGTAGAAAGCTTCCTGAAGGAGAAGACACCAGTCTGGGAGTGACCAGAGGCTCCCTTACCCCATGTGAGCTGTCAGTGCTGCTTCCTCCCAGGAAAAGTGTCCAAAATGGGGGTGGAAAAGCTTCAGTCTGTTTGTAGCTGACTTGCAAATGTTTTCACAAATTTTCAAACCATGGCAAAAGTTTGGGTGCCCTTGTCAAGAAAACACATCCCATGGCAGAGGGAGTGGGGATAAGCACCCTGTGCCTTCCCACAGCACTCAGAGAGGGTGAGCTGAGTAACTTTAGCCTGGCTGCACTGAAAACAAAATCCAAAGCCTACAACATAGGATTCACCAGCAGATAAATGAACATCATTTGTATGGGGAGGAAAACCTGGGGGGTTGTGCATTATTTTGTACCAAGGAGGTTAAATAAAAATGCATTTTGTTAGAAACAGTCACACGGTCTTCACCACCACCTGTAAAGGAATGTGGGGAGCACAGTTCTGAGCACACACAAAACAGATCTACAGGCAAACCCCTGGCACTGAGGAAAAAAAAGTTATGTTCAAGTTCAAATTCATCACACTCTGATACATCATCAGTTACAACATGCACTGGGAGAGGAGAGGACAAATTATATAAACAGGGGGTAATATCAGACTGTCAGGGATTGAGACAGACATTGGCTGCCCTTATGGAAAAATCCTTCAGAATTTAATGACGAGTCTGTCCACTTTGTGAGATATACAGGATTTATTAGGAGGGAGACAGCAGCCCTTGTAGGGCTGGCCAGAAATACTGTGGGGAAGCTGTTAGTTTATTCACTGCCCCACAAAGCTTTTGTGACAGGAACATTCCCCCAGTCCAGAATCTTCACCTCTTCCCTTCCCAGTGTCCCTGTGTCCCTGTCACTTCCCTTCACCCTCACCCTGCCCCGTGACCCAGACTGGGCAGGGACCCCAAGGGTTCATGTGCCCTGCAAAAAACCTCCCACACTAACACAGCAGAATCCCTTTGGTCTTTTCCCTCTCTCAATTCAGCAGGATTTTTCCATGAATGGGCAGCAAAGGCCTGGGGATAGAGCAGTTTTCTGCAGGAGAGAGGGAGCTGCTTCCTGGCAGAGTCACGAGCACTGTGCTTCTCATCAGAGCTTTCCCTCTTTGGGGCAGACAGCTGTGCTCAGCTCCATGGAAAAGCAGAGCTCATGGAACAGGGTCAGCCAAGGCCATCATGACTCCCAGAGGCAGCTCCAGGGAATAAGGCTGGTAAAGGAGAAGATTCAGTGTCTTGACAGGGCACAGCTTTGTTTATAAATGAAATAAATTGAGCAAACTGTACTTACCGCAATCTCTGTTACTAAAATATCAGTAATACTTCCCAACACTGTTACAAAATCAAAGACATTCCAGGCATCTCGGAAATAATTCTGCCAAACGAGAACACAAGGGGAATAGAGGGATCCAGGGGTTATTTTCTTTTTGCCAGCACATGTCGGGTTTTTTTCTGTTTGTTTGTTTGCTTGTTTTTAACGAAACGTGAACATTTCGCAGAGAGAGGACAGAGGTGGGGGAGGAGGAGGAAGGCACCTACCAGCACACCAAAGGCAATGATCTTCAGCACACATTCCATGGAAAACATGGATGTAAACACAATATTCAGGCATTTCAGCATTTCTTCGTATGCTTCTGGAGCATCATAGAACTGAAGGGGGATGGAGGAAAGGCTGTTACTGGAAGATCCCTGACAGAGCAAAACCTTTCCCAGCTGATTCCTGCTGGTTTTAGTCAGGATTCTGTGCTCACTTTCAGTGGGATTTGGGGTTACAACACAGTTATTCCTGTCTCTCTTGCTCCATCCTGTGCTGAGGGGGCAGCTGGAATATCCCCAGAAATGGAGACTGTTGCTGAGGGACATTCCCCTGTAAGCACAGCATGGCCCAGGAGGGAGGAAGGGCATTTCCAAAGCCACAGGACAAGTGCAAATCTCTGTTTCCTCCACTAAAAAGATGGGGACCCCTTGATGGTGAAGATTCTCTAAGACAGGCAAGGGATAGGAGGGGACATCATCTCCCTGTGTCTCTTCCCCCACTCTGGATCACATCCCAGGAGCCTGATATTCTTCCAAAATTGAGTAAATTCACAGAACCATGGAATGGCTTGGGTTGGAAGGGACCCTAAAGATCAACCAGTGCCACCCCTGCCATGGGCAGGGACACCTCCCACTGTCCCAGGCTGCTCCAAGCCCCAGTGTCCAGCCTGGCCTTGGACACTGCCAGGGATCCAGGGGCAGCCACAGCTTCTCTGGGCACCCTGTGCCAGGGCCTGCCCACCCTCCCAGGGAACAATTCCTGCCCAATATCCCATCTAAAGCTGCTCTGTTTCAGTTTGAATTTCCAAGTCCATGATTGGACTTTGAACAGCCCCAAGACCCTGCTCTGCAGGAGAAAGCCCAGGCTGAGCTGCAGATCAGAACCTGCAGATCCCAGCTCCCATCCCATGTTCACACACCAAAGGGGCTGAGCCCCCCCACCACTGTTAATTCCACTGGTGGGATCTGATCCCAGCTAACCCACCTCCCTTGGGGCTGAGTTCCCATTTAAATGTCCATGGTATTGCCAACACTGAAGAAGTTTTCCTGAACCTGCAGAAGTTTCCCTCAGGGGCCAAAGGAATCCCACAGGCTCATGGGGAGTGGTGGCTGCTCTGCTGAGCCCCCCAGCTCTCAGGGTGAGAGTCTCTCCAGCCAACAGCCCCAAAATTCCAAGATTCAGGAAGATCCCACTCACCTTCATCATGAGGACGATGGTGTTGAGAGCAATCATGACCATGATAAAATACTCAAAGGGAGGGGACACCACGAATTTCCACATTTTGTACTGGAAGGATTGCTTGTTCTGAGGCATGTAGCGGGTCAGGGGCTTGGCACTTATGGCAAAGTCTATGCAGGCCCTCTACAAAACAAAAAGGGGATGAAAAGATGCCAGAAAAAAAGGGCTGGAAGACTTTATCCATGAGGATGTGGTTGGGAGAGTGAGCAGAGCATTTACACCAAGTGAGTACTGACTGTTCCTGTGAAATGCAGCACAGGATCCCCAAATCCTGATCAAGTTTCCTGGAATATTTACCCTCGAACATTGCCATGCCCCTTGCAGTCCTACCACATTCCATTAGAGCCCAGCCCCTCCTAGGTCCTGATCCCTTCCCACTTCTACAAACACTTCCAATTCCTCCTGATGAGAGACTGTAGGAATTGGTAAAGAAGTTATTTGTGTTTTTTATAAAGTATTGTGGAACTTGGGTGTGTCCCCACACAGCAACACCCAAACAGCTCAGAATGTTTCATAAAATGAGAACTGAATTTACCAATAAATTATCCACCAAAAGCACTGTGGGAACCCTCAGAGATCCCCTTCACTGGCTATTTCTGTTCACTTTATTTTGAATATAAAACTATGACAAAAATTGCTTTCTACAGGAGGTTTTGATTCTGGAGCATTTTCTCATCTTGGATTTACATTAGAATTGCAAGTCTGAAATCACTTTCTGCTCAGTTGGAAAATAACATGGGTAAAGCTCTCTAAATATTCTGCTTTATTTTGGACTTTTTGTTCATTTAGACAAACAAGGAACTAATTAAAAATCGCTTAAAAATTCATCTCTTTTCATTAAAAGTTTCAAATATATGAAAATTCAAAATATATGAAAGTTTCAAAATATATGAAAAGAGATGGTTCTTCCCAAAAGAGGTTGTTGAGGCTGTGGGACCCTGGAGGAAGGATGCTGCAGATGCTAAAAATCTGCATGGATTGAGAGGGAAACTGGATACACCCATGGAAGGAAGATACATAGATGCCAGTAACTAAAGAAAAACCAGCTCAGGAGGTCCCTGAGTGGAAAACAATGGTAACATTGGGGGCATTAAAGAAAAGCCTCAGAGCTTCTTGCCCTGGTCTTACACCCTTCTCAAGGCATCTCCTTTTGGCTGCTGCCAGGAGGACCAACCCCAGCCAGGCACAAAACCAGCCTGGAGAGAGGAATTTTCCTCTGGGCAGCCACAGCAGTTGAACCTCAGTTTGGTTTCTGAGGTCTGGCCTCAAGGTTTGCCTCCTTCTACCCCTCAACACTTGGGCAAACCATAAAATCATGGAATGGTTTGGGCTGGAAAGGACCTTAAAGCCTGGGCAGAGACACCTTTCACTATCCCAGGGTGCTCCAAGCCCCATCCAGCCTGGCCTTGGACACTGCCAGGGATGGGGCAGCTTCTCTGGGCACCCAGTGCCAGATCCATCCTCCCTTTTGTGTGCTCCAGGGGGATGTGTGACAGTGGTTCCCAACAGGAAGCACCTGGGGGCTCTCCCTGGTTTTGTTTTTAAGCAGAAGCTGAAAGAGCCACTCATTTCTTTGGTCTCTGCACCACACAGCCTTCAATAACCACTGGTCTCCAGTCCCCCCAGCACAGGGGGAACGGGGAGTGGCCTTGCACCAGTATCCAGGTGCTCTGAGCCCCTGGAACACCAACTCTGGAGTCAGAAGAGGTGGGTACCTCGTTTTTCTCGAGGCTGCACTCTGACATCACTTTATCTCCTTGCTCCTGGAAGGTGATGATGATTAACGCCACAAAGATGTTGACAAAGAAAAAAGGGAAGACAACAAAATAGACCACGTAAAAGATGGACATTTCCATCCTGTAGCCAGGGCTGGGCCCCTGCTCCTCGTAGGTGGCATCCACCGAGTGCTTCAGCACACTGCAAGCAAATGCAAAGAGAGAGGAAAGGTCAACACAACCCCTGGGAAGCACCAAGGACCCCCTGAGAATCACTCCCTGGCCTTGATTCACATGCAGGGTTTTCCACATATGCTCAGGAAAAGCTTGCTCCCACCCACGAGGCTGGGAAGAAGTTTTCTTTGAGGATATTTTTAGGGAAACCTTTTGCTCTCACCATTGTGCAGAATGGTGGAGGATTTGCTGTGGCCAAATCCACTGATCCCCCCTGGCCAAGGGGAGAGGATCCAGCTGGATCTGGCTTCTCTTCTCTGGTCAACAGGGATGGAGTAAGAGTGGGAAAAGAGAGGTGTTGATGACATCCACGTAGGGGAACACAGTGAGGGACTAGAAAAGGAAGGCTGATGCTGTTTTAGTCTTTATTTTAGGAAAGAGCTGAACGTGGAGGCTGAGAAGCCCTGGCCACACACTGCACTCCATGTGTGCCAAAATAAAGTCATGTGCTGAACAGGAAATGTCATTTGGGGCCTGTCACGCCCAGCAGACTTTCAGCAGAGCTCACAACACTTTTTCCCCTTCATTTTCTACCATTTCCATTATCAGTTTTACCCCTGAGAAAGGTGTGTGAGTCCAAAAGCCTGAAGCAAGAGCTGAAAACTTTCTGAGCATCCCCTGTGCAAGCTCAGAAGGGCACCAAGGATAACACAGAGCTCTGCCTGCTGGTTCACACAAGAATCACGCAAAACTCAGCTGATGGAAGGTTCTTCTCATTTCCCAGGTCCCCTGGTGTCCCTCAGAGCTTTGGGGACCTGCTTTACCTGCACCATCAGCCCCTGCCAGTGCCAGGTACTCACGTGGGCCACCCTTCCCCTGTGGACACGGTGAAGAGTGTGAGCAGAGCCCAGAGCACGTTGTCGTAGTGGAACTCGTATTTTTTCCATTCCCTGGGCTGTGCCTCCACCTCATTTTTTTCATAATCGAGGTACTGACCCCTAGGAAAAAGAGATTCAGAGCCAATGAGAGAATTAAAGCAGATCAGGCATTTCACAGGAGTCAGGAGTATTGGAAAGCCCCAGCAGCACAGTCTGGACTGTGCTGTGGGTTAAAGACAAAGGGACTCCCTCAGAGTCCACGACAGAAGCAAGTCAAATTTTTGAGCCAGTTTTAGCCATGGGAACTGGATCTGACATCTGAAAATGAAAGAAATTTTAATCAGGGCATTCTTTAATTCATTAGGCAAAGCTAGCCATTAGCACCATGCCTGTCCCTCAGCTGTCTGACTCCACAGAAAACTTCTGCTTGATGGGGAAACAACTCTGGCTCCTACTCCAGGACTGCATCTAATTCCTAAATGTGTCCCACTTTGAGGGGCCTGGCACGTGCAGAACCCTCTCCAACCTACCCTATTCTGTAATTTCACATTCCTTTCCATAATTTATCTGCATTTTTCCAAGGAAGAACTGCAGTGACAGCCCCCAGAATCCCACCAGGGATGGGCCCTGCAGGTGCAGAGGGACGGGCAGAGCAGGACAGTGCTGAGGAGGTGCTTTGGGTGCCAAGAAAAAAGCTAATGAGATGCACACTGTGGAGAAACACACCTTGCCAGGCTGCTGGGAAGGACAAAGCATGACAGGGCTTTTAAGATGTTCACATCCTGTCGTTCTCCTCGCTAATTAGTAGCTCTTTAACGTCCCACGCTTCTGATTATTTATTCAGTGAGTTTTTCTAATTCATAGGAGCTCTTAAGAATGGAGGCAACAGGTGGAAAGAGGAGTCACAGAAAATCCCTTCTCAAAAATCACAGTCAGCTTTCCCAGGAAAGAAGCTGCCTCCCCTGCATACTGAAGATCAGAGTCAGGAATGACAGAGTTCTTAAAGAAAAAAGAAGGGGAAATTCACCTCCAGGGTAGCTGTGCTGAATTAATGCTCTTATTTACAGGAGATCAGAAAATCCCTGCCTTTGGGCCAGCCTGGGGAGCTGGAGGGAGCTGCTCCCTCCCATATTCCCTGCTCCCAGCTGTGATGCTGCTGTATACTATAATGATACAAAGACTTCAACTTAAGAGGGCTGAAAATGACTTTTTTATTTTTGGGATGTGAGGGGTTTTTTTTATATTATTTTACACAGACCAATTTGATTGGTGACACAAAGACAAACCTCTTCAATCACATTGGTCAGACCAGAGGGACATCAAGAAGAAGCCCCTCGTAGAGAAAAAATGTAAACAATTTACCAGGAAAGAAGCTGCCTCCCCTGTATACTGAAGATCAGAGTCAGGAATGACAGAGCTCTTAAAGAAAAAAGAAGGGGAAATTCACCTCCAGGGTAGCTGTGCTGAATTCTTGCTCTTATTTACAGGAGATCAGAAAATCCCTGCCTTTGGGCCAGCCTGGGGAGCTGGAGGGAGCTGCTCTCTCCCATACTTCCTGCTCCCAGCTGTGATGTTGTTGTATACTATAATGATACTTTGACTTAAGAAGGCTGAAAATGACTTTTTTATTTTTGGGATGTGGGGTTTTTTTGTACTGTTTTACACAGACCCATTTCATTGGTGACGAGAAGACCAACCTCTTCAATCACATTGGCCAGACCAGAGGGACATCAAGAAGAAGTCCCTCCTAGGGAAAAAATGTCAACAATTTTGCCGTTACAAAAACATGTCTCTTGTTTACAGAAAACTCCCTGGGAAAGGAATTTCAGAAAACCAAACATTCCAGGCATAGAACCAGGGCTACAGAGCTGTACCTGCAGTCCTTCTCCAGCTCCTTGGACTCGTCGGTGCAGTAGAAGAAGCGGCCCTTGAAGAGCTGCACGGCGATGACGGCGAAGATGAACATGAAGAGCATGTAGACGATGAGGATGTTGAGGACGTTCTTCAGGGAGTTCACCACGCAGTCAAAGACAGCCTGGGGGGCAGGGGGACAAGGTCAAGGGGTGGGAAGATGTCACTGTAATTAGGAATGGTTGTAGAAATGACACAAGACTCTCCAGCTCGTGAGCAAGTGATAGTGAGCTTTACCCTTTGAAATCCTCTTTTACAGACAGTTCTGAGAGGACAAAGTTTCATTGGGCAGCAAACCAACTGTCCTGGGTTGTAGTATAGGATGTGCACAAAGTATTCTATCAGCATCTTCATGAACTGTTGAATCCAATTGTTGGAGCAGTGTTCTCCCAGGCCCCACTCCCTCTGGGGTGTCTTCTGTTAATGGCCCATCAATGCCTGCTGCAGGACTCACAGATAACTCCCTCTGGGAGTTATCTCTCTCTAATGGGCCATCAAGGACCCCCTGTATGACTCATCATCCCATTGGGAGGAGCCAAGCATTCCCACATGGATATAATCTGGGATTTGGGACAGTACAGGCAGCCCTTACCCACTGGATTCCCAGAGGACCAGAGCTACCAGACCTTTCTACGGGATCACTGCTTCAGGCAGACCCCCTCACCTGGACTGCTTCCATCACCCTGCTCAGCTTGTATTCTGACTCTGCCAGTGGTCCTTCGTATTATTACATTTATTTTATTTTATTTTACTTTTTTTTTTCTTTCTTCTTATTAAATTGTATTTCTGACTTGGAGCCTCTCACTCATTTTGCTTTCAAACCACTACACCAACACATCACCATCACTGGACAGTTAGGAACAACACCCCTCAATTGTTTCTTGCAAGTAAACAATAGGGAGCCTGTCGCTTTGATTTTTCAGCCTTCTGATGTTTACATTCTTGTGCTGGAGTTTCTCACAATTGTAACATAAACCAAGTAGATTGTTTTCACATTCCTCTCTGTGATGGACTTCTGGTTTGACCAGTGGGGTCAGAGAGGTGTCAACCTCATGGCCCAATCGCTGGTCAAAGCCCAAACCCTATTTAAACCCTAAAGCCAAAATAAACTTCCTTCTTTCTCATCTCACAACCTGACGGTGTGAGTGTGATCTTTTCATGTCTGTCTGGCAACATGAGACAAACAACACCTCCAAAGGTTGTTTTACTTTCTCCAAGGACTGTTTGAATTCCTCCTCACGATTTCTCAGGCCAGTGTGAGAAATTTGTGTGACTTAGTTTCACACAGACACTGTGCTGCTGTCTGATTTCTCTCATGCAGCATCCACAGGAAGAAAGGAAAAGTCCATCCAAAATCTTGGCATCCACCATTTCACCACACTGTGGGAATCACAGAAGGGTTTGTGTTGGAAGGGACCTTAAGGATCATCTCATTCCTACTGTCCACTGTTCCAGGGTGATTCAAGCCCCATCCAACCTGGCCCTGGACACTCCCAGGGATCCAAGGGCAGCCACAGCTTCTCTGGGAATTCTATTCCAGGGCCTCCTCACCCTCCCAGGGAACAATTCCTTCCCAATATCCCACCTAAATCTCTCTCATTTGGGACTCATTACTCATCCCACAACCCATGGATGCTTCGATGGATTTTCGTTTCCAAAAGCTGTGAGAAGTAACTCCAGCTTCCTTCATCTCCTGCTTTATCCACAACTTTGGCTGTGCCACTGAGTTTTCTGATGCTGCTCATAACATTTATAAAGACAATCACAGCTTGTCAAGACAATATTAGTCCTGAGCAAACATTTCATTATAAAATGAAAATTGCACTTGTTTTGATTTTACTTCCAGTGGCTGGGTAAAAACTGTTGGAATAAGGAAAAAAAAAAAACCAGAAACAAAACAACCAAATGCTTTGAATAAATAGTTTTCTAAAGAGCTGTCAAAATGAGGTGTGACTAATGTAGTCAGCATGTGCACTCCTGAACTCCCTGCAAAGAACTCCTCAAATCCATTTCATACGTGGGTATGAGGCCCTGATTCATTACAAGTAATTTGCAGTTTCATTTTAGTCAGAAGTTTGTCATAATACCCAAAATTGAGCAGTCCCTGCCCAAGCACGAGGTTTGTACAATCCTGCTCCTGCTCCTCTGAATGGAAGTGAATCATTCACAGAATTACATTCCTGATGCAACCCAGGAATCCTGATGGAAACCTCTGTGATCAGCCCAGGAATCCTGATGGAAATCTCCCTGCTCAGCCCAGGAATCCTGATGGAAACCTCTGCTGAGCCCAGGAATCCTGATGGAAATCTCTCTGATCAACCCAGGAATACTGATGGAAACCTCTCTGCTGAGCCCAAGAATCCTGATGGAAATCTCTGCTGAGCCCAGGAATTCTGATGGAAATATCTCTGATCAACCCAGGAATCCTGATGGAAATCTCCCTGCTCAGCCCAGGGATCCTGATGGAAATCTCTCTGCTGAGCCCAGAAATCCCACATGAAATTTCTACATGGTTCAACCTTAATTTTCCTTTTCAGATAAATTTAGTGTGCAGAAAACTAAAATTATTTAAGCATGGATGGTGGGCTCAGACAAAAGCAAATCTACACAACAGCTGAGCCTTATTTTGATGTGAAAACAGGAATTGTCAAACACATTTTCACTCTTCCAAAACATTCCATGTTTCTTCCCCAGCTCTCCCAGAAAACAGCCCACAAAAGGTATTAAAGACTCCCTAAACATCAGAAATTATTGAGTTTTGTTAACTCCTTCCATTCTCTCTTTGCAGGGCCTGGCTGTACCTCAGATTGTTGGATGAGTAATCACAGGCCATTAAATTTATTTTATTTTTTAGATCAGTGTTCTAGGGATAAACTCCTGAACTATGGATTCTTTAATAGGAAGATGAATAAATTAAAGTTTCTCCCATAGCAGTGACAAATCTCTTTGGACAGCCTGTGGAAATATTAATGTTAAAATCTCCAGGGAAAGCCAAACCCTCCCAACCCCATTTTCTCCTTTATCACATCGAAGAGCATCCCACTTATGACCTGTAATTTAATTTATTTGCATTTTTTTCTCTTTGCAGAGGTTTTATTTTCAAGTGGACTCACAAGAATCCCTAGCACTGCCCACGATGTTTGCAAAAGCACCCAAGTGTTTGACATTTGCTCAACATCTGCCCAACTCTTTGTGCTCACCTGGCAAAAAAGATTCACGGCAAAGAAATAAAAGCAACAAGAAACAACCTGGATTAACTGGAGTCCACCAGCTTCCACTCAGATCAGCCAGAAACCTCCAGAGAAGGAAAAATTGGAATTATTTGCTAACCTTTAGTTTTGGCAGGCGTTTTATGGTCTTCAGAGGCCTGAGCACACGCAGGACCCGCAGGGACTTGATGGTGTTGATGTCCTTGCCTTTGGTTCCTCTGCAGGGGAGAAAAAGGCACAAGAACAACAGGGGGNAGGGGTGTCTCTGGGTGAGGCAGGGATGTCTCTGGGTGAGGCAGGGGTGTCTCTGGGTGAGGCAGGGATGTCTCTGGGTGAGGCAGGGGTGTCTGTGTGAGGCAGGGGTGTCTCTGGGTGAGGCAGGGGTGTCTCTGGGTGAGGCAGGGGTGTCTCTGTGTGAGGCAGGGGTGTCTCTGGGTGAGGCAGGGATGTCTCTGGGTGAGGCAGGGGTGTTTCTCCGTGCACTTCTCTAGCAGGATCACTGTGCCAAGAGGGTTCAGGAGCCTTCCTGGTGAGGGACAGAGCTCTCCTGGGGGTCAGAGCCTGTTCCCTCATCCCTGAGTCTCCCGTGGAGGACATGCCACCAATCCCATGCAGGAACATGTAATATGGCAATATATTACATGCCTGGAACAGTGCTGGGGCAACTCCCCACTCAGGCATGCAGGAGCTGTCAGTCACATTTGGGGTTTTAGGTTTTGTTAAAACCAAGTGCAAGGCCTGACAACATTCCTCTTGTTAGCATCAAGAGGGGTTTTAGGGTGAAGCACAGAGTTCCTTTCCTCGTGCACTCCCAAAATAAAGAAACAAAAGAAGACAACAGGTACATCTTCTTCCAACCCCATGGCAAAACAACAACATTCCCTTTGTTTTATATGGAGTGGAAAATGGGATGGAGATCTGAAACAGAGCTTTACTCATGGCTGGAGGTTCAGGTCTAACACAGGTGGGAATGAAGAACGTGTGGGACAGATGCTGACACACCTACTCTGTGCTCTCCAGGCTGCTGAACATTCCTCCTCTCCAAGAGGGAAATGATGGAAGTACGAGAGACCTGAGAGACCCAGGGGTGTTTGTGAGGGACTGCAAAGCTTCCCCCAGCCTGCCCTACACCCTGTGCTGAGGGAGGAGCACTGAGGGTGGAGGAAACCACCCAGTTTTGGGGCTGGCTGAGCCTGCTCAGCCCTGGGAAGGGAATTTTTGGAAAGCCATCTGATAAAATCTTGCACGTGGCCAGAATGGAATAAGCTACATGAAGATTTATCAAGTCTCTGAGGGTGTCCTGCACTTCTCAGAATGGCTTAAAAACAGTGAGACAACTTCCCTGGACATGCTTTGTAATAAAAAAGGTTTTTATACTGACAAAAATAATAAACATCATAGAACAAAGAAATGTAAGTTGAACACAGTGCAGAGAACACTCTTACACTGGTATGGCAGTCCAAAAGAAAGCTCTTTTGAGCTCTTCGTGCACTTTCTTAAGTACACAATGATTAAGGAGGAATAATTTGGTTTGCTGCCAACAGAAGCAGCTACAGGCTTTGAGAGACATCCCGAAAATCCAACCAGTGCCCCTGTGCTGGCACTGAGCCCATTACAAGGAGAAGGCTTGGAAAGTTCTAGTGTAACTTCCTTACATGTTTAGAGGTAAACTGAAACTCTCTCCCTGACACAGAATAATTTACTTGGGTGTGGAAATGCATTACAACATCCATCCACTTCCAAAGGACAAAGAACTCCCTCCTAACCCTGAACTACTCAACAGTAACACTGGGCTGGAATCTCCACCCCAAACCCACATTCCTGCCTCAGCTCCAGGCCCTTTCTCCCCTTACCAGGCATTGCTGTGGTCTGCAAATGCAGTCAGAGGGAGACACAGGAATTTCTGGAGGGCTGTGGGTTGTATCCCAGGGATGTATCATTTGAGGAGAAATTTCCTTTCCACAAGGTTTAGTAGAAGTGGAGGAGAGGGGGAACAGGATGGGCAGGTCCCTCTCTCCTCACTGTCTCATCCTTCAGGGCTGTTTTAGGGCCATTTTAATCCATCCCAGCTGGACCCTGACCATTGACTCAGCTCTAAACCCAGGCACTGGATTTATTCCCAGAGCTACAGCACTGATTTAAAGACACAAAATAACTATTCAATATTTTTAAAAATAATATTGGATTCTCATTAGAGACCTTTGATCTGCTCTACAAGAAGCAGGCACTGCCAGCAGAGCTTTTACTGCCTCTCTTGTCAGGTTTTAGCAGAGCTGAAGGTCTGGCCGAGGCTTGGCTTTGCAGATCTTTCAGCTCACCATCCCTGCCATGGTCACCTCGGTGTCACCAGAGCCACCAGCTGACCTGGAGCTCCCCCAGTGTGACTCTCAGCAGTGCCCTGGCTGCAGAACAGCCTCTCCAGGGGGATGGGAATGGCAGGAGGGAAGCAGAAAGGGAAATGGCTCATGGACAAGGAGATGCCAGAGCAGATCCCACCTGTCCCCAGGGCTGGTGGCCACCCTGGGCTGTCCCCTCTGCTCCTTGCACCTCTCCCCTCTGCCAGGCCCAGCAAATCCCCTGCCCTGCTCTGTGTTTCCAACCTGAGGAAAGCCAGGGGAGCTGGGGAGGGCAGAGGTGTAGACATGATATTGTCTGAGCCTGAGAATTGCTGAGCTCCTCCCAAGGGAAACTTTTCAACAGTTTTTCTCTTTCCCAAAACAACCTTGTGTGAACAATATTCCTTTCCCATAACAACAGGAGTTGTTTGCTATTTCTGTTCCTTAGCCAATGGGAGAGGTGTCAGCCCTATGGACCAATAATGTGTTTTCTTAGTGCAGAATGTTATAAAAGGGCTGAATGAATTGTAAATAAAACCTTCTGATTTCTACTGCCTTCTGACTGGAGTCAAGCACCTTTATTTCGTGTCCTGTTGTGACACAGGGGTGAGGGAGGAGTGGAGACTCTTTAGGGCCACGTGGTTGTGGCAGCAGGACAGGGAAGGGGACAGGGGACAGTGAGCCCAGAGCTCTGCTCTGTTCCCCACCAGCCACAGCCACATTTCTCTGTGCACATCAGCCCCCCCAGGCTCAGCCCTGCCCTTCTGGGCTCACCCAGAGCCCCAGAATATTCCCACATGGAGCTTTCCCCTGCCTCTGATCCCAGGAGACCTGAACATACCACTGCCATTGTTACTGTGCCAATTAACAGCTGCACTAACGAGGCCTCTGCCAAGGAGAGCAGAAACATTTCCCTGCTCTGCTCTCCCAGGGAGGGCTCCAGGCCTGCAGCAGGAATTTCTGTGGGTTGAATATTTCCAGGAAGGTTAAATAGATGTGGGGCAGAGCAAATCCTTGCTCCTGCTTTTCCCTGGAATGGGAGAGGAGTGAGCTCAGACAGCTCCAGTCACAGGGAATTCCTTCTGCCTCAGCAGAGGACACTAAGAAGGGCTGACTGATTTCTTTCCATTCAGGCACTTAAGCAAATAAAGAGCGTGAGCCAATTAAATCTTAATGGGATTTATGCTCTGAGCCATATAGAGAATCCTGAGGAAAAAAAAAAATCCCATTTCTTATCACAGTAAGGTCCCTGCTATAGGAAAAGCTTTTCCTGGTGCTCTGACCTAGACTGATGCAAATTGTATTTTAATTAAAAGGATCCTCTGCAATTCTTCTGTCAAATAAAACCCTAAGGGTTGGGTTTGGGTGTTTTTAAAAACCCTGTCTGCCAATATTGGGGGTTTTTCACTGCTCTCATACAAAGCCAGATGTCCCAGAAAATAAAAGGTCCAGATGGAACTGGGACTCAGTCAAAAGGTGTATCCAAGCACACATCTGACCTGAATATTCCTCACAACAAAAATAAATTGCCATGGAAGGACAAGGTTTTAATTGACTGCAGAATAACAACTGCAACATTCAGGAGAGCTGAATCTTGAATAGGAGCTAAAGAGGAGCACAGGATAAAGGTAGACAGCAAAAAAAAAAAAAAAAAGAAAGAAAAAAAAAGAGAGAATACCACCAGAAAAATTGCATTAGATCAGTTTTGGGTGCATTAGGCCAGTGCTGTTTTGTTGTTGTTTTCTGTGTCACTTTGCTGCCTGTTTATTTAAAACACTAAGAATTTTTTAAAAGAGCTTTGCAGAGCCTTTTCTCCCTTTAATAAATAAAAGAGCCTTTAAAAATTCAGTGGTTCTTTCAAATGGAAGCTCTTGTTGCTGTTGCTGCTGCCGGCAGCTCTGATTTCAGGTGACATGGACCTCTCAGAGTCAGGGCATCAAAAATTCAGGGTGAAGTGCAGCCTCTGCCTTCTTTGATTGCCTGGAATCCTCCTGGCAGAGTGAATCCCTCCCTGGAAGAGTAAATGAGGTCACCCCACCCTGCCCAAGCACAAAGCCACCCTCTTCCTGCCCTAAATCCTCTGCTTTCCTAGAGAGAAGAAAGAACCCAGTGCCAGATTTCCTGGACCACATCAAAGGCTTTTCTTTGGCATCCTTCTGGCTGTGGAGGATCCCCCAGAGCTCCTGGAATGTGGGGACAGAGGGCACAGCTCTGCCTCCCTCCCTGCCCCTGCACTGACAGCAAAACTGCCACTTGCACAGGGTTAAAGACAATATTTGGAACCTCCTTGTTCACAAATCACCCCTGCAAAAAGCTCCCTGAGCTCTGTGTCCATGGCAGAGACTTTCCCCCATATCAGAGCCTGGATCCCAGCTGGGTCACGCTGCCCACACTGCACTTCTGGAGCTTCCAGCTTGGCTGTTTAGAGGTGAAATCCTCCAAAAGAGACTCAAACTGCTTCTTTAAACCTGCTTATTAAGATTTTTGTGAATTGTACCTCACCCCTCAGTGCCCACCGAGTCAGCCCCAAAAATCTTTTTTGGATGAGTCAAAAAAACATGTGGTTTTTTGACTCTCTGCCTTGGATTTCTAGTCTGTTCCTATCTCTGCTGAAGGAAAATCAGGATGAATGAGGAAAAATAATACATTTCACTGGGTAATGAGCAGTAAGGGGACAGAGGGGTCGATGTGATGGGTGGAACATGGCTGGGCTGTCTCCACAGTGGCAAAGTGTGTGTGGACACAGGTTGGACAGGCAAAACAGAGCAGCAAGAGACAGGAAGAACATATTACCCCATGAAACTCCTAGAGAGAGATTCCAGCGAGGAGAAGACAAAGAAAGAGCAGAGTCAATGACAAACAGAAACATCAGAGAGACCCCCCAGCCCCTGGCCCACTCCCACCAATGGCACAGGACAAACCAGCAGGGAAGGGAGAGCTCTGGAGAGCAGAAATCCCACATTCCCTGCTGGATCAGCCCTTCCTTCCACTGGGAAAAACACCTCCACCTCTCTCTTCTCTCCTACTGTGGGAGGGATAACCTCTAGGAAAAAAAAAAATTGGTTTTTTTCCAAGAGCATCCCGAAATTCTGGGCATCTCAGCCACTTTTCCTCTGGTCCAAAATTTTTCCAGGCCAAATCTTTGCTGCTCTCCCTCAGCTCTTCCTCCCCAAGTACATTTTGCACCTGGGGCTGAGAGGTTTTGGTGACAAGTTTCCGTGGGTTTTTTGTTTGCTTCCATTTCCCTTCAGGACTCAAACGTGTCTGGGTGTTTGTGGCATGTTTATCTCCAGAAAAAAGAAAAGGGATTTCTCTTTGAAATGCTTTGCTAAATGGAAGACATCGTTTTATTATTATCATCATCATATTGTTGTTCCCAGCATCACTCCGGGGGTGTTGTTTGAAATTCATTTTTTTATTTTCCTCACCACGGAGCTGCTTCTAAAGAGCTGCAGGCAGAAAGAAAACCCACAGCTGCTTTGAGAGCTGGATTTTATCAGCCTTGTACCAGTGACTGATACCATCTCAACTGCTTAAATTAACACAGGCTGCTGCAATATTCCAGATGGGAGCGTTTCAGGGAGCTCTGTTATTCCCAGGTTTTTAGGGATGGGTTAATTCAGCAAGAAGTTGGTTCACGTCACCTTCACTGGACAGCAAGGAGGTCAAAAACATGAATTAAATCCCACCTTGCACGTGGCAGTTGTGGGTTCTTGCAAACAAAGTGGTGACAGCCACATTAAATCCCATTTTTAGTGACACTGAGGAGGTTGACAGGACTGTAGGATTTGCTGGAAAAATCCTTGTAATTGTTTTACATCCCATAATTCCTGTAATTATTTTACAACGTGGCTGTTACTGGTTGTAAGCTGTTTCAGTGTTTTTGTGTATTTTATCTCAAGGTCATAAGTACATGATAGTTTAGAAAAGTGTTATTTCAACTTCCTAAAATTATTAGTGCTGATATATTGATTCCACTACGTGAATTTGTTAATTTTCTGTATTTATAGCTGATTTGTTATATGCTTTAACAGCTTTTTCTGTTTATCCAAAACACAGGTGTCACTTCGAGATCCTTCCTTTTCATTTTCTAGCTGCTTAAGCATTTCATAACTACTATTGTTGAGAGCTTTGTTTTAAAAATGTATTAAGGGACATCACTCCAGTTCAGAGCCAGGCCCTTGACTCAGTCTGGGTGGATTATTCTGCCAACAACAACAAGGAGGCCAAAACATGAATTAAATCCCACCCTGCACGTGGCAGTTGTGGGTTCTTGCAAACCAAGTGGTGACAGCCACATGAAATCCCATCTTTAGTGACACTGAGGAAGGTGACAGGGCTGGAAAGGATTTGCTGGAAAAATCCAACTGATGGAACAACAAAGAGTCTCCAGAAGCTCCTCTTTGGGATTATCAGCATTCAGCTGACTCTGTGTGTCCTGGTTTAACCAAACTAGGAGCTGGGCCTAAGGCACCATCAGGCTTTCTACCCTGTCAGGATTCAGAGCTGGAACAGGGAAAAGTCATTTCCCAGGAATGATTTTCCAGCTTTTGGGCCGCAGGCATTCCCTGGGTTGGATGTTGGAACAGGGATGGGGAGCAGGGTTTACAGAAAGGAGAAAAATCACACAAGAAATTCAAATTTTCCCCAGCCTCACAAATAAGCTTGTCTGACTTTAATCTGGGAGACAGTAACTAGGCAGGGTTTATGCAGTCCCTGGCTGTAAAACCCTGCTCAAGACTCACTCACAGTGGAAAATAAAAGCAGCTTGGGGCACCTATTATAAAGCACAGGCAGGGGATGTAGAAGTAATTTATTTAGAGGCTGATGAGGTGCTGTTAGATATTCATGGGCCAACATGAGCAATAGGTGAAAACCTGAGCACGAAAAGCCTCAGAAAGATTAAAAATTATTCATTTTAATCCATAACTCGAGCAAGGAAAATCTCCCTCCAAAGAAAATCGTGTTCAAAGAGAAGATGCTTTAAAGGCAGAGCCTGAGGTTTGTTCTCACAGCACAGGGCTCCCAAAATGCCCCTTCTCCCATCAGTCCTGGAAGTTTGAATTCCTGATGGAAAAGGGAAATTCTCATGGAACCTCAGACTTTGGGTTATGTTGTTTCTTTGTGATTATTTTACTTCTTTACCTCTCTTCAGTTCAGAGGGGCTTTGCAAAATTCTAATGTTGCTAAATGGCTTTTTAAAGTCAAATTTTTGATTAACTCGGTCTGGCTTAAGCCAATCTAGTTCTGAGAGATGTTGCACAGATATATTTCATGTGCAGGGAAATAAAACCCCACACATGTGTAGTCAAGCTTAAAAAGCAGCTTAGTTTTGGATATTAAATTTTAGTTTAGCAGGACAATCACCAAGACAATTTTGCTTAGGACAGAGCAGTCAGCTCCTCCAAAAATCTGATTTTTAATGAGGGACAAAATATTTAAAGAGGGGAGGGCAGCATCCTTTTGAAAATATTATGTTGGATATCATTTTCTTCAAGACCTAAGTAATCTGTTGAAGGATCAGGCACAGGCCAGATTCCAATATCCCCAAAAACCACACCTAAAATATCAATCCTGTCCATCCACTTTTTGCTCAATTTAACGCAGAGGGTTTATTTGCATTCAGCATTTGCACGGAAGAAAAGCAGATCTAAAATACAAATCTCACAGCCTCCAAGTGACAGGAATTTTGACAGCTCAGAAAACGAAAAAATCGCTGAGGAATATTTTACCAGAAAGGCAACGTTTTGTACATTTTTTTTTTTTTCTTTTTTTTTCTTTTTTTTTCTTTTTTTTCTTTTTTTTTTTTTTTTTTTTTTTTTTTTGTGCAGAGTTGAGGGAGGAGCAGGGATTTGGCTCCACTTAAAAAAAAAAAAATTCTGCCGGTTTAAAGCAGCCCAGCCACGCTCCGCAGCTCCCTGACAAAGGTGGATGCTTTTCTCATTAGCCAGCCAAACGCCGCTAATTCTCATTAGCAAGTGAAACAATTTCCTCTCCTCTAATCATCGTGCCCACAAACCCGGGAGTGCGGGGCTGCTGAACATTCCCCTAATTGCTCGGGGCTAATTTAGCACAAGATTAAACTGGTCAAGTCCCGCTGCCTGTTTCCAGGTCGCTCCTATTGTTTCTTGCGAAAGGATTTGCAAACTACAATCCGAGTGGAAAATTTCTTTCCATCCTCCAGCTCGGCTCCTGGAGGTTGGAGGGACGTGCATTGCTCTTCCTCTGGTTGTTTCCAAGAAGAAAGGATCGAATGAGGAGCTAATCTTAATTTTTAAAGAGTAATTTCTCCGTGTTTGTTGCTCCAAATCCTTCATGACACGACAGAGGAATGTGGGGTGTTATTTAAAGGCATAAACACAGAGCCGAGTCTGAGGGAGGGAGCACTGAAAATGAGACTCAGTGGAAATACAGAGAGAGGAGAGAAAAGGAGAGAAATAGCAAAGGTTTGTGAACCAGGAATATCCACAACTCTGGAAATAAGGGTTTGCCAAGAGTTCACAGTTTTACCAGCTGATTTCTTTAACTGTTTCTACAAAATGAGAGCAAATCTCACAACCACCGACTGGACACACTGGACTGCCACGAAGTGTTACAGTGAGTTCCTGAAAAGAACTCAGCCAAAGAGTCACAAAAATCATTGACTGAGCAGTGAATGGACTCAGCCTAAAGCTGGGAGGATTTTCACAAGGTTCCACCACGCAAATTTAGTTGGGTTTATTCTTTTCTTCCCACACCCTGAGAGGAAAAAAGGCAGGAACTGAACATTTCGCTGAGAAATGCAGCCACAAACATCACACACCCACTGCCCCTGTGCCAGGGTCCTGCCCCCTGTGTGTTATTCCCTGGAATTTGGGAGGAGAAGGAACGTGAACTTACGAGAAGGCAAAAGCCACCAAGGCCCCACTGACCACAATGAAGTCCAGGATATTCCACAGGTCACGGAAGTAGGAGCCAGGGTGGAGCAGCAGCCCCAAGTCAATCATCTGCAGAGAAAACCCAGAAAAAGGAAGAGTTTTATCAAACATGGCCCAAATCCACCCTGCCAAGGGGCAGGAGAAGGTTCTGGATCCAAGGACCCTTTACAAATTGGGCCAAGCTGCTCCCTTCCAACAGGCAGGAAAATTCTCCCAAACATGAACCTCAAATCAATAAACCACTACCAAAACCTGTAGAAACAAGAGCCCTCACTGCTCCCTAGAATTTTTTTTACACACATGCATTAATCCTGGTTTTATTCTGCATCTCTTTTGCACCTTGCTCTGAGAGGAAAACTCAACTCCTGCCTTACCCCAACACTGAATCTTGACTTTGTGGAACTGTGCTCTCTGAAAAGTTACTGCCCCACAGTCCCAGCAAAGCCTGTCACCCTACTGAGTAAAAAGATAAATTCTCACCTTTTTGAAACCTGTCAAACCAAGGATCAGCTGTTATTAATATTCCTGCTCAGTGCCAAAGGAAAAGGGAAGAATCTGGAGTATCTGAGAAAGGTCTGGCAGTTGCCTTCCCAATCCTTATCTCTAACACAGCCACAGGTCCTAAAAATATCCTGATTTTCCTCCATAAAATATGAGATTAAGGAAGCCAGGAGAGCTGCTGCATCTGATTGTGAGAGCTGCCCCCAAGTTAAGACTCTCCATCCTTCCCACCTCTGTCCTGCTCCAGCTTCTCATAAATAAATCTGAAAGAGGAGGTGAATTTTTCTGCTTAGAAAAGTTCTTACCTTGATCACCATCTCAAAGGTGAAGACTCCTGTAAATATATAATCCAGGTATTTCAGGGCCTAAGTGGGAAAGGGAAATGTGTGTTAGGGAAGGCCACACACTGAAATAACCTGCACAGGAACAAGGTTAAATAGCTAATCCAGCAATGGTCTGTCTGCTGGGATGGACAAAAATCTTCTGGTGACAAGATTTCAGATAATTTAGGCACAAACCTGAACCATCTGATTTAAAGCAGCATTTTCCCAGTCCTTGCCACACTGTGCCCAAGGCTGGCTCCAGTGCACTGTGGGCCTGATATTTTTGGGTCTGAGAGATTTTAGCCTGCTGGCAGCTGCTAACTTCTTCCCAAGGAAAAATTTCTCAAGAAAGCTGCTTCTCAAAACAATCTTGGCAAACAACTCTCCTTTCTCAAAACCATCTTTCTCCAGGTGGTTTTGCTGTTTCTCTGGTTTAACCAATGGCATTAGAGAGGTGTCGTTCCTATTCACCAACCATGGTCAGTCTGGATGGGAACACCTTATAAAAGGCAGTAAGAATTAGACAATAAAGCCTTTTTTCTATGCTCTTTGCCTTCTGAAATATTTGGAGCCTCTCATCTTTCTTTCCTGTCCTACAACGACAGTGCACCTGCATTTCTGGCAGGTTTAACAAGGCAAAAGGGGCATTTTAAGATGCAATGTTTGAACATCCTTTCCCAAGGAGTTTATCCAGCAGCTTTTCCCACTGCAGAATGGGCTGCCAGCTTTGCAGCTCCTCCAGCAAAGCCACAGCAGCCACACAACCCCTGATTCCCAAGCTCTCAAACCCAGATGCAGTTGGAGTGACACTGTTTTACACCACAACGACACAAAGACATAGACTTCAGAAGGCTGAAAATTACTGCTTTATTCTTGGGATGTGTCTTTTTTTTTTTTTTATGCTATTCTACACAGACCAATCTGATTGGTGACACAAAGACAAACCTCTTCAATCACATTGGTCAGACCAGAGGGACATCAAGAAGAAGCCCCTCCTAGGGAAAGAATGTAAACAATTTACAAAAACATGTCTCTTGTTTACAGAAAATTCCCTGGGAAAGGAATTTCAGAAAACCAAAACATCTCAGGCACAAACCAGGGCTACAGTTGGAGCGGCATAAAGGGCCAGGAATTTGAGCATTTTGATAGTGAAACAGAGATAATGGGAGTGTGTCAGCAAGGACACCTCTAGCTCTGCACTGCCAGCACAGTGCGTTCCCTGTGGAGATGGGCACGGACCCGCCCTGTGCTGGGAGGAGAAAAGCACCTGAAATTTGGGAATTTTGGGAGGCACTCACATCATTCCTGGGAGACTCAGCCTGGACAGGGTCCTCTGCAGCCAGGGCAATGCTGCTGAGGGCGATGACAATCAGGATCACCATCTCGAAGTAGCGCAGGTTGACGATGTAGTGGAACAGGCGCCGGATCCTGCGGGGACAGGGGAGCAGGGAGGGGTGGGAGTGCACCCCACACCAACTGAATCCACACCCAGCAGCTGCTCCCACACAGGGAAAGGTTTAGCCCTCACCCCTTGCTGTTCTGATAAGGTAAAAGGACCCTAACAGTAATTTACTCATTGCCAAGACAAAAGCACTGGTAAGTCTCTCTACCTGTTCCTCAAAAATGTAACATACAGTATTATGATTTTAAATCTACTATAAAGGATCAGCTGGGATTTTTCAAATCTATGTCTCACCCCCCTTTTCTATAAACCTAGTAAATTCTTTTACTACTATTGAGGCTTCTTCCTAAGCTTTTAGTCAACTATTTTGATAATTCTCCTTTTAATATTATCGCATGTATAGTCACTATTATCAGCAAAATAATGATGGGGTGACATAGGGTGTTTAAGATTCCAGTTTAAGATTCTGTATTAAGCTGTTTACCAAAAAACCCCACCCAAATCATCCAATACTTAAGGAAGAGCACGAGGCTTCTCAGCACATTTTCAGGGTGTTGTAGCAGGTGTGTGGAACCTGTCCTTACACTGTGAGCAGCTTTGTTCTTTTGTTTTGTATTATTTTCTTCTTTTATTAAAACCTTTTTGCTTTTTCAAAACACATTCAATCACGTCATCTCACTCCTTATTTTAAACCATTTTCTGTGAGGTGCTGGACACCCTCAGAGGTATTGAACCCTAATACATCTGGCTCTTCAAGAAATTCAGTAGGGAGGGGTCACAGGGCTGTGAGGGGGGGAAAACTGCCACAAACCCAGCAGGAGCAGCACCTTTGGGAGTCCTGCTAAAATAATGGGAAGAAAATTTAAAAACAGGCTTTAGATTCCAGTTTGCAGCAGATCTGTGGTGAGAGTTAAATAAGGGAGTTCAGCATCTCTGCACTGCTCTCTACTCCCTCTGCAAGGCAGCAACATCCATTCATCTCCTGATCTCTTTATCTATTTATCTCCCTATCTATTTATTTCTCTATCTATTTATCTCTCTACCCATCTGTCAAAAGAGCACTGAGAGCTTTCAAGCATCCACACTCAATTCTACAAATTATGTTGATGGCACTCCCCCGTCCTTCTCCCTCTGAACTGCCAGGTTAATGCCCTGTGAGTTCAAAACAAGGTTTGAAATCTTTTTAATGTCAACTAATCTCTTTAAAATGCTGAGACTCTCAGCTGAATCTGCCTTTGTGGCTCCGAGTGTTCCTCCCACCAATCTCTCTCTGCCTGCCCTTTACTCCAACTCACACTTTACAGCCCAAATACTTTACAGGAATAGATTTGATTACTTCCACCTAATCTTTTTATTCACAAATTGTGTCCGAGGAAAGCAGTAAATGCTCCCATTTCTAAGCAATCCAAAACTCTTCACAAATTGCAGCTAATAATTCCTTCTGACCACAATTCCCAAATCCTTAACTGCACACAGAGCTCTGCATTTGCACCACGTTTGTCAGCTGAATAAAGGACTTAGGCCAAAAATCAAATTATAGATTTAACTGGCCAACGACTTTGTTATCTGAGAATGTATTTCAGCTCCTCTATCCCATTTTCTCTAAGCAAATGTCTGAACAGTGAGAATTAAAGTCTATTTTTCACATCTACTTACATACTCCTTTTCTTGGGCTTGCTAATGGATTCAGAGTGGAAAAGGGTACAAATACCAGATAGAAAATAACCTGGAGAAAAGTGCTTTTGTGGACCTCTTAACTGTGGTTTTCAATCTACCAGGAGATGATCATCTCCGTGCTCAGAGAAGTGAAAGGCAACAGTTCCAATCACATTTGTAGCCATAATTCCTGCATCAAACTCAATTCATCAAAGCAAGAACAAGCCCCTATTTTTAGCTCCTCATCATTCATAACCAGCAGTGAGATGTTGGAGCATTTGTGAAGCACCAGTGGGGCTTGACAAATCACTTCACAGCCCCGTGTGCTCTAACAGGGTGGGGTGGCACTTGGGAGCAAAAAGGGAATTTATTTCTGCTTCCCTGAACTGCTTTCCCCTCTGGCAGCACCTGGGTCATGGATCCCCAGCAGGGCTTGGAAGGGAGATGGAAGCACTGGAGTGGGGAAGAGCTGCTGACCCCAGAAGGAGCTCTCTGCAGGAGTTCCCAGCAGCCAGAGCACCTTGGGGGAATACAGCTGGCTCTGCACCCTGCCCAGAGGAGGAAAAAAACAAGCTGCTGACATTCCTAGAGTTTGGGGTTTGTCTTGTTATTCCCTCTTGGTTTGCTTGTAACACATTTTTTTTTTCCAGTGAACTTTGTTGTCCCAATGGTTATTCAGCACAGCTTTTTTTCCTGGGGGGGAAGTGTGAGCTGGAGGAAGCTGCTGAAACAACAAAACAACTGAAAGAACCCCCAGATGCTGGACTCTGAGGCTCAGAAGGTCCTAACTGGGATGAGGGGAGAGAAAAGAAGCAGCCATAGGGAACAGGGAAATTTTGCTGCTTCTCTGCCCAGCCCAGCCCTCAGCTCAGAGCCCCTGGGCTCAGCACCTCTCACTCCCCACCCAGCCACGCTGCCTTGGCAGATCTTTCCCAGCTCATTTTTGGTGGTCACTTCACAGCAAAAAGACCAGACATGAGGGAAATACCATTTCCTGATCCATCCAGACAGAGGCCAAACTCCACAATCCTAATTTGGCTCCCCAGGTCATGGTCCAGAGGCTGCCAGAGCTCCAGGAGCGTTTGGACAACTTGGAATGCTCAGGGTGGGATTGTTGGGGTGTCTGTGCAGGGCCAGGAGCTGGATCAGTGATCTTTGGGGTCCCTCCCAGCTCAGGAGATTCTGGGGTTCTGTTCAGTCTGCCCTGGGTCTGGGGGTGCTTCTACCACAGGGGCTTTTTGGATGTCAAATCTGAGCACTCGGAGCCTGTTTAGTTCCATGACTGCAGAGGGTGTCACAGTCCTCAGCAGCAGGAGGAGAACTCATCCTTCCCTTAAATCCAGCTGCCAAAGAAAGGCCTGAGTTCCCCTTTGGTATCTGGGCAGAGAGAAATTCCAAATTGTACAAGTTTACCTGAGCCAGAGAGAAACCTCTGCTCCAAGGGGGTCTCCAGAAGTTCCAAACACCCTCCCTTTAAAATGCTGAAAATGACTCAGAGCCCTTCATGCCACAATAACTCCAACCCCTCTCCCTGTTGGTCCTGCAGCCCTCCAGAGGAACAGACTCAGAATTTCCAGGCTTTGAGTCCACAGCTCCCCAGGAGGCAGCGCTGCCTGAAGGGGAAGAAATGCCCCAATCCCTGCAGATCCCACAGGCTGCTCTCCCAGCCTGGGCAAATAAAAAATATCCAGCTTTTCCCAGAGGTTCAAAATTTGCAGTGCTGCAAAGCCACTTGATGGAAAGAACAGGAATTCCAGCTGAGGAACCTGCAGGAATTTGCTGGTATCCAAATAATCCTCAACCTTTTATTCCTGATAAAATTCCAACAGTACCTGTGCTCCCACCTTTTGGGCTCTACATCAGCCTAAAGCAATTTCTTTTCCCTATCCTGGCAATTCATCCCCCCAGGAAAACCAACAGAACAACAGCATCTGGCCCACAGAAATAAGCTTTTATTTCACGTCTCAATGTGTTTTCAGAGCTGTAAATCCCACTCCTGTTATTGCTTTGATGCACCTGGAGCCCAGAACTGGAAGAGGAACTTACGGATTCGTGGGACTGAGGATGAACATGGAGCTGTAAGGCAGGATTGGTTTAGGCCCATTTTTCGTCAAGTCATCGACGTCCTTCTTCTCCTCTGTTTTGCTTTCAAACTCCACGTTGTTCACTGGAAATGGGGAATTCATGGAGAACACAAAGGAGAGGGTTAAAAATGGATCCACTGCCTGGAACAGCTGGAAATGCAAACAGTGCAGCTGGGAGAGCAAACAGCCCTTGGAAGTGTTGATTAAATGGGATGAACAATCACTGGGTCATTATCACTCCACTGCTGATGAGCCACGAGCAGGAGCAGCCAGGAAATGAAACCATGGGCTAATTTACCCCAGAGCTGCCAAACAGGGGCTGGAAAACCCATCCCAAAGAGCACAAATTTTTAGGGAGAGGGATCAGCTCGGGATCCTTGAAAGAAAATAAAAAGGAAGTCTGACCAGCCTCATAATTCAGTGTTTTCTCCCATGGAGCAGGAGCACAACTGGCTTTGGAACACATAAAAGAGCAGATTCATGGATGAGGTTTAATAATCTGGGGGCTGAGACTGCTGAACTTCCCAGAAATAGGAAAAGAGACCTGGGAAGGACTTCTTGGACCCCCCAGAGCTGTGCCTGCATCATGCACCTGGATTTGGTCAGAGTTCCCCACGTGCAAAGGTGTGCAGCTCCATCCTGCAGCAGCTTTTGGGATCTCCTGCTCTGAGATGGTTCCCAACCTCCCTCCCAAAGGTTGGAAATTCTCCAGTTCTCATCTTGACTTCACTTCCAGAGGGTTTATGGGATAATTTACTGAAGGTAATTTCCTATCTGTGAACTGGGTAACATTTTATGCTGCAGATTCTCTTCTTAGAGATGTATAAAGGGTCTTCCATTAATTCCCAGGACCTAAAGTCCAACAGTCCCACTCTTTGGAATGTGTTCCGTGCAGGGCTGTTATTCCTTTTTATTTCATTTTGCAAGAAAATGACATTTCATTGTGTTTGAGTGACATGTTCAATAAACTCCTTATTGGATCTCCAATCAGATCCAGAGGAAATGGCCAGGAAAGGGAGAGGCTGATAAATTGTGATTGACAGGAACTCAGCATTGCAATATAGGAAAATTAGCATTGAAGAGGGAAAGAAAAGGAGAAAGAAGAAGGGGAAAAAAAAATAAAAGATAAATCTTGTGGCTGACAACAGAGTGAAAAAATCACAGAGACCCTGCCAGATCTTGGCTGTGCCTCTTGGAAAGGATAGTCCTGACAGCCTAGACTTTCATGTGGACCTCTTGGATTTCACACTGGGATTCTCCTCAGCTCTCCACACTTCTCCAGGCTCTTCCCACCCTGCCAGGGATCAGCCCCAGGGTGGTGGGAACAGGCTGCGTGTGGCTGGGCACAAGGATCTGTAAATCTGTGCTGGTGGACCCAAGGCACAGAGCTCTGGAGAAGGACAGGGAGGGTGGATCTGCTCCAGCTGTGACGCAGAGGGCTGTGAAAAGCTCTGGAATATCACAGGATCCCAAAGCAGCAGGATCACAGCTGGATGTTGCTGACACAGAGGGTTGTAGAAAGCTCTGGAATATCACAGGATCCCAAAGCAGCAGGATCACAGCTGGATGTTGCTCTCCCTGCTCCCTCACCTTTCCTTTACACAAAGGGTGTGGCCTGGGTGGGCCATCTCCAGGGAATCCCAGGTGTTTCCCAGAGCCACCAGGAACCCTTGCTGAGTTCCTGTGTGACAATTACAGATCCTCTCTCACCAAGCTCCCTCCCTGCCTCTCTCCAGGATGGCAGTGCCCAGGACAGCCCCCATCACTCCCTGGTAATTTCAATTTCCCATCAGTTCCACAGCAGGACAAGCAGGCACTCACTTGGGATGACAGTGGTCTCCCCTGGAGGGGCAGTGATGGTGACAGGGATGTTCACAGTGGTGGTTTTGTCCAGGGGGGGCTGAATCATCCTCGTCACGTTCTTCTGGTTGTCGGCATCCTCGGGCTGCTCAGGCACCTTCTGCAGGTAAGTGCTGGGCAGGGTGTGCACAGGAACACTGCCAGGGCCACTGCCACTGCCACTGGCCTCCAGCTCACACTGATTCTCCCTAGGAAAGAGCAGGGTTTGTTCAGTACGGCCCGGGAAAGGTTCAGAAAACACATCCCTGGCACTGCACTGTAGCCCTGGTTTCGTGTCTGAGGTGTTTTGGTTTTCTGAAATTCTTTTCTCAAAGAATTTTCTGTAAATGGGAGAAATGTTTTGTAAACTATGTTATATTCTATAAACTATGTTTATATGATTCATATAAACTATTTTTATATATAATATATATAATGTATATTTATATTTATTATTTATGTTATTCATATAAACTATGTTTTGTATACCTATGTTACATTCATTCCTTTTCCTAGGAGGGACTTCTTGATGTCCCTCCAGTTTCACCAATGTAATTAAAGAAGTTTGTTTCACTAATCAAACTGGTCTGTGTAGAATAGTATAAAAAAGAAAAACATCCCAAAAATAAAGGAGTCATTTTCAGCCTTCTGAAGTCAGAGTCTGTGTCGTTGTAGTGTACAACAACATCACTGCACCTCAGGCTGGGTTTGTTTCCTCCACAGAAATCCTTTGCAAGACAACCTCTGACAGCAAAATTTGGGATTTTTTTCTCCCCAATCCCAACATTAGGAGGGGACTGTGGCACTGGACATCCCTGGGGTCACTTTAATGATGCTCCCAAGCCATTAGCAGTGCCATAAGCCACTCCCCAGAGCAGCTGCTGGATGAATCCTGACACACTGCTCCCTAACCCTCCCCCCAGGCCTTATTTAAGTGTGGTGATTCTCTTTTCCAGCTTGGAGCCCTTCTGGAACGTGGCTGTCAGCAGCTAAATGGCTCCTGCTGTCCTCTGCAGCAGCAGCTCTGCTCCAGTGAAGAGCCCGTGCACATGAGCACGCTGAACAGCAGGCAGAGTGTTTGGAAATTCAGCTGAAAGGAAGATAATTTAGACAGGAAAATTATTATCTCAGTGCCACTCACGGCTCTCCACGGTGACATGAACTCTATTCTAAAGAATCCCAGTGCAATTTCTTTTCCATCAGACTAATAAAGCTGAAAAGGCAATCTATCCTTCTTTATTAACTACTCCAAATGCTTCACCAGGGCTGTTTTTCTCACTTGACTTACATAAGAATTAAAGCAAATGGGGGCCATCGTTGCTCTTAATGGAAGAGGCCACGTGCTGGAACAACTGGTGGTGCAGCTGAAGGCTCCCCATTAAAAATGAAAATCAAAGGGCTGTAAGCAAGGCTGGCTGAAATTTAAAGAGATGTCCCTCAGGAGCTTCCTTGAGAAGCTGGGAAATTCTCTGCTCCACTTGGTGTCCTACAGGGTCTGTTGGTGTTTACAGCAAGGATATTTCCTGCCTTAAACCTGAGCTGTTTTACGAACCAAATTTATCTTTGGGAGCCTCTGTCACTGCTGATTGAGGCAAAACAGAACTGCAGGTCGTGGTGGGAGCTGGTGTGAGGACAGGGAATGCCACTGTGTGCCAGTTTCAGGCACACGAAGGACGAGGCAGGCACAGCAGGTCAAGGGAAAGCTTCTCTATCTTAATTATCTGAGTTTAATACTTATATACATTTGTACAGAGGTCAAGAGATTGGTTACACAGGTTGCCACCTCTTCGACCTGGATGGTGAACATCACCATCAATTATGTTTCTCCTCCCAGAGCAGGATATGTAAACAATATACATTGGGGTTTTTTTAAGTTTCGTGAGAATCTGCACTGCAAGATTTCAAACACTGGCAAGCAAAAAAACTAAAAGCAACACCACGGGAATGATGATAAGGGATTTTCTGGAACACATCTGGAGCTTTGTGACCCTTGAACCGACCCGGGCAGGGTCCGGCAGCACTTCATTCACTTGGGCTGGTGATTGCAGAGCACAGGGAGAGTGATAAGGGATTTTCTAGAACACATCTGGAGCTTTGTGATCCTTGAACCGACCTGGGCAGGGTCCGGCAGCACCTCACTCACTTGGGCTGGTGATTGCGGTGCTCCTTCTCGCCGGCCTCGCCCTCCTTGTCCCCGCTGTCCTTCTCCACGGACTCGTAGGTGGACAACGCCCTGTTCCTGAGGCGGTGCCGCCGGTGGGGCTCCTCCCCGCTGTCCCCTTTAGCTCCGGGCTCTCCATCCCTGTTCCCGGAGCGGGATCCCCCGCGGTGCCGGGAGCGCCGCTCGCCGCGGGCGCCGTTGGCGGTGCCGTTGCCCTCCTTGCCCGGCCGGTCGGAGGAGTGCCGGTGGCCGCGGTGCCTGCGGTGCTCCTTCTCGGCCCCTTCCTCCACCGAGCCCCGCCGGTGGTGCCTCTTCCCCCCTTCCTGCCCCCTGTTGATAGGATAGGGTTAAAATGATTTCTAAAGACATAGGAGCAAGACCTAGCTTCGCTGTAACCAGGACGTTATTTCCATGC
>JANPWX010000641.1:119290-184239 GCA_024734555.1 Trochalopteron elliotii
AGATATTTATTTAATTTATATAAATTTAATTTTAAAATATTTATTTATTTATATACATATCATTATGTACAATATATACTATTTATATACAATTTTATACAAATTTATATAAAATTCCCACATCCTTCATACATATATTTATCCTGCTTTTTCAGTGATCACTGGCAGTGGACAGAGATGAGAGAACCCTTCCTGCCTGAAGATATTTAGGAAAATAAAGCCTCAGTTGTCGTGAGGTTTTACACTCCAGTTTAATGAGGACGAAGCAGGAGCTGCTTGAGGCATTCTGGATGATCAGCAGAGACACTTGAAAAGCAAATTTTGGGGGCAATTGTGAGATTCCACTCTGAGTCAGTGAACAGGAAGAAAAACCTGTTGATATATTGAAAAAACCCCTAAAGGTCAGGGAAGCCAAAGGGATTCAGGAGAGTTCTCAGGAATCACTAAAATTGGGTTGGCAGAGTTTGAGTCAGCACAAGGCCAGAACAGGAAGAGCAGGAGAGAGACCTGGGAGCAGATTTTTTTATAGATTGAAAGCAAAGGTGATGAATCTTTATTTTTTTTTTCCCCAAAAAATGAGTCATTCCTAAGCACTGGTGAGTTCTGTAACAGCCACGGGATGATCAAGCTGCAGTTAAATATAGTCCCAGCTCTGAGAATTTCTCTTACAGGTCACAGAGCCCAGAAATGGTCAAAATGCCACACAAAGAAATCTAAATTAACACCCAGAAGGGGGGAATGTTGAAATGTTCCAGTCCTGAGGCAGGAAAGTTTTCTGTCTCCCCTAAACAGAGGCAATTTCAATTGCTCCTGCTTCTCCCACATTAAATTCAGCACTGATCTCAATTAATTTCACAGAATAAATGTCAGGGAAGTCTCCTGGGACCAACTGACTCCTGAGTAACTTCCTTGTATCTCTGGGCCATTTTTGGGGGCTTGCATGATCATATTTACTCAGCAGGAAATCCCTCATTCTCCAGGTACGTGTCTAATCCCATTTCAGATTTTTCCTCTTCTTTTGAAAGCCCCAGTGATTTTGGGGGGGGATCATAAATAAAATTAAACTAAAAAAAAATCCACAAGAGAGTTTCTGGAGAAGCTTTATGATTTTTGGCAACGCTGCTGAATCCATCAATATTGAATTAGGCTTTATAAACATCCCCAAAGTCAGGTTTCTAACCCTCCCTGTCAGCTGCTGAAATATTCACAAGAAAGCACTTAAAGGATTAAGAAAGAAGGAGGATGAGCTTCATCATCCAAGAATTGTGCTGGGCCTCATCCCCCCTCTTAGCACGTGCAAGGGATGCCCACAAATCTGGGAGGATCTTTGCCTCCAGGCTGGAGATTTCTGTGGGCACAGAAACAGCTGAGCTGCTGAAAAGGAAAAAAAAAAAATCCCATTAAAGAAAAAAGGGAAAAGCTCCAACAAAACAACAGAGAGGCATTAAATAACAGCCCTGAGCAGCATTTTGAGGGAGGAGGGTGCATAAGATGGAACTGGAACATTTATTTTTCACCTGGGAGTCACCAGGCTGTTTGGAGGGTGTGTTGGGGAGCAGCTCCAGAGAGGCTGGGAGCTGGAAGCAGTCCTGCAGGAAAAGGGGAGATGGCAAAGAGCAGCTCAGCTACACCAGGGATGTGATTTTTCCTGGGAACATTTGGCTGGTTTGGTCTCCAGCAGCTGGAGGAAGGTGAGAAACTTGGGGAAATCTCCATGTCCCAGAAGTGTGGAGCTGCAGTGGGGATCCAAAGAGCCAGAAATGCTGGAGAAGATCCAGTCCAGCAGTGCCAGATCCACCCTCAAACCTCAGCACTAACCCTGAGCACCCCATCTCCGTGGGATTTGAACAATTCCATGGAGTGCTTTGGGGTGGAAGGACATTAAAGCCCATCCAGTGCCATGGGCAGGGACACCTCCCACAGCACAGCCCAGGAGGGAGGAAGGGCATTTCCAAACCCACAGGACAAGTGCAGATCTGTTTCCTCCACTAAAAAGATGGGGACCCCTTGACTGTGAAGATTCTCTAAGACAGGCAAGGGATAGGAGGGGACATCATCCCCCTGTGTCTCTTCCCCCACTCTGGATCACATCCCAGCAGCCTGATGTTCTTCCAAAATTGAGTAAGTTCACAGAACCATGGAATGGTTTGGGTTGGAAGGGACCTAAAAAATCATCCAGCTGTTCCAAAATGGAGTAAGTTCACAGAATCATGGGATGGTTTTGGTTGGAAAAAGACCTTAAAGATCATCCAGCTGTTGCAAAATTGAGTAATTTCACAGAACCATGGAATGATTTGGGTTGGAAGGGACCTTAACCCATCCAGTGCCACCCCTGCCATGGGCAGTGACATCTCCCACTGCCCCAGGCTGCTCCAACTCCATCCAACCTGACCTGGGACACTCCCAGGCATCCAGGATCATGAATTGCTGCACATTTCCCTGAAAAGCAAAGCCACCCTTGCCTCAGCTCATGGGCAGAGAGCTGTGCCACTGGCAGGAGTAAAGAAGTTGAAGTTATAAAACACAGTCACTGCTGCCCTCACCCCTAGCAGGTCACTGTGACTGGTGCCCAGGGCAGCAGCACAGAAATGGGTGAGAAATGCTAAAAATGTGCAAAAAAACCCTTAGTTCACCTCAAAAATCCACCTGAGTATGCCAAGAAATCCAAACTGTGTAATAACCCAAATACCAATAAAATCTCCCAAGAACCCCCAAAAATGGGGTAAAATGCCCCCCAAAAATGCCTAACCCCCCAAATTTTGGGGTTCTGCAGAGTTTTTATGGGTTTGGCCCCAAATTACAGGGGTTTGGGGTAGTTTGGGGCAGGATTTCAGCCCAAATTTGAGGGTTCTGCAATGGTTTAGGGGCGGCTTAACCCCAAATTTGGGTGTTTTGGTATTATTTGGGGGGATTTTACCCCAAATTTGGGGGTTCTGCAGTGGTTTAGGGGCGGTTTAACCCCAAATTTGGGGGTTTTGGTGTTATTTTAGGAAATTTCACACCAAGTTTGAGGGTTCTGGGGTGGTTTGGGGGGGTTTGGCTCAAATTTGGGAGTCTCAGGGGTTTGAGGGGTCCCAAATTTGGGGGTCTTGGGGTTTTTTTGGGATGTTTTACCCCAAAATTTGCAGGTTTTGGGTAATTTGGGGTGGTCTTTGACCCCATCCTCCCTGCACAACCCTGGGGTTGAGTTGTTCTCCCTGTGGAATGCTCCAGTGAAAACATCCTCCAGAGGGGATTCTCCACCAGGAATCTGTGTCCACATCCAGCAAAGTCACATCAGTGTCACTGCCATCCCCTGCCAGGACCTGCCTTTCTGCCTCTGGTTTCTCTGACACCTGGGGAGGGGCAGGAACATTCCAACATCTCCCCTGAGTGCTCACAACAGCCTCTGCAAATGGTTTTGCCTGGAGCTGATTGGAAAATTTTAATTCTTTAATCCATCACCAAGCTCAGCGAGGTGAGGGACACAAAGTGTGAGACCTAACTAAACACAAAATATTCCCTGGAACCTGCAGGGGAATAAACCTCTCAGCAGTGCAAACTGGTCACCAGAGGTGCAGAAGCAGCACCACAACACCTGAATTTGCTCCTGTCTGAGCTTCCAACCAGCCAAAAAACCTGTTAATTGCTTCTCCTCTGCTCTTGGAAACAGAAAACATGAGATGAGCAATGCCCACTCTGGGATAAACCAGATAAAATTTTCCCTGCAACCTGAAATAAAGAAACCTAAAGGTGAATAAACCTTTCAGCAGCACAAACTGGTGAGCAGAGGTGCAGCAGGACTCCAGGGGACACCCCAGGGTGTCACCCCTGCCTTGGAAGGCACAGGAATGTCCCACCTACCTTGGTCAGCTCCTGGGCATTGGCCAGGTTGTCCACAGCGATGGCCAGGAAGACATTCAGGAGAGTATCTTTGGGAGCAGCTGAGGAAAAACTCTCCACACAGACAGCACAGACAGCACTCCTTCCCCTCCTGCTGCCCCCCTTTCCCCCTTGGCTGTTTTATGGGTTGATCCCTGGGAGTTTTGCCACCATTGCCAGCTCACCCATCTCTGCCACATTTGTGTCCCCAGCCCCTGTCTGGAGAGGGGACAGGACCCGAGGGGCCTCACCCCATCAGAGGGGCAGGGCAGGACCTCCGGCTGCTCCCACAGCCACTACAGCTCCTGGTTTTCCACCCCTCCAGCCCAGAAATGCAGATTTCACCCTCATTTTCCCCTCTGGTTTAAGAGGACAGCCAGTGGAGCTGCAGGGAATTGGTAATTTTATTTACATTTTTATATATGTATTTATATTTTATATACACAGAGCTGTGTAAAGCCATGGAGTGCATGGAAAAATGAATCTCAGGTCATTGGTGCTGAGAGGAAATGATCCTGGCTTATCCCTCTGGAATTGGGGTGGCAATGAGGGCACCCCAGACGTGCTGAGCTCCACCAGAGCAGCACACCCAGCCCCAAAAATGAGCTCTGCTGATAAAACAGCCCCTAAGCCCAGCCCAGAGCCCAGCTAAGCCAGGGCAGTGCCCACGCCAGCCCCGCTCTGTATTCCATCACTGACACAACACTGGCCTGGAACTAGTTATCCCTATTCTACTTTCATTTTTTCCACTTAATGATTTCAGCTATGGCTGAGTTTATTGTTGTTATTCCAGCCTTGTGGCTGAAAACTGCCCCAGCACAGAGATAAATCAGCTCCCTCTGCACAGGGAAGGAGGGCAAGGACAGCAGACCATGGCAAAACAACTCTCCTCTCCCAAGGAGAAAATGCATTCGGCTCCTGAAAATCACCTGGGGACAGGAGAGTCATCCCAGAGCTCTGTTTGCTCCTCCAGGTAGGAATGAGCCTGGGAATGGGCCATAAACCCAGGGAAAGGGGCTGTGGGATATTTGCAGGAGGCTCCAGGAGAGCTGGAGAGGGACTGGGGACAAGGGATGGAGGGACAGGACACAGGGAATGACTTCCCACTGCCAGGGGGTAAAGTTTTATGGGAGATTGGGCAGGAATTGTTCCCTGGGAGGGTGGGCAGGCCCTGGCACAGGGTGCCCAGAGGAGCTGTGGCTGCCCCTGGATCCCTGGGAGTGCCCAAGACTGTTGCCCTGAATTTTTTTTGCTTTCCAGTGTTTGCAGTTTGTAGTGGAGATTCTCACACAGTTTGATGTAAACTATGTATATATTTAAAACTTATTTATTTTGTTTACATATTTCTCCTCTCAGAGGAGGAATATGATTGATGGTGATGTTCACCAACCAGGTCAGAAAGGTGTAGCCCTGTGTAGCCAATCTTTTGCCTTCTGGTCAAAATGTATAAAAGATGGAGTCAGAAAATTAAAAGAGAAGATTTTTCCTGCCTGACCTTCTGTGTCTGCCTGGTCCTTCATGTGCCTGAAACTGCACACAAGACCAGGCTGGATGGGGCTTGGAGCAGCCTGGGATGGTGGAAGGTGTCCCTGCCCATGGATGAGGTGATCTTTGATCCCAAACCATCCTGGGATTTCCTGCCAGGTCCATGTTCCCCTGCCTTGAGCTGTGGGGTGGAAAGGCAAGGGCAGGACCAGGGTGAGGATGGTGAGGGGGGTGAGGGCAGAAATCCCTCCTGGGAGGGCAGGAAAGGCCAGGGATGAACTCTGAGGGCACTGCCAGCCTGCAGGGAGATTTTGGGAAGCCTTCAGTGCCCTTCCCGTGTCTCTCCATCCCCCAGAGGCTGCCTGGAGGAGCACCCAGGCCCTGCTGACAGCCAGAGGAGCCAGGAGGGGAGCAGGGTGATCCAGCTCTCCCAGACAGCAATCCTGGTGTCCCTGCAGCTCCACCCTGTTGTTCTGAATTTTCCTGCTTTTCAATGTTTGTAGTTTGTAGGGAAGATTCTCACGCAGTTTCATATAAACTATGTAGATATTTAGAATTTATCTATTTTGTTTACGTATTTCTCCTCTGGGAGGAGGAATGTGATTGATGGTGATGTTCACCAACCAGGTCAGAAAAGTGGCACCCTGTGTAGCCAATCTTTTGCCTTCTGATCAAGATGTATAAAAAATAAAGTCAGAAAATTAAAGAAGAGGCTTTCCTACCTAATCTTCTGTGTCTACCTTGTCCTTCTTGTGCCTGAAATTGCCACATCCCTGCAGCTCCACCCTGCCTTGGCCCTGTCCCACACCCACAGCACCAGGAAACTTCCCAAAGCAGCAGCTCAAAGCCCCTGTGCTTCCCTTCTCCAGGGTTTTACCAAACTCAGCTCAGCAGAGATTCAGATCCAGCCATTCCCAGCTCTAATTCCCACTGAGGGAGTGTCTCCAGAGCCTGGGAGCCCATCAGAGCTGGAGCCCTGAGACAGCAGGAGCTGGATTCATCCCTTTGGATGCTTCTGCATCCTCCCTGGATGCCAAACCCTGCAGGGCATGGACACACAGCCCTGGGGTCTCTCCAGCCAGGGACCAGCTTTTCTCCGAGGTGTTTTCCCCTTGGAAGATGATCCCACAGGGACAGAGGGAGGTTTGGAATGGGATCCATCACCTGCTCCTTCCTCCATGCCAGCAAGGACAGTGAGGGGTGGGTGGAACACCTCAATCCCAGGATACAGAACAGGGAAAAAACACTGCTGGAATCATCACCCCTCCTACAAAGAGCCAGATTTGTCCTTTACAAAGACATTAATTCCCCCATTTTCTTTGAGGGTGGGGGGCTGAGGGCACCCCTGGGCTGTGCTGGGTGTTTGGGGTTTTTCCTCTGGGGTGCTTCCAACAGGCTGGAAACATTTCCAAGCCACCTATCTGGGAATAAAAGTCTCAGCAATAAAACTGCCTCCCTACCCCTTGCCTCCCACACCTGCTGGAAGTGGCTCCTGTAACACCCTGGAAATGGAATTAATTGCTGTTTATCAGATCAGCCTGGCCTGATCCATTTCCAAGCAGACAGAATTCAGTCTGGCAGAACTGGGTGTTTCTGCCCCAAAAAAGGTCCCTCAGTCCTCCCTGCAGAGCTGGGGGATCCCCAAATTTCCCCCAAAGTCAGGCTGTGTAACCTGGATGAGGAGCCTGGGACCAGGAATCATCTCCTGCCTGGCACTTGAGGGCCAGGGAAGGGCAGCACCCTCCAGGCAGATCCTGCTTTTCTTCTCAGGCTCCTCTGCAGTTTTTCTTGGAGTTTTTTGTTCCTTTCTTTTTATTGTCTCAACAGATGCCTCAATTTATCAATTAAGTGTCTAGCAGTGAAGGCAGGCATGGTGTAATTTCCTGGAAAATGGGCCAAATCCTGTTGTTACTTTAATCATAAAACTTTCATTAAACCATTTCTGGTTCCACAAAGACTCTCTGGAAATGGAGATGTAACATGAGACACTTCCTCCTTAGAAAAACAAACTTTTCCTTGCCATGATCCCTTGAAAAAGCAAATGGCTTCAAAGAACCAGGAATGGATTCCAAGAGCCAAGTACAATGAGGAGCAGCAGAATCCAGCACCATCCCAACCCTTCTTCCTCAGGAAAAGGAACAATCACAGAGCCCTGAGCAGCTCTGGGAGGAGAAATGAGTCCCTCAGGTTTAAAAAGAGCAGGTTTGGCCAGCTGACCCCAAATCCCCCATCCCAGTCCCAAACAAGGTCTGATCCAGAATCTCCAAACTCTTAAAAGTGTCTTCATCAAATGACAAAGTTCCCAAGGTGACAATAAAGCCCCTCCCAGCAGAAGAACCCAAATTCAGCATCCCAAAGGGTTCAGACTTTGATATAACAAAACAAGCAAGAAAGCAAAAAGTCCCACTCAGGAAATTAAGTCTCAGCACAGCCGTGTGGGGAGGGATGGCAAAGCCTCACTTGACAAGTTAAAAAAAAAAAAAACAACACAAAACCACATTGCAGGGGGAAAAAAAGAACATTTTTAAAGCTTTTAGGAGGAAATTCTATAAGGTAGAGGGAGATCTTCAGAAACCCCATGATATAGCAGAACAGCACATTAATCTAATCTAATAATGAATTTATTGTAAATTAATCATCCCTGCTGACCCTGCCAGCTCAGGATATCCTATGATTCCATCTTTCTAATTACAATTAAGATGATCACAGCTCTCAGTGCTCTCTGTGGGGTGTCCCTGTGGTGTGTGCTGGGCTCTGGGGCTCTCCCTGGGAAGGTGTCCCCAAGGTGCCTCACCCTGCACTCACCTGTCCTTAACCCTGCAGCATCATGGACATGAATAATTACCTCACCTCCTGCAGAGGATGTTCTTTTCTGGCAAACTAAAGCTGATTTTTAGATGCTCCTGGTTCCTGATGGCTGAAATCCCTGCTAAGGGACACAGCCCAGCCTCCTCCCAGGGATAAATCCCTTTTGCTGCTGCTACACTCTCAGCACCCAAAGCAAAGCTGCTGAGCAGCCCTGACCTGACTGAAATGCTGCTTCAGACATCAGCAGAGGCATTGCTGCTGCTGCAATTCCCATGGGAAACAGACACAGGAGAGATTTAGCCCCTCATCCTCCCCTACAGCCCAGCCCCAGCCCTCCCTGCAGGGTCTGAGGCCAGCAGGGCTGTGGGTGCTGCAGGGGAGCCCTCACAAGCTCCCTGTGAATGGGTTGATGCTCTCAGATGAAATTTCTACCAAGACTAGCCAGGCCAGCCCTCTGATTCTCCAACAGGGATGTAAATCTCCACAGGAATTCACAGATTTGTCTCAGGTTTACAGCTCTGATTATTTCACAGAAATACAGAATCACCAGGTTGGAAGAGACCTTCAAGATCGAGTCCAACCCAGCCCTGACACCTCAACTAAACCATGGCACTGAGTGTCATATCCTTCTTAAACACATCCAGGGATGGTGGCTCCACCACCTCCACGGGCAGGGGAGTATTTGAAGTTATTGCAGAATCCCAGAATGGTTTGGAAGGACCTTAAAGCTGATCTTATTCCACCTCTGCCATGGGCAGGGACACCTCCCACTGTCCCAGGCTGCTCCAAGCCCTGTCCAGCCTGGCCTTGGACACTTCCAGGGATCCAGGGGCAGCCACAGCTTCTCTTTAAAGCTGGAAAACTTCAGAAGCTGGTGAAAAAAAAACCCTCCAGGACATTCCAGAGGTTTTTCTGAGTGGTGTTAATTTTTGTCAGCCAATTTTTCCCCCTCTCTCTGTGCTCACAGAACCTCACCTGCAGCAAACTCATCCCAACCTGCAGGACTCAGGAAGGATCAAAGAATCCCACCTGGCACATCCTCCTTCCCTCCTAAACCCCCAGTGATGTCCCAAGGAGTTTGAGGAGTCACCAGCACGGGGCTGTGGGCAGAGGGCATGGGATTTGAGATGTCTGGAGGGACTTAGGCACCCCTGGCTCCCTCAGCAGCAGAAGGGAAAACAAGACAGCTGCACCTGCCAGGATAAGATTTAGGGAGAAGGTGGGTAAGGTTCCCACTCTCCAAATCCCAAATCCACAGCAGGGCCAGCAGATCCCCTCCTCCTGAACACCCCCTGCTCTTTCCCTGGTAATGAAAAGCACAGGACAAGGGAGAAGTCCCCTGTGAATTAAAGGTGAGGAAAGGAATTAATGCCCCATTCCTCAAAAACGCCAGATCTTGGCAGCTGGGAGGTGACAAGTCCCTCCCTCAGCTGTGCTGTCAAGCCTGATTACAGCTTAATCTCATTTCCAAATGCCAAGCCTGGAGGATTTAGAGCTCTCCCTCCCTCCCTGCTCTCCACTGACCCAGTTTTCCAGCCTGGTGTTTCTGAAGGGGCCGTGCTGGCTGCTGTGAGATGTCTGAGCCTTGCTGCCATGGAATGGGATCAATCCCGTGGGACACTCGTGTGACAGGCACAGCTCCCACTGCTCTGCTCTTCCCTGTCCCTGCTCCTGCTCCTGGAGGAGAGAATTCCAGCCAAGCCCAAGGGCTGGAGCACTGCTGTGCCATCCATGGGCACCAGTGTCATCCATGGCACGTTCTGTCACTTCCACTCCAGCTGGAGCAGCCCATTCCTGCAGGAACTCTGTCTTCAGCCCCAGTATTTCCCCCAGGTCACCCCTCCCTTTCTCCTCCACCTCCAGCCCAAACAAGACTCCCAGAAAAAGAGGAAAGCAGGGATGTAACCAGGGAGAAGGTTGGGAAATCCTCGTGGGAGCTTCTGGGTGGAGCAGCAGCACTGGGAGTTCTCATCTCACTTTGGGGTGTTCTTATCCCACTTTGGGGTGTTCTTATCCCCCTTTGGGTCATCCTCATCCCACTTTGGGGTGTCCCCATCCCACTTTGGGTCATCCTCATCCCCCTTTGGGGTGTCCCCATCCCACTTTGGGGCACTCTCATCCCACTTTGGGTCATCCTCATCCCACTTTGGGTCATCCCCATCCCACTTTGGGGCACTCTCATCCCACTTTGGGTCATCCTCATCCCACTTTGGGTCGTCCCCATCCCCCTTTGGGTCGTCCCCATCCCACTTTGGGGTGTCCCCATCCCACTTTGCAGAACAAACAAAGCAGCCAGGGCTGCCTCGACTCTGCCACAATTCCTGGGGAACCTGTTTTAGGGATGCTCCCTCTGGCTCCACACAGCTCATGGCTGCAGCCACAGAATCACAGGATCAACCACAGAATCAATCACACAATCACACAAGCCCAGAATCAATCCCAGAATCAATCACAGAACCACAGAATCAATTACAGAATCAAACAATCACACAATCACAGAATTAACTAGGCTGGAAAAGCCTTTTGAGATCAAGTCCAACCTAGACCTGGCACCACTTTGTCACCCAGAGCCACATTCAGCTTTTCCTTAAACACCTCCAGGTGTTCAAGGACTCCAAACCTCCCTGGGCAGCCCCTTCCAATGCCCAACCACTCTTTGTGGGAAGAACTTCTCCCTAAAGTCCAGCCTAAAGCTCCCCTGGTGCAGCTCAGGGCCGTGTCCTCACACCAGTGACACTGGAGCTGTTGGTGCTGGCACTGTCACAGAACATCAGCCACCACTGGGACAGGGACAGGGCCACCAAAGCCCCTCTGCCCTCCTGGCTCCCCTCTTCACACCCAGCTGCTCCATCAGGGAGCTGCTTTGCTTGTTTGTGTATAAAATAGAAGATGGATATAAAATACGGCCTCCCTTCCCAAATCCCAGCCCAGTGTCACTCTGTCCCTGGAGCCCTGGGACACACCAGCCCTTCCCCACAGACACCGTGGGACACTGGGGAGGTGAAAACTCCCAGATTCTTCTTGCCCTCGAGAGATTTCAGTCTCTCAGAAGAACAGAACAGACACTTCATGGGCCCAGGCTTGCAACACTGAACCCTCACAGAACCTGACACCCAAGACCCACAATTAAATATTAAGCATTACGAGGAGATGAGATAATTTGGAGCATTTGGGACAGCACAGCTGGTTGAGGTGCCCTAGACAAAGGCACCAAGAGAATGGAGCCTCATCTCCACCATCATCCACTCATCTCCACCAAACCCATCTCAACCCTCCCCTGACTAAAAACAAACTGTTGGTGAAGATATTCAAGGTCCTGCTCTGACCTGCCCTCAATTATTTCTCCCACAACCTAAACTCACTCCTAACAGAACATTTTCAAGGTAAAACACAGCAATCAAAATGAACATTCTTTAAATTAAATTAAAAATTCTTATTTTGCCCTAAGAAAAGCAACACCAAGTTGGACGACTCACCTTCGGTGCTGTCAGGAGCAAAGCCACAGCAGTAATTTGGCTTTTAAAGGATAAGGCTGTGAGAATTTAGGGATAACTGGGGATTTCTGGCAGCCTGGGAAGGCCATGCAGGGAAGGATACAGTTACCAAAGAGGGTGAGGACGATGAAGTAGATGGAGGAGAACATCCCCGAGTGGACTCCGCCCTGAGACTCGATCCCGTGGTACATCACAGCATTCCAGTCCTCCCCAGTCAGGATCTGCAGGGAGCACAGGGACAGGGTCAGAAACAGCAACAGCTCTGGGGGAGCCAGGCACAGCAAAGCCACCAGGAATGTCCCTGGGGATTGAGGAGCACGTGGGGGACATCAGGGACAGCATCGCCAGGGTCAGGGATGGGATTGTCCTGCTCTGCTCTGGGCTGGGGCAGCCTCACCCCCAGTGCTGGGGGAGTTTTGGGTGTCTCAATATCAGAAAAAAGATCTAAAGGTGTAAGAGAGTGTCCAGAGGAGGCCACAAGGATGGGGAAGGGTCTGGAGGGGCCCATGAGGAGCAGCTGAGGGCACTGGGATGGTTCAGCTGGAGCAGACTGAGGGCAGAGCTCCCCGGGGGCTGCAGCTCCTCCCCAGGGGCAGCTCCCAGCTCTGCTCTGGGACAGGGACAGGAGCCAGGGAAGGGCTGGAGCTGGGCCAGGGCAGGCTCAGGCTGCAGAGCAGGGAAAGGTTCTTCCCCCAGAGGGTTCAGGCACTGCCCAGGCTCCCCAGGGAATGGGCACAGCCCCGAGGCTGCCAGAGCTCCAGGAGCCTTTGGACAGCACTGCCAGGGATGGCCAGGGTGGGATTGCTGGGGGGTCTGGGCAGGGACAGGGGTGGCACTCGATGATCCTTGGGTGTCTTTTCCAACTCAGGATATGACTTGATTCTGCAATTCCTGCTGGGCTCCCTTGCCCTGCAGAACTCCTGCCCCAGGCACCACAGGGCTGGCCCGAGGGCAAGACTTCTCAGTTTTTGAGCTATTACTAATTAAGAGGCATTGTTGGGATTGGTGGGGCTGGGGTTGTACTGGGTGACCCTGCCCTGCCCCTCTGGGTCACTGCCCACCTCGAGCAGGGGCTGTCACACACGGAGGAAACAAAATCCACACTCTGATACTTCACTCCCAACAAAATCTCTCTCCCCTCTCCCTCTCTAAGCCACGCAGGGATCCCAGGTTTCACCAGCCCCGTGCAGGGCCCTTCCCACAGCCCCAAGAAAACCCAGAGCAGTGTTCTGAGTGAGAGCTCTGCCAGTGCCAGCCCCTCTGGGCTGCGCTGGGTTTGCTGGGCTCCCTCAGCCCTCACTCACTGTCCCCACGGAGGGACTGCAACAGCAGCAGCTCTGTCACCTCCTGCCACCCCTCCCCTGCTCCTCAGGGCTGGCAGAGCCTTCCTGCAGCTGGAATGTGCCTGGACATCCCTCCTGGGCACCACAACCCCTGCAGGGGCTGCACACCTCGGGGTCCTCTTCAGTTTCCCCAGGTTTGACCCAGAGGGCCAAAAAAATCCCCAAAAAAGCTCCAAAAAAAATCCCTAAACAGAAGTGACAACCTCTGTGTGTGAGCAAGGACAGAGCAGGGGACAGCTTAAAGGGGACTCTGATCCTCCCTGTCCTTGAGCAGGGACAAGCACAGAGCTGCACCTCTGATTATCCACCCAGAGCTAATTAACAAATGCAGCAATAACAGGAAAACTAATCAGTGAACAAGGCTCCAACAAGCCTTGCCACGCTAATTGCTCATTTTGCACCAGTCTGAATTGTCTGGTGCTCCTTCCTTCACCAAAATCTGGACACACAGCAACAATTCTGGGCACATCAGCACATCCTCTGCCTGCCCTGGCAGAGCCAAGCAATGACCACTTTTAGTGCATTAAAACACTGGGATGTGAAGATCCAGCTCCTAAACAGGAAGTTGTGTTTGGGTTTAGTAACTGGAAAAAAAAAAAAAAAAAGACAATCAAAAAAAAGAAGATAAAAAGCCCAAAGCCTGATGTGTGCTGTAGTAATGGGGTTCCACCTGCACACAGATTTCTTGGAATGACTGCAAATTCCAGCCTGCAAATGCCAGGCTGGCTGTCAGCTGCTGAGAGAGAGGAAAATTCTGGCTGCAGGGATGGTGCTGATGAGAGCACTGGGCTAGGAGTGAGTCTAGACACAAGGACACCCAGTGCAGACACCAACTCCTCTCCCAAATGCACAATTCAGCCTCAAATAATTCCAAAATCAGGATTCAGGCCCAACACTGCTGGAGCTGCTCTGGATTTACACCACAGAATATGAAATGGGGCTTTGGGCTTTCAAACCTGCCACTCAATTATGCAGAGTATTGTCCACAGATGTGCATTCACAGCATTTCCATGGATTCACAACTGCTCCTGCTTTCTGGGAATAGCCATAAAATGATTTCTGATGGCACAAACATTCATGGGAAGGGCAACCACTGGGAACTTTCCTATTCCCAAGCAGAAGACCAGGATTTGCAGGTATGACAAAGTCCAGCAAGGTCAGAGTTCAAAATCCCAACTTTTGGATTATTTGTGAGTGCAACAAAAAGTTCAAGGAAAAAAAAAAAGAGATGTTTTGTGGGGCTTTTGCAGAGAGATAAATAATCTAAACTAAGCCTGGACAAGCTGAGGATGCTCCCTGAGGCCCTGGAAAGAAGAGCTGGTGTCCTTCCCACTGTCCCCCAGGAGCTGCAGGAATTACTCAGTAATTAGGGAGCAGCCTGAAGGATCCAGGACCTGCTGGCTCTGTCCTCAAGCAGTTAATGAAATTCCTTCTGCTCTCTCAGCTCTGTTCAGGGATGCTGGAAGGGATTCTGAGGAGAGGGAAGGACAGCACTGCAGAGGGAGAGGCACAGGATGAGGACTTGGGAGCAAGGTGAAGCCTTTTGGTATTCCCTGGGCTGCAAACTGCCTTCAGCTGCCCCAAATGAACATTTTGAGAGCATCTCACTGTTTAACACTGAGGAGCCACCAGGGGATGGAATAAAGCAGCTGTCAAGAGCTGCTGTGAAATGTTAATGGCATAATGAGTAGGTTAGGGGTGGGAGAGGAACAGGAACAGGACTGTGCTGCTTCCAGGGGCTGCAGGGGAAGGGAGATGCCTGAGGGAAGGCTGAATCCCATCAGCTCCAGGTCAGATGACACAGGCAGGGTGCTCTGACATCAACCCACAGGCAGACAGGGGCAGGGCAGAGCTCTGCTCCCATCCTGCCACTCCTCATTTCCACTGTCACCACTGCTCTGCACTGCCTGGGAGGATTCCCAGAGGAAATCAGGGAGCAGGGCACAGGTACCTGACACAGAGCTCTGCTTTCCAGAGGCTCTGTGCTCATGGATGTTGTCTGTGTGTGGAGTTTGATAATTCACAGCTGGGCACTCAGCTCACAGGGGGCAGCCAGGAGCTGGAGATAAAGCTGTGATGAGGGAATTTAGGCCCAGCCAGCTGCCAGGTGAACAAAACACATCCTGGATGTCCCATGACAGGACCATGACCCAGCTGGGATAAAAATGGGCTAAAGCAGAGGGCACAGGAGTTTGTTTGAGAAGCTGCTTACACAGAGGATCTCCAAAGGTGCAGGAGTGGGCAGGGTGTATCTGACTTCATTCATTCAGCACACTGAATGCTGCCTCTGACTGATGCTGCTCTGCTCAGCCTGGGGTTATAGAAGAAAAGCTTGGAAAGGGACCCCAGGAAAGGGAAACCTGGAGTTTGCAGTTCAGGGGAGGAATTTTAGGGATTTTTAGGGATGGAAGGAAAGAAGAGGGTGTTGAAAAGCCTCTGGGACACCACAGATAATCCAGGGCTGATGGCTTTTGCTGGGTTCAATCCCTACCTCTGACATTCCAGACAAATACCTTAAACCCGTGTGTTTTCCTTCACCCCACCAGCCCAACTGCAGCGTATTTATCTCGGGATGAACAGGAAATATTCCAGCTGAGTATTCCAGGGGCAGCTCCAGTCCCAAAGCACCAAACCCAACATTCCCACTCCTCATATCCGGAGCTGCTCCCTGGCAATACCTGTCCCTGAGCCCTTCCTTTGATCAGCACTAAAACCTTATGCAAATTTAAATCCCCCACGATGGGCAATATCCTGTGAGGTGAGCACTGAACCTGCCTCACAGCTGGGCAGTGGCTCCTGCTGAGCTCACAGGACACATTTTCCTTGAGATTCCTTTTCTGTCTTCATCCAGAAATTGTCATCACCCCCTTCCCCTTCCTTTTTATCTCCTTTTCGGGTCGTGACACTGAAGTACATCAGCCAGACCTTGCTGAGAGCTGAGGGAGTTTGGCTCTGGGGAGAGCCCACACTGTGCAGGACAAGGCTGGAAATGCTGGGTCTGTGTGGGGAGCAGCCTCAACCCTCCTGATTTGGGAAACACCTGAAACACTCTCTAATTATTTTATTTTCTTTCTTAAATTATTTTTTACTGTTTTATTATTATTAAAATAATAAATATATTGTTTAATAAATAATGTAATAATGAATTTTAATAAATAATAAAATAATATTAGAGATATTATTTTATCTTTTCATTCTTAAATTATTTCCGATTATTTTATTATTATTAAAATAATAATTAAAATCTCATATAATAAATAATATAATATTAATAAATTTAATAAAATAATATTAAAGATATTATTTTATCTTTTAATTCTTAAATTATTTTAAACCATTTTAATTATGTTTTTTAAAAAAAGACAGGTAGAAAACAGCTGCAAAATTGGGCTTTAAATCCAAGCATTGCATCTGCCAGAGCTGCAGCTCCGTGGGCAGGGGCTGCAGAACACGAAGGGCACACCCAGACGTGGCACAGCCTGGGCACACACAGATATTAATTCAGCACAGAAATATCTGTTTTATTGGCATTTTTCCCCCCAGCAATAAATCTTTTGTTCTAGTTTTCCTTCATACCACAGCATGGATTTTTAATTTGATTTTTAGTGATGCATGTATTGGTCAGCAAAGTAAAACCCATGAGAAGGAAAACCACTCCCCCGTCCCTAAATTCCCCAGGTTTTTGGGGACTTGTTTGCCCTCCCTAAGCAGGAAGAACCACCCAGGAATTTCAATTCTAACACTGCCCCAGGACAAGGAATGGCTTTACCTGGAAGACTGTGAGGATGGCAGCAGGGAAGGTATCGAAATTCGTGGTTGGAGTTTCGTCTTGGAAATTGAACCTGGAGAGAAGGGAGAAATAAAAAGCAGAGTGGGGAGGGCCAGGCAGCTCCAGGCAGCCTTGGAATACCCTTTAACACCCCATAAATCAAGCCAGGGAGCAACATTTGTTCCACCTGGCTGTAACACCCCGGGCAAGCTCAGTGGGGAACATCTCTGAAGGTGCTTAACAGAACCATCAGCAGAAATTTAATTTCATTCCCAGACAAAATTCTGATGCTTTGAAAATCATTTTCATCCCCAATTAAAATGAACAATCCAAATTTCCAATGATTTTGCAGAATGAACCATTCCAAGAAGTTTTTACCCTCAAGTGTAAAAGCCCAAGTTGAAATTACTCTCTTAGTAGATAATTTCTTTTTACTATTTTAAAGATAAAATAGGGATTTACTGGGAAAACAAAAGACCAAGCAAAACCATTTCATTATTTCAGTTCAGAAGTGAGGCTGGAGTTTAAATGGTGACACTGTGATGGTTCTTACTGCAGAATTCACCACTGCTGGCATTTGTAATGAGAATAATCAGATCCAATAAAACTGTGTTTTCCAGCAGGAAAATATTCCAAATGGATAAATATAATGGCACTCTGGTTATCAGGGAAAGCACCAGGACAGGAAGTGCTGCCCCCAGTCCTGTTTCAGCTCTGGGTGTTCTGGGGACCATGGGGTGAGGGAGGAGCTTTGAACTGGGGACAGCCTTCCTCAGGAAAGAATCCAGCTCCAGGGAAAACAGCAGAACAGGAATTATCTCCCTCTCCCCAGCCCTGAAATGAGGGATTGAACCCTCCCAGGCAGAGCAGAGAACCCCCAGACTCACTGTCCTCCAAAGAGCTGCATCCCCAGCAGGGCAAAGACCACGATGAACAGGAACAGCAGGAAGAGCAAACTGATGATGGACTTCATGGAGTTCAGCAAGGAGACCACCAGGTTCCTCAGGGAATTCCAGTACCTGCGTTGGGTCAGAGCAGCCAGGGGACAACGTGAGTGGGGAAGAGCCTTGGGTGAGAAATGAACAGGAATTGATCTCCCATGTGTCTTGGGTTTTGTAACCAAAAAAAATGTTTATTCTATTCCATCTGTTCAAACCCGACTGGGGAGATGTTTTTTATTTTTTTTCTTTATCTGTTGTAACTCCAGGAGGGAGGGGGTAACTGCCTTCTCTGATAACAAGGCAGCTGTTAAAACTGGGTGGAGCATTGTTTCTTATCTCTGTTTAGTCTTCCACTACCCCCATGGGGATGTGTCCTGTTAATGGGCCGTCAAGGCTCAGCAATGACATCACACATGACATCATCCCAGTGTTCCTTATCTCCTGTTAATGGGCCATTAAAGCTCACCAATGACATGACACATTATGTCATCCCAGTGTTCCTTCTCTCCTCCATAGGGATATCTCCTGCTAATGGGCCATCAAGGCTCACCAATGACATCACACATTACATCATCCCAGTGTGAGATGCTCCACCCAGGGAGGAGGAGCCAAACCATTTCCACCTAGATAAAAAGGAGCCACAAGTGTCACCATACATCCAGCATTCCCACGGGACTCCCAAAGGAAGACCAGACCCATCCCTGACCCTTTCTCTACAGGACCATCTCTACTTCCAATAAACCACATCTGCCACTCCAGCAGGGCTGACTTTTGGACTGTTTCCAACACCCTGACCAACAGGGTGTCAGGTTGTATTCTGACTCTGTCAGGGTTTTCTAGGATTTCTTGTTTGCTTGCTTATTCTTTTGTACTAAAATATTTGTATTTTTAATAACCCTGGTAAAGAACTGCTATACCTATTCCCAAAATCTTTGCCTGACAGCCTTTTAACTGCAAATTTATAATAAATTGGAAAGGGGGAGTGGGGGGGCTTACATTCCAAGGGAGACTCCAATCTTCCCTGGCAGATACCTGTCTATCTAAACCAAGACACCATGGAACAAGGGGAAATGGCCTCAAGCTGCAGCTGGGGAGGTCAAGGTTAAATTATTCATGGAGAGGGTGGTGAGGCATTGAGAAAAGCTGCCCAGGGCAGTGGGGGAGTCCCCATCCCTGCAGGGATTTAAAAGATGTGGCACTTGGGGACACGGTCAGTGGTGGCCTTGTCTGTGCTGGGAATGGTTGGACTCCAAGATCCTGAAGTCTTTTCCAACCTCACTGATTTTGTGCTTTGATTATTTCTTATTTAAAAAGGGAGACGAATGACAAGGAGTATCAGAGTCTTTAAACTCCCTTCTGCTGTTGGAAAATACAGCTCAGGGAGAGACAAAATCCCTGGAGAATCTTGGAGAACAGAGATGGTCACATGGTGTGTGAGCTCGCACTCACAACAGTCAGTGAATGTTTGGGTGAGTTCCTTAGGAACCTTTCCCTGGGATTTTTCCTCCTTTTGACCTCTCCTCACCTGGCACAGCAGTCAGGAGGGGTGGCAGGAGCAGGGGTGAATCAGTGAAGGTGAGACTGGAGATGGGAACAGCAGAGCCCCAGCCTCCATTAGACACAAATCAGGAATAAAATCAGGAATAAAATCAGGAATTCTCATTCCCACCTGGACATCTTTGCAGGGTGTCCTTCCAACCCACCCACTGCAAGTATCCAGCAGTGGATCAAATCCCCACATTTTAAACATTCCTGTGGTAATCTCGCTTCCAGCACCAAGCAGTGGCCTCTGGGTATGGAAACAAATCCAGAATGTTAATTCCAGCCTGGCAGGAGGGCTGGAATTAACCCAACCTCGACTGACCCATGCCAGCACACCTGGCCAGGGCTGAAGTTGGTTTGGTTTGATTTCCCCATCCCCTGGCACAGCTCCTGGCACATTCCAAGAGGGAACAGCTCTTCCCTGGATTTCCTGCCTTGCTGGGAACAGGCAGGGAGTGTTTGTATGAGGACAACCAATGGATCAGGAAATGCAGGAGCCTGGAACAACAGGAGCAGGCAGGAGGAACAGAGGGATTTCAAGCCACGGGGAGGATTTTTCCCTCTTTTTCTCCAGACTCCTGACACTGGGAGCTGCCATCCAGAGCCAATTCCCTGCAGCAGCACATGATTCCTTCTGCCCTGAGTGTCCCCCAGACCCCCACTCTGAGCTCCTTCCCACAGTGGTTCTCCAGCAGAGGGGATTCCTTGGATCTGTCTGAGAAGCTCAGAGCTTGGAGTCACATGAGGAGAAACTCCATCCTTCCTTTTTGCCTTTGTTTTGCCCCCTCTTCCTTCCCCCAGGCCCAGCTGGGAGCAGTGACCCACCCCAGGTTTCTCTGCTGTCCATCCCAGGAGAAGCAGGATCTCACAGCCCATTGCACCCACTCCAAGCAAAAATTACACCCATAACACAGTGACAAAGCTTTCAGGGGAGAATATCTTCAGTTTTGAATAAGTTGAACCAAGCCTGCTCAGGGTTTAAAGGGGCTGAGCTGCTCTCCTTGGAGGAGGGGAAGGATTTGAAGGATTTGATGCTCCCAAGGCAGCAGGAGTTGATTCCTGCAGAAGCCAGACCCCAACAGGACAATGAGGAAAATATGGGGAGCTCTTTGGTCCTTGTCCTCCTCACTGAATTTAGCCCCTCTTGGGCTGTGTCCCCTCATCCTGCTGTCCATGGCCACACTGACTGGGGACATGGGAACCAAAATCCCAATCATAATCCAATCAATTCAAATCATAATTTGAATAATCCCATTGATTATTCAAAGCAGGAGCACTGCAGCCTCTCCTGCTAAACACAAAGAAAACACAAACCAGGGCAGGGAGTTTCAGACAAAAACTGCTATGAAATGGATGGAAAAAAGAAGAAAACTACCGAGGGTCAGGATGTTTTTCCAGCAGAACTGCACTGAGAGGGGGTGGGCAGCAATCTGTGCCTACTGCCAGTACTTTGAGCCAGGCAAACACTGAGCTGTGCACTCAGGCACTGGGATAATGCAGGATTCCCCCTGGGAGCTGCAGGAACTGCCTCTGGTCACGCAATGAACTCAATTCTGTCGTGTCAGGTGAAAAAAAACACTTCATTAGGGCAGGGGAACTTCAGCATCAGTGGCTTGAGAGTGTCACTTGCTGTCCTGAGCAGGGCACAGCCCTCAGCTTGGTTTGTGACCTTAAATCTCTTCGCCCAAGGAATGAGCAATAACAAGAGGGAACAGTCTCAGATTGTCCCAGACAGGTTTAGGTTGGATATTGAGAATTTTTTTCATTAAAAAGGTTGTGAAGCCCTGGCCAGGTTGCCCAGGGAGTGCAGGGGTCACCATCCCTGCAGGGATCTAAAATCCTAAATCCTGCAGATGTGCCACTTGGGGACACGGGTGAGTGGTGGCCTTGGAAAGACTGGTTGGACCCAATGGTCTTAAAGGTCTTTTCCAACCTAAATAATTCCAGGATTCACCCTTTCCTCGTGCTGACTGCAATCAGGGGTCAGGAGTCACAAAAATAAAATTGTGGCTTGCAAAAACATCCAAAATTTTTACAAAGTACAGCACCCAATCAGCAACAGCAACTCTGGGTAAAATGAACTGAGTAAAATGAGAATTGCTCTGGATTTGCTGCAATCCCAGGAGTTTCCCACACATAAATCAGTGCAAAGGCAAAGCACAATGACATTTTTGGTGCAGGTACCCACCTCTTTTGCTGGACATTTATTGAACTTAAAGTTTCCACCCTGTTTGTCCCAGAGGACAACAAATGACACAGTAGCACACACAAACCTGGGATCTGAATAATAATAATTACCATTAAGCAATTGGCAGGTACAAATCAGCCCCACAGAGCTACAGAACTCACTCCTGGTTACTTCAGATGACTGGGTTTTTTTTCAATTTTTCTTTATCTATTTAAGGTCGTTGGAGATATTTTTGGAGGGAGGGGCTGTTCCTCCTCCTGTTAGTCAAGCTATGAGGAATTCAGGGAGTGATGGAAGCAAGGGAGGTGAAGAGGTGACTGTGTCAAAGACAAGGTGGAAAACAGCAGCAGGAGCACCTAAATTTGTCCTCAATTTCCACAGCACACCTTAGAAATCCTGCAGAAAGGACCCTGGATGGGTTTGGACATGGCACAGGAGCTGTTCGCCAATGCCAGGACACATTAACTCAAGGCAGGAGCAGGAAAAACACAGGAAAGCTGTGGCAGCCCGAGTGAAAATTCCACCTCAGAGTCTCCAGGCTGAAGATCTCCAACATTCCCAGCCCAGGAAGCAGGAGCACATTTCAGATTTGTGTCAACACAACAGCTCAGCCCCGGGATTAGCACCCAGCAATCCCCAGGGCAGCTGCTTTTCCAGAGCCTAAATACTTCAGGAATTGTTATCAGATCAGTGGGAAGTTGATGGGACTCAGAGAGAAAATAAAACTTGGGGGGTTTTACCACAAAATATGAGTGACAAGCTAAGATTTTTGTTTTAAACAAGCTTAAAACCAGAGCAAAAAAGGACATTGTCCTGTCAGCCCACTGTCATTCCCATTTAAGGAATTGTCATCAGATCAGTGGGAAGTTGATGGGACTCAGAAAGAAAATAAAACTTGGGGGTTTTTTACCACAAAATACACATTATAACCTGAGATTTTTGTTTTAAACAAGCTTAAAACCAAAGCAAAAAAAAAGGACATTGTCCTGTCAGCCCACTGTCATTCCCATTTAAGGAACTGTAATCAGCTCAGTGGGAAGCTTATAGACTTAGAAAGAAAATAAAACTTGGGTTTTTACCACAAAGTACAATTGATAACCCAGTGTTTTTGTTTTAAACAAGCCTAAAGATAAAGCAAAGAAAAACATTCTGCTGAGGAACCAAGGGCAGACAAACCTGGATGTGAGCCTGAGGAGAGAAAAGGCTGCTAAAATTCCTTGTGGGTGTAAATCCAGGCTCAGGAATTCCCAAAATTCCCAACCGCCCAGCCAAGGGAAGGGGAATTCTGCATCTGCACTTTTAACCTGCTCCTGCCCCCCAGTGCAGGCCCTGGAGGGTGGGGCAGGCAGGGCTTTTGGGCTACCCGCTCCAGGGGGTTGGGGCATTCTGGGGCTTTTTGGTTTATTTTTAACTTTTTACCAATTTTCTTTTTAATTTATGCTTTATAAACATGGAAAAAACACTCCTCCTGGCCCCCGGGGCTGAGGCCAGGGATTTCCTGGGGTGCCTAAAGCCTGCTGTGGTGGGTGCAGAGGGAGCTGCCCTTACTTTGTCACTTTGAAGATCCTCAGCAGCCTCAGGGCTCTCAGCACGCTGATGCCAAAGGAGGTTCCCGGCTTCACCGCAGCCCAAATCACCTCAAAAATGCTGCCCACGATGACCTGCAGGGAGAGAGCACTTCAGAGAGGGCACAGCTGCTGCTGAGCTCCCTTCTGCTGCTTCCAGAGAGGCTCAGGAGGGCTCAGGAATCAGAGCTGGGGTTGCTTGTTACAAAATCTTCAGGAGAACTGGAAAACCTCATCCCAACTTTCTCCATACCCAGGAGGAGAACACCCTGTGATTTATACACGGAGAGGAGCTTGTTGCTTTCTTCTTTAAGCAACCAAACTAGCTTTAAATACCTTTTTTTGAAGGATACTGTCATTTTTAATTAGACTTTTTTCATGCAAATGCCAACAGTTCCTTTTCCCGCCCCACACAACCTGCAAAGGTGCAGGAGGGCTCTGCCCCATCCTCCCCTTCCCATCAGAAGGACTCAAACTCCTCATCTGCAGCAGAACAGCAGCTCTGGGTAAGTTCTACCAGAAACTTCTGGCAGCTGAGAGTCTTTAGGAGAGCAATTAAAGCAATAATTACGATGAGATCCTGCAAAGCCTCTGGCACAGACATGCCATCATCTGCCTGACCCTCAGCCTTGGGGTGCTGAAAACATCTTCCCAAATCAAGGTGGGTTTTCCAAGTTTTGTTTTGCCTGGTTGGTTTAAGGATGGCAGAGAATTCACCTCAAGCAAGGAAAAAAAAAATCTTCTCAAAAATCCTTTGTTAGGAAAAGGACAAAAACAGTGATGGGCTCAGCACAGCTGGGAAGGACAATTAAACCCACACAGGTTTCTGCAGAGTTAATAGGCTCAAACAGGCATTTCCCTGCCAACTGCGGGCATAATTCACATTAAGCCAACATTTCTGAGCTCCCACTGCCCGTGGGCCCCACCACAAACACCAGTTCAGGACTGGTTATCACCAGAGCCTGGCTGGTTTGTGCAGTGGGAGGGAGGATTAAGGGGGGCAGCAGCACTGGGAACCCCTTTAGTGGGCAAAAACTTGGATATCTCTGAAAATTCCAGCACTGCTTGAGTGTCCTGCAACACACACTGTGCCCTGAGCTTCCAGAAAATCCAGAGGGAAAGAGAGATCCACAGTAGTTGGTAATTCCACAGTCTCCCAGCTGAAGAAGGAATTAAAACTGCTCTCCCACCACTGGGAATCCCTCATGAATCAGCAGAAGCCTTTCCTCAGCCCCTGCACATGACATTGATAATTAATTTTGCTCAGCAGGCTCTCCTGGGAGGCTGTTTCACACCAGCCCCCCTGCACTGGTGCTCCCCAAGGGGATGGTTTGTTGAGCCAAGAGCTCTGGGTTGTTGTTTCACCCTCTGCCTTTAAAGGGTTTTCCCTCCACGGTTTGTCAGACAAAACTGGGTACAGAGCTCTGTGATGTCCCAGTGCTGAGTTCATTCTGGGGGCTGGAAGGTGGGTGAGGGAGGAAAAAAACACAGACAGAAGGAGGGTCCCCATGGATTCTGTGAAGGAGGAGGAATTAGCAGCAGATCAACAGTGTTCCCTCCTGGGAGCCCTGGGCAGAGCTCCCTGCCAGGCCTGCACACCTCACAGAGCTCAGACTCCTCTGAGCTCAGCTTTTGCTCTGGGCAAGCTCCTCAATCACCTGTCCCTGACAAGCTCTTGTTGGGGAAGGAGAGTCCTGGCTTCAGGGATCCGAGGAAACTGAGGCAGCCTGGGGGCAGCTCAGAGCAGGACATGGGCCCTGTCTGGGTGACAAGGCAGGATGTCTCTGAAAATTCCAGCACTGCTTGAGTGACCTGCACTGTTGGACCCCTCATGGGCAATTTATGGACAGTGTGGGCCTGGCCACTGTCCCCTGACCAACCCATCCCAACCCTCTCAGCCACCAGAGCTGCCAGAGCACCCCAAAAACCAGAGCCCCACATTTGGGACAGCCTCGTGCAACACCTCAGGCTGCTGGGCACGGGTGGGGGATTTCATCTTAAATTCTATTTGCTCTGAGCTTTGCTGATGTCATGGCCAAAAAGAGAATAAATTGGCTCCACTCAGAGCCCTAGATTTCAGAGGGTCACTCACTGGAGGTGACAACACCTCCTCCTCTCTTATAGGAGCAGAGGAATTTGGCTTTGTGGAGGAAGAGTCATTCCCAGCATTTTTTGGCAGATAAAAACCAAAAACAATGGGCTGAGTGTCCCTTGGACAACCCACTCCAACCCTCTGAGCCACCACAGCTGCCAGGACACCCCAAAAGTCAGAGCCCCACATTTGGGACAGCCTCGTCCAACACCTCAGGCTGCTGGGCACGAGTGGGGGATTTCATCTCAAATTCTATTTACTCTTTGTGTCAACACAGCAGCTCAGCCCCGAGATTAGCACCCAGAAATCCCCAGGGAAGCTGCTTTTCCAGAGCCTAAAAACTCAAGGAATTGTCATTTTGGCTGCTGTCATAGCCAAAAAGAGAATAAATTTGCTCTACTCAGAGCTCTGGATTTCAGAGGGTCACTCACTGAAGGTGACAACATCTCCTCCTCTCTTATAGGAGCACAGGAATTTGGCTTTGTGGAGGAAGAGTCACTCCCAGCATTTTTTGGCAGATAAAAACCAGAGACAACAGGCTGAGTGTCCGAGCAGGGCTGGGTGATGAGTGCCGTGACCTGAGCCGCTCTCCCTCTGCCCGGGGCTGGATCTAAAGCTCCGTATCTGGTTTTTCACAAGGGCTGAGTCCTGCTCAGCCCACGCCGGAGATAAGCGAGGCCGAGTTCTCCTCTGCGAGCACAGATTACAGCTAATAGCTTTTAATGAATAAATTAACATCCACGCGCCAGGCTCTGTCAGGTGGAGCCAAATCCAGCCCCGCTATTCACACCAGAGCCGCAGCCTGAGCCTGGACTTCGGCACTGAGAGAATTTGAATTATTGCCCCGCTGTCACCTCATCAGGTGTTTCCTCTTCTGCTTTTTCTGCCTGAACAGCTCTGCCTTTGTGACTGGAGGGGAAGGCTGCTCGCTGGGTGACACGAGCAGGAAGATGTGTGGGGGGTTTTTTGTTGGGTTTTTTTTGGGTTTTTTTTTGTTTTTTTTTTCTTTTTTTGTCTTTCGATCAGCTCATTGAAATGGCAGGGAGAGAATGTGCCGGCAATCAGAGCACTCAGGGGTGCTGATGCTGCGAACAGCCCGGGGCTGCAGGAAATGAAATCCCCCAGCTGTCACAGCCCTTCCAAAAGGAGGATAACGAGGGAAGCTTAATGCATTTCATCGCTAATTTATACAGGGACTGCTCCCCGCAGGAGACACTCCCAGCTCCACTTCCCGTGGATTTCCATCCTCATCCTTGAGCAGCACCTGGAGGACAGCAAAGACACCTGCTTGTCCCAGCGAGGGCTTCCAAGGACACACAGTGACAGGGTAGAGGTTTCCCACTGCCAGAGGGAAGGGATGGATGGGATTTTGGGCAGGAATTGTTCTCTGGGAGGGATTGGAATGGAATTCCCAGAGAAGCTGTGGCTGCCCCTGGATCCCTGGCAGTGCCCAAGGCCAGGCTGGACATTGGGGCTTGGAGCACCCTGGAATGGTGGAAGGTGTCCCTGCCCATGACAGGGGGTTGGAATAAGATGATTTTAAGGTCTCCTTCCACCCCAAACCATTCCATGATTTATCCACCCTGCTGGACATGACTCACCCCAAAGTCAAAGCAGTTGAATGAAGAGTGGAAGTAATTCCTTGGCCCCAGCCCGTACATCTTCAGAGACATCTCAGTGAGGAACAGCCCCAGGAAAACAAACTCTGCGAAATCTGGGAACGGGAGAAGAGATTAAATTAATCCAGGAGCCCTTGGTGGGCAGAGCTCTTCATGTGGGGAAATTTTAATTCCTTTTTTCACAGCACCAAGGGCCTGCTGGTAGAAGGAAATCCCTTTGCAGTGGCAAACAGGGGCCAGACACAATTTGGCACATTTTTCCTGTGTCCATGAGCTGTGTGCAGCCTCCAGCTGTGAAGGCAATGATCACCTGGGTGGGAGCAGGAGCATTAAATAACATCCTCATTGTCTCCAGAAAGGAATTTCAAAGGAAAGCCCTGGATGTAATATTTTTAAAGGTCAAATTTAATTGCATAGATGTTTTGGGACTTCTGTGCTTGCAAGAGATGGAAACTTTTGGGTGTGGGGTGTAAGTTTCTGTACCATCCTCTGATGATAAAAATACCTTTCTACCCAACAGAAGTGCTGACTCTGAGGGCTCATATTCAGAGGTGTTGTGTCTCCTGTTACCACATTTATTTTTATTATGCCTTTATAGCCCTGTAATTATGGAAGAGCCCCTTCTGTTTCCTTTTCCCTCACATATCACAGGCTGGGAAGCTTTTGATGGGAAAATTTATCACCTATGATGAAACAAAGGGCAGAAGGAACAGAGCTGGAGGCTTCAATTTCCACATCAAGTTTTTAGGACTTGAAGCTACAGCAAACACTGCCTTTGGCATTTTAAGTTTGGATCTGGAGGCCAATAAGCAACAGCAAGAGTGAAATGTTAAACACAAAAAAAAACCCCAAAAAAGGCAAAACCCACCTACACTAGCAAGAAAAACCAAACAGCAGAAGGCAGACCTCTCTCTCTGGAGAAAAGATGAGAAAAAGAATCAAACCTTAAAAGCTGGGGATTAATCACCTTGTTTAGTGCAGCACAGGAGGTTCTCAGAGGCTGCAGCAGCACAGATGCTACAAGAAAGTCTCCTGTAATTTCAGTTTTATGACTCCAGAAATGAGAGAGAGGAGATGGTGCCAAACTTTATACAGAGGTGCATAGAGACAGAAGAGAAGCAACAGCTACAAGGAAAAATTCAGCAGGACAATTCTGGATTCCTGGTGCAGCACTCTGGGACAGCTCCCAGCTCTGCTCTGGGACAGGGACAGGAGCCAGGGAAGGGCTGGAGCTGGGCCAGGGCAGGCTCAGGCTGCAGAGCAGGGAAAGGTTCTTCCCCCAGAGGGTTCAGGCACTGCCCAGGCTCCCCAGGGAATGGGCACGGCCCCGAGGCTGCCAGAGCTCCAGGAGCCTTTGGACAGCCCTGCCAGGGATGGCCAGGGTGGGATTGTTGGGGGGTCTGGGCAGGGACAGGGGCTGGGCTGGGTGATCCTGTGGGTCCCTTCCAGCTCGGGATATTCTATGATTCTGTCAAGTAGGGACTGAGGAGAGTTCTGGGCATCACACACAAAATAACTTTCCCAGCATTCCTGACTCAGGATGGGAGGACTGATGGGATGTCCCTCCCAAGGCAGAGTCCTCGAGACACAGACAAAGGTGGCAAAAATCTTCAGCCTCTTAAAATCACCAATGGATTCCCCAAGCTCCAGATGAAGCCAAGACCCTGTGCAAGGTTCAGGAAAACTTCTTCAATGCTGGCAACACCATGGACATTTAAATGGGAACTCAGCCTTTTCCTCATCAGTAATTCCTTAACTAATTCCACGATTCCACCTTTCTCTGACCTCCTGCAATCTGCAGCTTCAGCTGAGTGTGGAGAGAGACAGAGGAGGCAATGAGAGTCCTTCCCACCTGCCTGGATTTGCATTCCCAGCCTTGCATATCCACAGGGAAGGAGCAGAGCTGGCCCAGGTCCATTCCGGGTGTCTTTGGAAATGCCTTGAAAAACGCAGCTTCAATTACCCAAAAATAAAAAGGGGTTTTAAATGCTAAATTTTAATGAAAGCCAGTCATGGAACACCATGGGCATAAAGTTCCCTGAAATCCAGGAAGCAAAAAGGAGATGAGAGAGGCTTTATTAACACCTCAGTGAGGAGCCTGCAAGGACACCTGTGCCAACGTTTGCAAATGGAGAGGAATATTTAGGCAAGTATTAATTATCCCACATGACCTGCTCTCCTTGAAAACAGGACCAAGATCATTAAAGGAGACTCTCAAGGGCACTGTGTTCCCAACTGAGGAATTAGATGACAAAATCTGAGATCCACAGCCTTTTTCCCAGGAAGAGAAAAGCCTCCCCACCCTCTGGATCTCAGTGCTCAGGGAGGAGCAGGGGCACAGGAGCAGCACAACTCCCTCTCACCTTCAGCTTGGAGCTTTTGAGGAGAATCCTCTTCACCCCTGACTGAGCTGGGACTTTTCTCTCCTTTCTGACAGTGAGGAAACTGCTGTCTCCAGCACCAAGGATCCCAGAGTAAGGAGATATCCATGATTATGCTGGGAATCCATCTGACCTTCCCTCTGCTCTGGTGAGGCCCCACCTGCAGAGCTGCCCCAGCTCTGGGACCAGCAGGAGGACCTGGAGCTGCTCCCAGGGTTGGGAGAGCTGGGGGTGCTCACCTGGAGAGGAGAAGGCTCTAGGGAGAGCTCAGAGCCCCTGCCAGGGCCTAAAAGAGCTCCAGGAGAGCTGGGGAGGGACTTTGGTTTCTTTGGTTTCACCACTTTTGGTGGTGCTTGCTGGAATGACTTCCAGGTGCAATCTCCCTATCCCAAGGATTGATATCCAGCCAGTGCTGTGAAACCTTGTTAAATCAGCTGATAAAATCACAGGGAGAGGCAGTGGAGGCTCTAGCAGCAATGCACAGCCCCATGTTGTCACATCTCTGGGGGACATTCTCATCCCCTTATCTCTGCTCCACCCTCACCTGCCCCAGTCACGCCTCAGGTGCCCCCCAGATTCTTCCACAGAACAACAAAAATCCTCAGTAGGGGGTTTTTAACTGCAAATTCAGACCTCAGGAGGCTTTGCCAAGACAATTACCATCATTCCAAAGGAGCTAAAAAGGAGGAAAGAACCAAGGGTTAATGTACAGGTACTGCCCCAGCAGGTGCTGACCACACCCCGGGTACCACAAGGGCAAGAGCAGACTGACACATCCTGCAAACATACCTGCAAATCCAGAACACCACACAAGACAAAAGCTAGAAAGTGGCAAAATAGAATCAAGAAATACCTGATTATGTTTTAAAAAATAAAATATAAAGTCAGGAAATGTTTAAAACTCAGAGCTTCCTTCTGCTGCTCTTGCAAGAGCCACCCTTGGCCTTTCCAAGCTGATGAATTCCAGAGCAGAGCCCAGAACTGGCAGCAGGAGCTGTGTCTCAGCAGGTACCAGATGCTACAAATCACAGCCCAGTGAGGCTGGGATGGAGGGGAGGGAAATTCAGACCCTGAACTCCTCGGGCTGAAGGAATTGGCTCCATGGAGAGGCTGCTGCATCCAACACACCATTTCTTCTGAGAAGGCCCTGCCTAAATAATTGAAAAATGCAATTTTGTTGCTTGGGCCTCCTGGTATTCAAACCTCACCTAATTTCATTTGCCTCACTCAAAGCATTTTGTGATGTGATTTAAGGAGGGAAACTTTGATACAAACACTCTTATTTCATTTCCAAGCTGTGCTGTTGGCAAAGGCCATGCAAACATCCCTTCACCCCACACCTTTGAATTACGCTCCTAATTAGAGTTACCAGCTCCTTTTTGTCAATCACTTGTGGAATAATCCCATTTCTGCCCCATCTCCAAGTCCAATGGCAGCAGAAGCAGGTGCTGAACCTGACACTTCCCTCTCCTCATTGTCCTCCCACATTAAACTGAGCAGAAGAACCTCAGCAGGGCCAAACTTCCCCCTTTTTCCCCAAGTAGATGTGAAATGCTCAGCAGAACTACATAAATATGCCCCAGAAAACCTTTTCCTTGCAAATGCTGCATATTGATATCCAGGGGGAGCTGGGCTTGACTTCAAAGGCAACAACAGCACCAAAAAAAAGGGCCAAATTGCCCCAAACAGGAGGTTCAGCACTGGGCAGGGAGGAGGCTCTCAGGCCATAATGCCTCAAATGCTGTGTTCAAATACTGGATTTATCAGAAAGGAGACACTGTGGGTTTGGGAGCTAAACTCCCAATAATAATCTGTGCTCCTACACAGATTAAGCACCCAGGAAGGATCCCTGCAGGATCTGCTGGAGAAAGAAGAGAGCTTTGGGAAGAGCAGCCCCCAAGTGAAACTTCAGTGATCCAGTGCTGAAAGCTCCTCCCCATAGTCCCTAAAACCCATCCCACAGGCCCAGAGAGCTCCAGTCCCAGCTTCATCCCTGTAGGCAGAGGAAGAGGAGCCCAGCCCCATCCCTGGGGCTCCTGCACTGCAGCAATCCTGCAGCTGCTTCCACAGCTGGAACAGCTGCACATGTCCAGAGGTTGCACATGATGCAGATGTCCAGATGCACATGTCCATCACAGCCCTGATGGATCCCTTCCCTCTGCACCCCCACCACGTCCCCAGCAGGGATTTTGGGGGACCCTCAGTTAAAAATTTATCTTTGCTGCTACCAGACCTCAGTGATGCCACCCCAGAGCTGGTTTCTGACAGAAATCTCCTCTTTCTCAGAATACTGGCAATGGTGGGAATGAATATGAAGATGTGACAATGAAATGAGGAAATATATTCTTCTATAGGCAGCTGCAGCTTATTTAAGCAAAGTTCTGTGCTTCAGTGAGCAGTGTCGATCTGCAGCATGAGAGAAATCCTATTTGGCCCTGGAGTCCTTTATAGAGAGAAGGAGAATCTGTGATTGAATTTGAGGATAATTACAGGGGCACGAAGTACGGCCTGTTATTAATCATACCACAAGAATTCAAAGAATTCCTCATCAGTTCTTTCAACACAGCTAAAGAAATCCCCAGCCTCTCTCCAAAGCTCCTGCAGTCCTTTCTCCAAAGCAGTTGTAGAGATATGGAGCATCAAGCAGAGAAAGCTAATCAGAACAATTCAAAACAGAAAAGTTAAAAAGAAAAGACCAAGGGAAAAATAAATCAATGCAGACCCGTAGGCTTTTACCAACTGTTCTTTAAGTAAAATTAATTTGTAATGTAATTAAACTTCTCCCCAGAGGGACAGGTATAATTGAATTAGAGGTGCCTGGGTAGAGTTGCAGGGTTTAGCAGATCCTCCCAGGCTTTCCTGTGCTCCTCTCCTGCTGCTGCAGTTCACAGAAATCCTCCTCAGCCCATTCCTTCCCTGAAACAACATCATGGGAACTTTTGATTTCTCTCTTGCTCTGCATCACCCCAGCCAGGTCCTGCTCCTCTGCAGAGGTGTTCCCTCATCATGGCTTCACTTTTAAGCCATTTTTAAACTGTCACTCTCACACTTACAAGATTTTGCCAAGTATTTCCAGGAGCTGTTTCAAATCCCCCTGGTTTTGTGCTATCTCCTTCTGCCTCTGTCTGCTGGATTTGTGCAGAGATTTGGGGCTTTCCAGGAGCATTCCTGGAGGGCTCAGCCCCAGCTGGGCTCCCCCCCAAGATGTTTGTGCCACAGAGTGATCCAGGCAGGAGTGAGGGGACACGTCCAGTCTGGCCATCACTGCAACACCAAAACCACCAGCAAAGTCTTTGAGGCACCAAATATTCCCTGCACTCAACATGAAATTAGGGGTTTGTAAAAATATGAGGCTGTGGAAACTCTGCCATCCCCCAGGAAAGGGGCAGAAAGGTTTAGGTCACCCCCAGTGCACAGCCAGGTGTGAATGCAGTCCCACAGCTCCTCATCCTGGAATTTGGGAGGGTTTGGAGGTATGGGATGGTTGGAATTGAAGAGATTAAACTTGTAGGGCTTTTCAGGACAATTCTCCAAAGTTCTTTGTTCAAAAATCACACTAAAATAGGTTCCTGCCCAGAGCAGAGACAATCATCCCCAAACTGAGCCCACAGAGCCTCTGCTTCTTCTCTTGGAGAAAACCATCTTCAAAAATAAAACAAACCCCAAAACAAACAAATAAAAACCCCCGAAACCCCACAACAAACAAAAATAGTCTGGCGTACATTAGAATTTCCATGATGACCATTCATGGAGAGATTCAGTTGGGATATTGGGCAGGAATTGTTCCCTGGGAGGGTGGGCAGGCCCTGGCACAGGGTGCCCAGAGAAGCTGTGGCTGCCCCTGGATCCCTGGCAGTGCCCAAGGCCAGGCTGGACACTGGGGCTTGGAGCAGCCTGGGACAGTGGGAGGTGTCCCTGCCCATGGTGGAGGTGAAATGAGATGGGATTTAAGGTCCTTTCCAACCCAAACCAGGCTGGGATCTCTGGTTTATATTCTCATTGTCACAGTGACCAATCTTGTACCACCCTATCTAAAATCAAAACGTGAGCAGCCACAAAACCTTTCCCTATTTTTGGATAATCTGGGTTTTTTTCTGTGACCCACACTGGGCTGTTTCCAGCAGGGTTCAATGCCCCAGAAATGCACAGAGCTCCTGGATGAAGGGTGACAAAGATGCTGAGGGGGCTGGAGCATCTTCTCCTATGAGGACAAGGCTGAAAGACCTGGGGCTGTTTATCCTTAAAAAGAGAGGATTGAGAGGAATTTTATCAAAATATCTGCAAGGAGGGGTCAGAACAGGGCCCAGGCAGGACAAGCAGAACAGGCAGACACTGATCCCAGGAGGCTCCACCTGAGTGAGGAAGAATTTCTCCCCTGTGAGGTGAACAAGCAGCTCAGGAGGGTGTGGAGTCTCCTCCCTGGGGATATTCCAGAGCCATCTGAACACAATCCTGTGCCCTGAGCTCTGGGATGGTCCTGCTGGAGCAGGGAGGTGACACCAGGTGACCTTCTCAGGTCCCTTCCCTGCCCCATTCTGGGATTTCTCTGTGAAGTCCCTATCCAGGTGTTTCCCTCAGGGCTCACAGGCACAGGGCAGTGTGATGCTGCAAAGGGTGAGGGGATGACGAGACTTTAAACCCCAAGAAATCCCAATTTTTGTTGGTTTTCCATGAAATGTAAGGCAGTGGGATGCCCCACTCCCAGCTCAGTGGGATCTACACCAAGAAATTCAAATTTGCTGCCCAAGTGGTCCTGACACTAATTGACATTACTGGGTGTTATGGACAAATGCAGAGTTCTTGAAAAATGGATCCATCCCTAATCCCAACCTATCCCATTTTTTGTCTTCAGATGGGATGGATTGGAAGCCTAAATTGTGGCCTCTGTGTCAGATAAGTTTCCCACCTGGAGGAGAATCTTTAATTCCAAGAGACAGACCCAGCCCTTCCAGCCCTCACTGGGTTCTGGCTCGTGGATTTCTTCAAATTCCCTTGGATAAGTCCCTGCATAAGGTGCTCCCAAAACTGAGTTTTTGTCAATCTGCAAAACCTTTTCTTGAGTTGAAAATCTTCAAGTGTGGGGTGTGCTTCCTAAACATTTAGTCCTAATTCCGGAGGAAATCCTAATCCTCAAACTTTTAATTACTCTGCCAATCTAGCTTATTATTTCCCCCTGGTAAATTGAGGTAATGGATAAGCAAGAGTGACTTCTCTGTATGGTCTGTCTCTCTTTTCAGTGGAAATCTTGGCAAAAAAAAAAAAAAAAAAAAAAAAAAAAGACTTGAAAGAAATTTCTGCCCTTATTATACATCTCTCATTAGAGCTCCATTACCTGGTGGCATTAAATATTTCAACAAATATTAATAAGGAGCTTTTGATGTCAGAGCACTCAGTATTCCTGACCTCTCAGGTCTAGTAAAAAAAAAAACTTCAAAAGTTTGCCTTCCTTGTAATAAGGCAAGACCTGAGGATCTGAGGCAAGAAATATTTAAGTATCTAATTTATAGAGAAATCAAGGCAAATTAGGTAGATGAGGATCTTTAAAGATCTAAGCCAACACTGTTAGACTGTTGGAAATATCTGAGGGTTTTTTCCCCAGTCTTCTGTTTGCTTTTTTCAGAAGTTTTACTTAAATTTTCATCTGGTGAAGTGCTGAACAACGGATTTGTTCCTGGCCATTTTATGGGGTCAGAAATGGCCAAAGGAATGGGTTTGTCTTCCAGGGAAAAAACTCATCCCATCCCTCCAGAAGGAAAAATTTACACTATCAGCATGAGGAATTTCTAGGAGTTTTCCAGTTGTAGGAGTCCCAGCCTCCAAACTCCATTAAAATAAACAAAAAACTCCACCTTCCACATTTTTTTTAAACCAAGTTTTGTGACCTCAGGGAGACACCATTTCCTATTCACCAGAGCCATTTAAAAACCCAGAACTCATATTTCAGAAGCACTTCTAAACTCCCTGAGCTAAACCAGATGACCACAGGAACCTGCTAAAATCAAATTTTTTCACAAATATAGGATAATCTCCCCTCTGGAGTTATTTCTGTCACTTAATGTTACAGAAATAAGTGACACCCGTGACACCCATCCCGTGTCATCACAGGGCCAAAAAAGAGCTGTGAAGTTGTGACCTTTCAAAGGCTCTGACAGGAATCACAGCACGTGTGGGGACTAAGTGCCTGATTCCACAAGCACTGGCAGGATTTTTATCTCACAGGCCCTTCCACCTGCTGCTGTCCCAGGAATATCAGAGCTGGCAGAGAATTCCCAACAGGAATCACCCATGGGTGCAAATCAGCTGCAAAAGTGACACAGATTTGCAGTTCTCTGGACACAGGTTAGCCAGAGAATCCTGCTTTTCCCAGGCAGCATTCCCCTTCCTCGTGTGCATCCTGCTCCAGGACAATTCCTCCTGCCCTGCTCCAGGACAATTCCTCCTCCTGCCCTGCTCCAGGACAATTCCTCCTGTCCTGCTCCAGGACAATTCCTCCTCCTGTCCTGCTCCAGGACAATTCCTCCTCCTGCCCTGCTCCAGGACAATTCCTCCTGCCCTGCTCCAGGACAATTCCTCCTCCTGTCCTGCTCCAGGACAATTCCTCCTCCTGTCCTGCTCCAGGACAATTCCTCCTATCCTGCTCCAGGACAATTCCTTCTGCCCTGCTCCAGGACAATTCCTCCTCCTGCCCCATTCCAGAACAATTCCTCCTCCTGCCCTGCTCCAGGACAATTCCTCCTCCTGCCCTGCTCCAGGACAATTCCTCCTGCCCTGCTCCAGGACAATTCCTCCTCCTGCCCTGCTCCAGGACAATTCCTCCTGCCCTGCTCCAGGACAATTCCTCCTGCCCTGCTCCAGGACAATTCCTCCTCCTGCCCTGCTCCAGGACAATTCCTCCTGTCCTGCTCCAGGACAATTCCTTCTGCCCTACTCCAGGACAATTCCTCCTGCCCTGCTCCAGGCTTTATACCTGATTGAATCTCAACTTTGCAATAACCTCCAGGATAACATTCCTCTCTCCAACTAATACCCTCGTGGATTTTTTTTTTTTCTGAATTGTGTGATTCAATAATTTGAAATATGATTTGAAAGAGAATTTGGATTGTTCAGTCTGGAGAAGAGAAGCTTTGAGATGACAAATGTGGCCTTCCAGGACCTGAGGGGGCTGACAGGAAAGGTAAAGAGAGACAATTTACAAGGGCCTGGAGTGCCAGGACAAGGGGAATGTCTTCCCACTACCAGAGGGCAGGGATAGATGGGATATTGGGAAGGAATTGTTCCCTGGGAAGGTGGGCAGGGATTGGAATGGAATTCCCAGAGAAGCTGTGGCTGCCCCTGGATCCCTGGAAATGTCCAAGGCCAGGCTGGACAGGGTCTAGCAGAAGGTATCACTGCACAGGGGTGGAATAAGCTGAGCTTTAAGCTCTCTTCACCCCAAACCATTCCATGGTTCCATGACTGGTGAGTCAGGAGAGCCAGGCTCTGAGGGGAGCTGAGAGCTGGGACATGACCATGGCACTGTGGGATCAGAAACACCAGAGCTGCTGAGGGAACAGGAGTGGCCGTGTCCTGGGGTGACTTTGTGATTCTTGTACCCCCAATTGTCTGTTCTGTATGTGCTGTGTATTGAGTTCTGCGCCTTAAAGACTGGTTCTGAGAGTGAAGGGGAGAAAGAAGCAGCACAGAATTTGTTTTGAGAAAACCTGCCTGACTCCTACACATTCCTTCTCCCAGACTGTGCTGTCTGCAGCACGGACAGACTGTGCAACAGGGATCTCCTGTGCTTTTAGTTAGCTTTTAGCAAGCTGAGGCAGAGAAGTTCCCTGGACTGTTTTTTTTTTTCCTTTTTCTTGGGACTGTTTAAACCTGTCCTGAACTGCAAAACCCAGCAAACACCAGGAGCTCACACCTTCAGCCCATCAGGGCCTGGACCTCCGGAGGGACTGATAAGAGACTGAGCAATCTGAGCCACCCACGGCAAGGACTTTCTCAATTTACCATCTCACTTCAGAGCAACAAGAGGTTTTGTTTCATATTATCCATTCTTTATGCCTGTGGGCACTTTGTTTGTTAAATAAACAGTTTTTTCCACTTTTCTCTGAGGCAAATTCTTTCCCAGACCAGTTGGGGGAGGGCCCGTTTGGGTTCGCTCCCAAATCTGGGAGGTTTTTTCCCCAAATTTGCCCTAAACCAGGACAGGCCAGTACTCACAGAGGGCAGTGGTCAGCTTCTCGGGCTGGTCATAGTGCACCATGGCCACACAGAGGGTGTTGAGGGCCACCACGCAGAGCACCACCCAGTAGAAACTCTGAGCCTTCACCATGCGGCGGATGAAGAAGCGGAACATCTTCTCCTTCCTCCTGAAGTAAGATGAGCTCTCATTCTTCCCACTCTTCAAACTGGCACGGGCAAAGGGAGACCCTGGGATAGAAAGAAGAGTCACCACAGCCCCATCCACGCAGGAAAAAAAGGCTGGAGGGGGTCCCTGGGCACACAGAACCTCTCCAAGCACCAGAAACAGCTCAGCGGGAAGCCGGGAATGTTGAGGATGGGTTGAGCAAGGGCATCTTGCTTATAATGAGGGATGAAGGCTGGGGGTTTAAAACTTCATGGATCAATGCCCAGCTCCACCATCTAAACTGGGCTTCCAAAGCTTTGCAGCAATCCTGATTGTCCCAGTTAAACTCATCCCTTTTTCCTGGCTGACAGAGAGCAGCGGGCACAGGGAATTTCTGCCCATGGTGTGGATGGAGCACGTCCTCGTGGAGCTGGGTAGGTGCAACAGGAAAGCTGATCCTCTATTTTTCCTGCTCTAAGGACCAGTTACTATGGAGTTGAGTGAATTCTCCTCGTTTTACTCTCCAGCCTCAGGTATTTCCTCAGCAGAGGGTTCAATCTGCCTCCGTGCATCAGATTTTGGGGGCAGCCACTCATTTGTCTCAATTCTGCCTCTATCAAGCTCCATTTCCACTCCAGGCCAAAACCCTGGCAAAGAGTCAAGTGTTTCAACAATGGGAAGCTGATGGAAGAAATGATTCCTGATGTCAGCTCTGCCCCTGGGGTAGAGGCACTGCTCAGATGAAAAGGCAATCTCCAGCCAGTGCTGAGACAGGAGAAATCAGGAATAAGGGAATAAACACATGGAACCCCCTGGGGCTCCTCTGCAGCAGCCACAGGAGCTGCTGCAAGCAGGGAAAATGGTGACTGTGCCAGGCTGGCTGCTGCCTGTGCCTGTGGTTTGTGACAAGATGCCATTACTGCCCTTCCCCAGCCTGGGATGGAGCAGCCCAGCAGGAGGAGCAGGACATGTCCTCCTCCTGTGCTGGAGCAGGTGACCCTCCTGGGCTCAGTGACATGAACAGAGAGCTCTGGCTTCAGCAGCCAGATCTGGGAGTGTGATCACCTCCATGTCAGCACTTGGAAAAGGTGGGAATCTCACCCAGCCTCATCCTGCAACATCAACCACGGCAGCCAGAGAAAGGATGAGGCATCCAGATGTGACAGCAGAGGGTTCTCCAAGCCTCACAGCCCCACACAAGTGTGATGTTCCCCCATGGAGAGTGAATTCTCTGCTCCATTTCACATTTCTGGCCATCCACCAGCACTCCAAAAGCAGAGCTGGCTTTGGTCAGGCTTTGAACAAACTCCTGGCTGAAAAAAATCAGCGTGTTCTTCAGTTGGTTTGAAAATCCTGCCTTTGGCAGTTTGGAAAAGAAGAAATCACAGTGCTCCTCCTCTGCTTTAAGACAACAAGAAGAGCCACAGGCTGGGATTTAGGCTGCTTCATATCACAGCACTCCTGAGCAGGTACAGAGCCCTCAGACATCCAAGCCCCTCTGTTCTCCCAGCCTGGCAAAGGAACAGTGCTGCCCTCTCATCCCTCTCTGCTGATCTTCCAGAAAAGCAAAGCAGTGATATTTAAACTGCTCTGACATGGAAAACATCCTCTTCTCCAGGCTTTGGTGTCTGGGAATCAAGGCAGTGCCCTAGCACAGAGGGTGTGAAGCCAGTGGGAGTGGAAAGAAAAGAATCAAAGCTAAAAACAACTGCAGAGAACACCCTGGGAAGTGTTTACCACCACAGAGCTTTATACTGCAGTTATAAAGCTCATCAAGGTGTTTGTGTTTGAATTAAAGTGCAACATTTTCAGCCAATGGCCAGAGAGAGACCTGGCAAAGCTTCCCCCACCCTGAGCTGCACCTTCACGTGGCACTCAGAGATTATTTGTCAGTTCTTCCACGCTCCTTCTGCTCCCATCTGAACACATCACAGAAAACCATCCAAAAACCCCTTTTCTCCAAAACAGATCCTCTTTGTGTAATTGCCCACGTGATCTGATTGTTTATATGCTCTGCATTTCAGCCTCTTCACAAGCCTGCAGAAGTAGCTGCTTTAATCCATTCCTTCTTTTCTGCCTCATTCCATGAATCAAAATCAAAACCCCACTTTTCCCAAGTGGGTGAAGCACTGGCAGAAGGTGGAAAGCACTGCTGTTATTTTCCCTGCCATATGCTCCCGAGACAGTTCCCAGCTCTGCCTGGGATTATTCCCCAGCCCAGATGCTCCTCATCCATTGCCACCTGAAATGCTGAACTCCAAGATCTGTTGGCGTGGCATTGGCTGCCCAGAGCCTGGAGGGACTTGGATTTGGAGGCAAAGATCTCATCATTATTGAGCAAATATTCCAAAAAAAAAAAGACCATTCCTTGTTATCCATGCAGGGATCCGAGAAAAAAAAAAAACAAAAACAACAAACCAAACCAAAAATGCACACAGGCTGCTGCATTTTTGCCCTTTTTCAGCACCAAACCTCTCCTGGAAGTGGCAGCAGTTTCACCACAAGCCCTGCAGCCCAGGGGACTGGGGCAGCTCAGTGCTGGTGTCAGGAACATGCCAAAGCCACGCTCATTTTCTGCAACCGTGTCTTCCTTTAAAGTGGGAAAAACAAAACAAAACAAAAAAATCCAGCAGCAGCTGTGATCCCTAAAAACATCAGTGCCAACTTTCCAAAGGGCAGTTGAGGCACCCATGCCGTGCAAGCAGCCACGGACACAGGTTCTCAAATGTGCTGCTTGTGCTGCTCCTCCTGTGCATCCAGGATTTGCTGCTTCGTGGGGGACTGGGCTGCCAAGACATTTCTTTGGAAGATAATGAGAACAGCTGCTGCTTCAGCAGCAAAACAGACTCCAACAACATGGGGAGAAGCAAAAACCCCCGACTGCAGAGCAGCAGGAGATGCCTCTCCCACGGCTGAGGGGGTTTTGGCTCCAGCAGCTCTCTGAGGTGGGTGCTGAGTGCCCAGAGCCTTCCCTGGCAGCCCAGAGCTGCCTCTGCCTCCCCAGCTGGGCAGAGCTCAGCAGGGAGATCTCAGCTCTGGGAGCTGCAGAATGGGCAGCACCTCCTGAGCCTGAGGAGGCCAAATTCACCCCAGCAATGCCCCACAGGGCAGGACAGCCCTGCTCAGCACTGGATCTCCAGATCTGGCTTTAAAACTGCTTTAAGGTCTTCCTCCAAGACAAGGATGAGAGAATTGAGGCCACTGCCCAGCACTTCCCAGGGACCATTCCCACAGCAAAGGCTGAGACACCTCAGCTGGGCACCAGTGGACAGCAGGACTGTGGCCACTTCCTCTCCTCCCTCCAGCAGTGTTGTCTGGCAGATTTGGGGTTCAGTAGCATGAATGAGCAGGTTCCAAGCAGAATCCCGGGATGGCCAGCCCGGCAGGGATTGTCCCCAGGCCTGGCAGGGCTCTCTCAAGAGTGCAGCATGCAAGAGCTGGGCCAGGCAGCGCAGGGAAAGGGGTGAAGCCACGGAGCTTTTTGCTTTGGGCAGTCGAGTGCTGCTGCAGCAGCAGTGGAAATTCATTCTCCTTCAGGAAACTGCAGCTCCTGAAGCCAAGGAGGCGCTCCAGAGGAGGAAACATGGCACGGGCAGGTTCAGGTGGAGATGGAAACCTCGGGGGATGCAAAGCCAGTACTCACCAACGGAGCAAATGTCTGTGAAATGGTCCTCACCTTCTTCTGCATGAATCAGGTCGTTTTTGCTCTTCTTTATTGCGGCTCTTTTCAACACTGCGTGCAAATTAAAGAGAAAATGCCCCGTGAGGATGCAGAGTGGATTCTCTCTCCCCCTCCCTTCACTCTCCAGGACCAGCATCTCCTTCCCAATGCCAGCTTAAAGCTCTCCCACCAGGGTACCCTGGAACAACCCACAACCTCGCAGGGCCAGGGAGCTTCACTTCTTTGCCCTTCCAGCTGCTGAAGGCTTGCCAGGCACAGCTGGGCACGTTCCACTTCATGCAGCAGAGGCAGGAGGGTGGTGGGGGGAGGTCCCTGCAGCTGCTGGGCCCTTTCAGCACAGCACAGAAGGCTTGGGCAGGGACACTGGAGCTTCCTGAGCCCCCCGGGGCTGGGAGATGAGCGCTGCCACCCCTGGAACCATCGCGGTGGGCACCGTGAGGGATCAGCGTTTACAGAGCTCAGGTTATACCACCCAGCCGTGCCTCAAGGAGCAGGAGGGCTGGGTGGGAAAAGTGACCACACGTCAGTGAGCAGCCTCTCAGCAGCACCCGGTGTGCTATCCCTGCCCTCTGGGGACGTGGGGATTCTTTGAAAACACTTGGGGTTTTTTGTGTTGGTTTTTGGTTTTTTTTTTTTTCCTCCAAAAGCAGCTTTTAGTGGGGAGGGCAAACATCACTACATTTACTCCAAGAGGGAATGAGAGCTCTGCACTGTCCACCCCGAGCACGGGAGGTGAGGCAGGAGCACTGGGGACGCTCCTCCCAGGACCACCTACCTGCAGAACCTTGAGAAGTGGCAGAAAGAAAAAAATCACGTTGGTACAAGTTTGGTGACAGCTTCGAGACAAAACAGTAACTAAAGCAGCACTTTCTATCAGCAGTAAGACACCCCACGGTGTGGTGATACAGACTGGTCCGTGGGCACACACAGCAAAGCCACTCACGCTGCAGAGACTGCCCCGGGGAGGCTCCTCCACAACATCCCCGCACCTACAGGACTTGCCCTGCCCTGACACAGACGTGGATGCGCTTCCTGCTCCTAAGGGTCGTGTTTCAGTCACTTCAAGGGAGCACCCAGAGCGTCACCCAGGTTGGGAGGGGCTGGGAGAGGAGAAGATGCTCTGAACCTGTGATCCGGATCCGTTGTTTTGTAAAAGAACCCTCTGTGCTCCTTGCTGCCCCACCCAGCTCTAGGCTGAATCCTCAGCCCCAGCAATTCCAGCTTCGGGGTCCCTCAGGCTGTGTCTGTCCCAGCACACACTCCAGCATGTCCAGGGCCATCCTCAGCACCGGGATTAAAATTTCCCAACACTCCCTGGCATGAATTGAGCAGCTTTTTTATCTTCTCCCCCAGAAAACTCCTCCGTGTGTTTGGCAGTGAGGTTGTGCATCTCTCTGGATGCCACGTCCCTCTGTTTTGGGGACTCAGAATTTGCCACCGCAGACGTGGGCTGCTCCACACCAGTTGCTCCAAGGCTGGGAACATTCTCGGGCTCCTTTGGCTTTAGGATCAGAGGAGCCTGAGCATCTCTGGGTCTCGAGTTTCTCACAGCACTCAGCCTCTCCTCCTGCTCCTCCAGACACAAATTCCAGCTGAAGCCTGACAGCCCTGGCTGCTGCACCCAGTGCGGGACAGGCTTTCCCCAGCTCACACACACACCCCCGGCACTCACACCAGGACTGGCCACGCACACCTCACTCAGCCCTGACCTGCAGCCCCAGCTCTTCCAGCCCCAAACCCTCCCCCGGCTCAGGTCACCGGGCTGGACCAGCTTGGACCAGCAGCACCTGATGCTCCGGAGAGCGGCACGGCAAAAAAAAAAACAAAACAACACCTGGGGAACTGTCAGCGGTGACCTGGGCACGGGGGGCTGTGGGGGGAAGGAAGCTGCCCCTGTGTGCCGCCTAAGCCCCTGGTGATTTGCAATCCACTCACTGTTGTAGCTGCTGCCGCTGCCAGTCTCTGCCGGCGCCGTGCCTTGAGGAATCGGCCCTTCCGAGGCGGCCCTCCCTGACAGTGAATGGGAGGAGAAAAAAAAAGAGGGGGGGGAGGGAGGGGATGGGGAAAGGAGGAGACATGGGAGGACGAAAGATGGTCAGAAAAGGGAGAGGGAAGAATCTTTAACTGAGCTTTGAGCGGCTGGCGCATCCTAAGAGCTGTCGGGGCTGGAGGCACAGGGGGAGCATCCCCGTGGCCTCGCTGCTCGGCTCCTGCGGGCTGGGCTCGCACGTCGGAAGGAAGGATCACCACACCCTGTTATGTCTTACTGCTTTACAGCTAACAGGGGGCTCAGTCCCTTGGCCGAATCCGTTTCGGAGAGCCCTGCCTTTCCTTCTCTCGGTCAGCGCTTTTCGCTCTTCTCCGTCCTGCTGGCAGCCTCTACCCCGCGCACACACGGCCGGCCACCCTCGGCACGGCCTGGGCACCGACCCCGAGGGCACGTCCCCATCCCGGGGCGCTCTGGGCTGTCCCATAACTGCTCCTCAGCCACCTGCAGCCTGCAGGAGCCCCGGGAGAAAGGGGCTCTGCGGTCGGGTCTGTGCCGGGTGCATGCGGGAGCATCCCTCCTGCTCGGGAGGAAGGCGCGGCGGTGACAGCGGTGGAACCTCTCCCGTGGCACAGGAGGAAAATGCCCAGCAAAGCCACCTACCGTCCAGAGGGGACTTCTCTTCGGCGTTCTTGTCCTCCTCGGCCAGCATGACCTCCTCTGGGGAAGGAAAAGCAAGCCAGGGTCAGCCTCGGGTTCCTCCCAGCCCTGCTGTGACACGGGCTGGTGGGGCAGCAGTGTCTGTCCTAGTGCCACCCAGCCTGTCCTAGTGTCATCCAGCCTGTCCCGGTGCCATCCAGCCCTCCCAGTGATACCCAGTCCTCCCAGTGCCACCAAGCCTGTCCCGGTGCCACCCAGCATGTCCTGGTGCCACCCAGCCCTCCTAGTGCTACCCAGCCTGTCCTGGTGCCACCCAGCCTGTCCCAGTGCCACCCAGCCTGTCCCAGTGCCACCCAGCCAGTCCTAGTGCCACCCAGCCCTCCTAGTGCCACCCAGCCTGTCCCGGTGCCACCCAGCCTGTCCCAGTGCCACCCAGCCTGTCCTGGTGCCACCCAGCCCTCCTAGTGCCACCCAGCCTGTCCTGGTGCCACCCAGCCGGTCCTAGTGCCACCCAGCCTGTCCCAGTGCCACCCAGCCTGTCCTGGTGCCACCCAGCCCTCCCAGTGCCACCCAGCCTGTCCTGGTGCCACCCAGCCTGTCCCAGCACCACCCAGCCTGTCCTGGCACTGCCACCCCCCAAGCCAGTTTGCTGTGCTGTGCCAATACTTGAGACTGCACTCAGAACTACAGAGTTTTAGTTTGCTGCTGGAAGCTGATGGGGGAAATCTGCTAGAGGAGAACCCAGAGCAAACAAAACATTGAGTTGGCAGCTGGTAAACTCCACACACTTCCTTCTATTCTTATAGAATAAGAAATATTCACAAATTCAAATTCTCACTCCTGTAATTCTATCAGAGTGATTTAGGCTCTTACTAAAACATCTGACATCGTGTTCCCACCAAATTTGGCTTTAAAGTCCATTTAAGCCAATCTAGATGGAAGAGGAACTTCAGAAAAATAAAGACAAACAAACCAGAGGCCAAACATCAAAGTGTGGAGCTGAGAGCTGTCTAGGAGGATACCAGAGGGATCGGCCTTATATAAGCCTATATAAGCCACACAAGCCTTATATAATCTCTTTATTAATCATCTGGGAGACAGAGCCAATGATATTTTAATAAGACAGCAAACTGAGAAGGCTGAAAAATAATACTGAGGAAAGCTGGAAACCCCAGCAGAGGGGAAGGAAATACAGAAGTGCAAGGTAATGCACCAGAGATGTGAAAGAAAGGAGAGCTGAGAGGGTTAAAAAGGTTAGATGAGCTCAAAGCTGCACTTTAAGAGCTATAAAGTCCTTCCAAAAACCCACAAGTTGTGCCTGCAGTTCCCACCTGCAGTTCAGGTGGTTGTCAAGTCTTCTGAAGACAGGTCAGAAGAGTGAAATGGGCTTTTATAGACAGTGCAAGAGACTTCTGTGACCAACCAGCACCTCAGACCAAAAGGTTCTTCTGAAGTCCTCCCCAGGGAAAGCTGTACTGATGTTCAGGGGCTAAAATATGGGAGCAATGAAATGGCAGTTCCCAGTCTGACTGCCCAGAAACACAAGGAAGGGATGGGATAGACAAGGGAGACCCTTCCCAAAGGCTGCTGCCATTCTGGATTCTCACCTTCAAATTACTCCTACAAGACAATCCTGCAAACCTCTGCCCCAAATTCAGGGTCCTGAATTGGTGCCCAAACAAATCTCCATCCATAAACACAGCTGGGCTCAGTTTTGCTGCTCCTTTAAGATAACCCGACCCTCCTTCACCTCTGAAATTCCCTCAAGCCTCACTCTCCTCCTGCAGTGTTCCCAGGTTCTCTCCCTTGATAATTATTCCTGTCTGCCTCATGTCCTCTGGGAATCCAGAGCTACCCCAGGAGGTTTTTAAGGCTAAAAAGAGAGCTCAGCAGGTCACTGAGCACTGCTAGGAGGGGTTTTTAACCAGCTGGAATCCTAAACAGAGCCTCAGGAACTGCTTTGCCTTTAGTCATCACTAACAGAGCCAGGAAGGAGATAATTGGACACCTGAAAAGCCCCCCAAAAACAGTGCCTCTGCATCAGGAGAAATGTTCAGCAGAGAGATGGGACCAGATCAGCAATTGTGAGCCTCCAGAAAAAGGCTCAGGGGCTTTGCCAGGGTATCAGGGCCAGGGGTGTCTCAGCAGCAAGAGGAATTTTTGGTTATTAAGTGCTGGGAGTGACTGGGCTGGAAATAAAGGCAAAGCAGCAGAGAAAGTGGTGCCCCTTCTCCTTCTCTTTGGTGTGGGGAGAGAGGACATTGTGGGCTCAAAGGAGCAGCAGATTGCTGGAAATAACTCACACTCCACAGGCAACAGAGGTGAGGAAAAACAAAGACTGTTGCCCTGAATCTCAGCCTTCTGAATTGTTTTAATTCTTGTACTGGAGTTTTTACGAATGAAACATAAACAAAGTAGATTTTTTTTTTTTTTTTTGCATTTTTTTCTGTGATGGACTGCTGCTTTGACCACTGGGGTCAGAGGGGTGTTCCTCTCATCCCCCAATTCTTGACGAAATTCTAAAAACTATATAAGTTGAGTTTCCCAAAATAAAATCCTTCTTTTCCTCATCCTGATGGGTGAGTGTGGCTCTTTTCGTGTCCTGCTTGCGACACAAAGACTAAATTAATTTAATTTCTGGCTGGGTAAATAGAAAAAGCTGATAAAGATGCAGCCCTCAGAAGTGGCTGTGACACTGTCCCAGGGAACTCTGCTTTGTCTTTGTGGCAATTACCCTGCCCTGGCACCTCACACGGGGCTCATTGCTGGAGGTGTCTGTCCCCCTCTCTATCCAGGGGCTCTATTCTTCTAAGGAAAGCTGAAACCTGAAGTTCAGAAAGCTCTGCTGTGCCAAGGGATGGCCTTGAAGCTCCAGAGGGTTGGGGGAGTGAGGTGAAACCATTCCCAAAGCCTGGACTCCAGGAGAACAGAGGGACTCCAGTTTTGCATGAAAAAGGTGGATTTGGAAAGAATTAAAATGCAAAAGACATGAAACTTGATTAGCCCTGAACAGGAAGACTTTGAGTCTCTGAGAAAACTGTTTTCCAAATGATTCATGTCCTTGTAAGATAAGAGAAACATCTTCAAAAGAATATTTGTGGGCTTACAAGCTCTTTACTCTGTGTGGAGAACTTGTAGTTCCCTGATCTCTAAAAATTCCATCCTTGGAGTTCCTGCAGCTCTGAGGATTTCAGTGGGGAAGGCAGCAGGGGCAAAATCATTTGCATGGATTGCATCACTTGGCTTCCCCACTTTGTAATTCCTCTGGAAAGCACAGCTGCCTTCAGACTGGAGGAGGAGAGGGATGGATGGGATTTTGGGCAGGAATTGTTCCCTGGGAGGGTGGGCAGGCCCTGGCACAGGGTGCCCAGAGCAGCTGTGGCTGCCCCTGGATCCCTGGCAGTGTCCAAGGACGAGGCTGGATGAGGCTTCCACCCCAAACCAGTCTGGGATTCTGTGATAATTCAAATTACAGACATTAATGAGAAACATTAAGGACACTTCAGAGTGGTCAATGAACAATAACCATGATGTTAAATCGGAATTGTTGTTGGCTGAGGGGAGGTAGGGACAGATAAAGGAGTGATTTTAGTCACTCACACTTCCCTTGGCTCTAAAACAACCCTTGAGGTAAAAACCTCACTGCAAAGGACAAGGGCACTTCCTGTCCAGCCCCAGCAGCTACACTGAATATGTAAAAAATTACAGAGCAAAAACCTTCTAAGGATTAAGACATCATTTTATGAAGCATTGGAATGCAGCTTTCCACTCTCCCTGCCTTGCATCAAAAATAAACGAGGGGGAAAAAACCAAATGAACCAAATGCTCAGGGAGGATATTAGAAATATTGGAAACCTGGTGAGGTTTCCAGGGGAAGAGAGGGGACTTGGCTGATTGGTTCTGGGTGCTCTAGAGCAGGAAAAAATAAGATGAAACAAGGTAGAGGGAGATTAGAGAAAGACAAGTAATTAAAAGAACTCCTGAAATCTTCCTCTCGCTGCAGACAGGCAAAGGATTTAAAGTGAGGGCAGGACACAGCTCGGTGGGGTTGGTTTATTTTTTAAAATCAAACTGAGATGTTAACACATGGCACTCTTTGCTCCAAGAGTCAATGAGGTCAAGGCTGGCAGAAGGATTTAAAAGCAATTAGATATTCCCAGGAATAATGACCAAATCCTCCAGAGTTCCATTAGAGCAGAATCCCAGAAGCTTTTGCTCTTCCCTTTATGCAAACAGCTCCTGCCTGGGGCTGCTGCAAGGGATTTCTGTCCACTCCTGTCTGTCCTCCCTGACTAGATCCTGGACAAGGAATTCCAGCTCATTTCAGAGCTGAAATCCCCAAAGCAGAGCTGGGAAATCCCCAGCACAGCCCCACTTTCCAGTGCCTCAGTCCTAAAGCCTGGATTCTCTGCTCTGCTTTGCCTTCACACCACATTTTTATTCAAAGATTTTATTAACACTGCTAAGCTGATTTTAATTACTGTTATTATTCAGCTGTACTAGGAGGCTCTTTTATATTCCCATTGTATTCTCAACAATGCCTTTCCAGAGTATTTTTAACATTCCCTGATTCAGCTCTTTTGCATGCACTTCCCTGTTCCACAAAACCTCCTGGATCCTGTGTTATTAGGCTAAAAAATGTGCATTTTTCCAGCAGTTTCACTCAAGATTGGTGTGGCATTTATTCAGCCCTGGCAACAAAGAAATGGAAGAGCCAGGAATTCCCACAGGGATGGGAATTGGAGTAGAGGTTGACTGTACATTTTATAATTTCTTCATCCCAAGTTTCTCACAAGTTCAGCTGCTGATGGGCAGAACAGGCCCTAAAGTGACATAAATCCACCCTCAACCCTGCAGGAGAATTCTCAGCTCTGTTTTATTGATGGAGATCAGGATTTAGAGACCAAAAATCACCCAGAGCCTTAAAAGCAAGACAGGATGAGAAAGGGAGAAGCCCAGAGAACCGTGCTGCAGCCACTGGGCAAGCCAGGAATTAATCTGAGTTTGAGGCTGCACAAAAGCTGTGAACTAATGAGAAGACAGGTTCTAAATGGAAAGGGAATTCTTTATTTTCTGATTCCTCCAGAAGCACAGAATGAAGAGTGGCTGCCTGAGTGGCTGCTGAACAGCCACAGTGAGTAAAATCTGACAACACAAGTGGCCCTCAATTGTCACCCTGTGCAGTGCTGCAAGAAGTAATGGGTTTAAAGCACCACATAAACTGCTAATATTTCTATTTTACATTTCAGCTGTAAAGAGCAAAGATGAAGCTGATCTGTCTAAAATGGCACCCAGGAATCCATTTGAGAAAGCAGCACTTCTTTTCCTCCCCATCATTGTTTTAAAAGGCCTTTTCACTTGGCTCAGTGGTTGAAAAGCAAGCAAGGAGAAAATTACCCCCCATTTTCTTGGTGCTGCATGAAAGAATTGACTGTGGTTATGTCAATATATAAATATCAGCTGCTCCATAAGGCAGGGAGGTTATTGGTAGTCGTTGCAGTCTGATAAAAATGTTATTTTCTGTTACATTAATGTGTCTGGGTCCTGGTTAAAGTTGCTCACGCCTCGCAATAAAGAGCAATGTTCAGTTCCAATGGTTATAAAGAGATGTTAATGTGGGCTGGGGGGAGTTCTGTGCAGGTGATCTTTGTAGCTGATAAAAAAATGCAGCTGGGGTGGGTTTTAGCAGCACAGAAAGAAAGGCTGATAAACCAGCTGGGGCAGGGAGTAAACAAAACAGGAATTATTGGTGGAAGGGAGCAGTTCCCCTGTGTGCAGGCTTTGGGCACTCTGATACAATTGTGTGTGTTATCAGCCCCACAAAGGTGTGTCAAGCTCTGAGGGATGCCAGCAGCCTCTAGAAATGGCTTGTAAAAATTAGTGAGACAGCTGATCGGAGGGGTTTTGAAAAAGTAAAAATGTTTTAATTAAAGAGAAAATTAACGAACTATACAGAACAAAAGTTCAGTGCAGGGAGGTCCCTTGCACCTGCTAAGACACCCCAAAAATGCCCCCAGAATCTCCTGTGCTCTCTCTTAAGTATTCAATGATCCAGGAGGGGTTTTTGGCTTGCTGCCCAATAGAAAACAGCCACATTCCTTGAGGAACAGCTAAAGAATCCAAGAGGTGCCTTTGTCTTGGCACTGGGCAAATTATGATGAGACGAGCATAGAAGTTTCTGGTTCTTCTTCCTTAAAAGTTCAGGGGTGAGGCTTAAACTCTTTTCCTAAACTCTTTTCCTCTTTTCCTTAAACTCTTTTGCTAGTATGGGAGCACCTGCTGGGGTGTGGGGGTACACTGCAACAGCACTGATCACTTTTTATATTATCCTGTTTTAGGACAATTGCTTTGATCTCAGCAATCAAGTTGGCTCAGCTCCTTCAGTTTTGCTCAAACCAAACCAAGATCCTTTTGCAGTAACTTCCCTGCAAACCCTCGGGAAGAATTCCAACAACACCAACGAGGGCTGGCTGGGCCCTCCCCAGGCTTGGCCACACCAAGGACTAAATCTGGAGCCCACTTGCCCCAAAAACATATCCAAGGGTGCCCAGGAGGTCCCTGCCTCACCTGCTTTGAAGATCCACTCCAGGTACCCGTTGAGCTCCCGCTCGATCTGCTGCTGCCGGCGGAGCTTGAGGAACGCCCGGCGGTTCTCCACCCGCTCCCTCTCCTTGGCAAATTCACTGCAGGAAGAGAAGAGAGGGAAAACACATTGTTATAAACGGATATCAGCCAATCTGATATCAAAGATTTTATTTTTGCCATTTCCAAATCAATCTGAGTCAGCCACAATCAAAGCGTACAACATCGATCGAATGCTGGGTGAACAGGTGACCAGCAGCAAGGGTGCCATCCCGCCCTGCCCACACTTGTCGAGTTTTGGGTCTGGTTTTTATACAGTTTTTGGTGCCCAGTGGCAAATCCATTGTGTTTCTGTTCAGTGTCCATATTCATGCACCATCTTTCACTCGCTGGTGAACTTTGAACAGATTTCCCGGCACTGGTGTATGTCTTGAAAGGAATTTCCTGGAGCACGGCTTTTGGATGGTGATTTTGCTTCATCTTTGAGCTCTCCATCAAAACTGGCATCAGTCACTTGATTGTCCAGGTGCACAGAGTCTGATTCGATCAACGAGCCATATCCTGCTCAGCCAGTCTTTTTGATTGCAAATTCAAGTTTCACCCTACTGCTTTACAGTTGCAAAATAAGTCCCGATATTTGGAAACGCCTTTCCCTTTACAGGAACCAGGACTCACTTTGCAGTGTTCAAGGTTATAAAGTACAATATATTCAATACATCATTTTATTTACTACATCTATTATATTCCCAATTTTTAATACACAAATTTATCTATCACATCTGTCACAACATCACAGGCAGCCAGGGCAGGCACACAGCCCTCCCTCAGCAATGTACCTGAATAACTTAGGCCATTTTCTGTACCAGCCAAACTGTTTGTAGATAAGAAGACACCTGCAGTCTTGTTTTTCAGAGTTCTCAAAGATTCATCAAGGCTACAGGAACAACAGGTCTAAAAATAATGAGGAGGAGCCTGGGAGAGTGTCCACAAGAAATGCAAAACTTAAATAGAAGACACAGAGCGTGGTGATGGACACTTGACCAATTAGGTGCCCTGAAGGATGTGTGTCTGATGGACAAATGACTTGGCCAATCAAGAGACTCCTACAGGCATGAACAGTAGTGCTAGAAACTGTAACTGTGGCTTTATGTAAACAATAAATGGCTTCTGTTGGAATCATATTGATTTGTTTATTTCACTAGCCCGTTTTCCCCCTGCACTCAGCCTTCCAGAGGGGTTCAGGGAGCTTGGGGAGTCCAGGGTGGGAGTAGGGAGTGGAAACCACTGCAAGGGACTGATTGTTGTCAGACAAATTATTCCTCAGCTGCTCCTCTGCCTCTCTCATCCTGAAAAAGACCTGAAAAATTCCATGTGCACACATCACAGCCATTCACGAAACACAAATGATCATCCTCAAAGCTAAAAACCATCCTCCAGCTCTTCCCACAGCACAATCTCCTCTACAAGCCAAGATTAAGTCACAGATATCAAGATTTTTTTTAAGGGATCTGCTCTTCCCTGTCAGCTTTTCTTCAAGTTTCCCCAGGCGTTTTGTGATTGTGACAAGCAGGAGTCAAATGAGAACTAAGTGGGGATGGGTTGAGGTGAAATAGCCCAGATGTTCTGGGCTGGGGGTAAAAATGATCCTGCTGTTTGCTAAAATCCCATGGAAAGCAAGAATCTGGATCTCATCCCTAGGACAGGACAGGCAGAAAGGAAAGGTCCATCACAGATATCATGCCCAAGTACATCCTGCTGGTCTAGCTTGAAATGAAGGTGAGAAAAAAGTGCAGCCACCAGCCTGACAACCCTGGGGCCTTTCCCAAGGTAATTCCTGGCACCTGGAAATGTTCTGCTCTTCTGGACACAGGAAGGTGCCCAGCTGCCATTTATGGAGCTCTGAACCACCCCTGCAATCCCTGTTCTAAGCACACACTGGAGTGTCTCCCACAAGAGCTTTGTGGGGATAAATGTGGGATCATGAGGCTTCAGCCCCCCAGCACATCTCAGCTCTTCTGTGTCCTTCACACCTTCATTTAACTATTAATTAATCAGCTAGCTAATGATTTTTACTGAAATCCCACCTAATCAGCCCACATGAGTTCATCAAAAGCCAGCAAGGAGCAGGAGCTGGGAGGAGGGTGGAGGAATGGGGGAGAAAGGAGCTCCAGGTGCCAGGGGTAGATATTGAGTAGATATGAAAATATCTTATGGGAAGTGGCTTCCTTTCAGGTTATGATTTTTACACCTCCAGGGATGGGACATCCACAATTTCTCTGCGCAGCCTGTTCCAGTGCCTCGCCACCCTCACAGTAAAGAATTTTTTCCTATATCTATTCTAAACCTGCCCTCTTTCAGCTTAAGGCCTTTCCCCCCTGTCCTATCACAACATGCCCTTGTGAAAAGCCCCTCTCCAGCCTCCTTGCAAACACCCTTTAGGTGCTGCAAGGCCACAAAAGATCTCCCTTGAGCCTTCTCCAGGACAAACAGCCCCAACACTTTCAGTCTGCAGCTCTGCATTCACAATCTGGAGCTGGTCCTTCAAAGGTGCCACTTTTGCCTCATTTGACAGGAATGTGACCCATGGAGAAGGGACTGAGAGAGGCACTGATGGGGGAGCTGAGCTGAAATCTTCATTTTGGCAGCACATCCTGGGCTCCTGACTCCCCTGTCCTGTCCCCCCTGCCAGGACAGCCCCTGACCCCACCCTTGGAACAGAGGGAGTCAAAATATGACAGCTGACAGCTCCTCCTTGGTACTCAGCACATCCCCAGGGTGTCAGCTGGGTTGTCAGAGGCCAGGGCATCCCTTTGGGTGACCTGGGACCTGAGGAAGAGAATTTGAGCCCTGGACAGGGGGGTGTGAAGCCGGTCCAGGGGGGTTGGAGACCTTGGCACACAGCCCAGAAAGACACCGAGTTTGATTTTAGTCCATGGGAAAAGCTTCCAGCACTAGGAGAAGAATTGCAAACCTCAAGGGTGTGAAAATAGTAGCTTAGCACAGCAGGGGGTGAAAAATTTTGTAGTTTTAGGATTCTTAGTATAGAGATAAATGGGGGACAAGATGGAGGATTTAGGGTGTTGCCCTGAGTTCTTCTCCTTCTTCCTCGTCCTCCATCTTCTGAGGTAGTGATGACACAAAGTAGTTTGAGGGGATTGGGTTAAGGTACAAGTGACCTTTCTAGTATAGGCACTAGGCATTGGCACAAATTAGTAAATAATGGACACGTGGTTATCTGTATAAGAGTAGAGCACCACCTCACCGAGGGGCAGTCGCCTCGTGTCCCAGCCGCTGTCTGGACCTCGGCTGGGTGCAGAGAAAACTTTGAGATATCAAATAATAAACAACACGAGAAACCTGAAAACAAAGCCTTGGAGACTCTGCTTTCTTACACGACATGGCTCAGGGCTTTTAGAGGGCCAAGGACTCTTAACAGCCGGAATCTCGGGTGAGAAAACCAAACCCGAGACTGGGTCACCCCTCTTCCCTTCTCATCTCTCATCCCTGCTCCAGCCCCTGCTGCCTGGGGCCTCCCCGCAGTCTGGGTGTGTGTCTGGAGGAGGAGGAATGAGATCACACAGCACGAGGTGACAACGAGCATTGCGTTTTCCAGATTCCCCAGAGGAGGAGACAACAGCAGGGGGAAGTTTCCTGGAGGGCCCCCGTGGGCAGGAAGGACAGCAGATGAGCCATGGCACTGCTCCCTCACCCCTCAGGAGCAGCAAAGGGAGAGCTCTCCTTGCAGAGCTTTTCATCTTCTGCCAGGTCCTGTCTGGCCTGAGGACAGTAAAAGTTAGCCAGGACTCGTCCCTTTTATCACAACTTCATATTGCAGAGTCACAAAACAGAAAGGACCCACAAGGATCAGAGTGCAAAATCTCAAGTGGAAGGTCTGTACTTTAAAAGTGTAAGAAAATGAGGGGGGAAACTGCTGGAAGTTGCAAACCCTCAACAGTTTCTGTACAGCCAAACACAGATCTCCCCAGGCACAAGGGAGGGATATTGTGAGGTTAAACCTGTGCCCTCCTGCTCCCTGGAACTGGCAGCTTTGGCCACCACAGAATCCCAGAATTGTTTGGGTTGGAAGGACCTTAAAGCCCATCCAGTGCCACCTCTGCCATGGGCAGGGACACCTCCCACTGTCCCAGGCTGCTCCAAGCCCCAGTGTCCAACCTGGCCTTGGACACTGCCAGGGATCCAGGGGCAGCCACAGCTTCTCTGGGCACCCTGTGCCAGGGCCTGCCCACCCTCCCAGGGAACAATTCCTGCCCAATATCCCATCCAGCCCTGCCCTCTGGCAGTGGGAAGCCATTCCCTGTGTCCTGGCACTCCAGGCCCCTGTAAATTGTCACTCTCCATGTTTCTTGTCAGGCCCTTCAGGCCCTGCAAGGCCACACTGAGCTCACCCCAAAGCTTCTCCTCTCCAGGTGAACACTCCCAGCTCTCCCAGCCTTTCCTCCCAGCAGAGCTGCTCCATCCCTCTGATCCCCCTGGGGCCTCCTCTGGATCTCTCCAGCAGCTCCAGGTCCTTGCTGTGCTGGCCCAGGGCTGGGGCAGCTCTGCAGGTGGGCTCTGAGCTGAGCACAGGGGCAGAGGGGCACAATCCCCCTCCCCTCCCCTGCTGCCCAGGCTGGGGCTCAGCCCAGGGCAGGGGGTTCAGGGCTGGGGCAGCTCCAGCTCTCACCCACAGCAGCCCCAGGTCCCTGTCCCAGGGCTGCTCCCTCTGCTCAGCCCAGCCTGGATTGATCCTGGGGCTTGTCCTGGCCCAGGGGCAGCTCCAGCTCTGGGCGTGGTGAAACCTCCTGAGGTTCCTGTGGGCTGGAGCTTGTCCACATCCCTGTCCAGGCATTGCTGTGGAAGTTGGGAATGTAACTTCCAGGGGAAGGCAATTCCTTGGATCTCTGCCTTAAGTTCCTCCTGAATGCTCCAGAGCTGCTGCACAATCGGGTTCAAGGCTGGAGGGTCTTGGTTTGGGATGTTCCTGGTGAAAGGAGCTCCACTTGTTCTTTCTCATTTCAGGAGATGGGAGAGAGGTTTGCTGAAGCTAGGACTTGTTAAAAAGAGGGTTTTCTATATGAAATGTAATAATAAAAAATGTGTGTCTCTTCCACTACATCCATCATCATTCAGGAGCTGAAATATTCCCCATTTGCTGCAACTGGAAAACTCCCAGAATTTCCCTTTGAGAGCTCTTCAGCAAATTTCAGAACACATTCAAAGAAAGGGGGGGGAAATGATATCAAAATGCCGTATTTCATCTAAAAATATTTCAACTGAAGTTTCCCTGCCAGCTCCAAATGAAAACACAGAGAGCCCCATGGGAAGGGCTGGGAGCAGTAAATAGGTTTCCTCTTTTATTCAGCATAATTCCCATTTATGCCATTGACTTGCAAAAATCTCCCAAATCACCAGAAAGGAAAAACCCAAGCAGAAGTTTGCTGCTTCCTGCCCAGTTTTACCCCCAGGATTTTTCCTCAGAGCTGGTTTTCCACCCTTTGGCCAGTCCTGGGATGTGTAATGATGTTTTTTGTGAGGGTGGAGAGGTCTTGGCACAGAGAAGCTGTGGATGTCCAAGGCCAGGCTGGATGGGGTTTGGAGTTTGGGAAGGTGTCCCCGCCCATGCTGTAGCCGATTCCACAGGGACAGCAGGAACAAGCAGGATTCCAAGGCTTGCAAAAATCTCCTAAATCACCAGAAAGGAAAAACCCAAGCAGAAACTTGCTGCTTCCTGCCCAGGATTTTTTTTCAGAGCTGGTTTTCCACCCTTTGGCCAGTCCTGGGATGCGTAATGGTGTTTTTTGTGAGGGTGGAGAGGTCTTGGCACAGAGAAGCTGTGGATGTCCAAGGCCAGGCTGGATGGGGTTTGGAGTTTGGGATGATGGAAGCTGTCCCTGCCCACACTGTAGCTGATTCCACAGGGACAGCAGGAACAGACAGGATTCCAAGGCAGTGCATCCATCATGGGAACCACCTCCAGTCAGGCTCGATGTGTCACATTTCTTCTCCTCCAGAGTGGCCTGTGCTTAATGTCACCAGGAAACGGATGGCTGTTGCTTTCCACCTTGGTGGGTGAGGAGTGAAATCAATCTCGGTGTGAAGCATGGACTGAAACAGCCACTCCAGGGCAGTTCCAGAGCCCCCTGAGCCACACAGGAGACAGGCAACCCCGGAACAACCACCAGGGTCAGTAAACATAATAAACTAATGAAATTCTTACAACTACTTTATCCATGCTGGCCTTAAATTAAAAGAGGAAAAAAAAAATTTTTACCCAATTACAAGGTACCACCCAACTCCAAGAAGAAGGTGAAAAAGGACTCAGCCTCTGCCCTAAACCTTCCATCTTGCTTTATATATATTACTGTAGTCTAAACCCTTAAACTCTAAGTTTTGCACCCTGTGATATCACACACTTCTATCCAAACTCCACACCCACAATCCCAGTGCTGTCACTCAATTTTGGAAGCCTTTTCCAAGGCCTCAGGTCAGTGCAGTGTTTGCTTGGGGGTCAGTGCCTGTCAGCACAGAAAGTCTGAAATTCTCAGAGCCCAGAGCTCCAACAGATATCTTTGAAGTGAGTTTTAATGTCTCTCCCAACCTCAAGCCACACAAGTTTGTTACAGAATTAAGGAGAGTTTAACCAGACCGTTTGAATTCCTGAACTTCAGAGTAATGGGAGAAATGGGTCAGCACGACCCTGAATTTCCTGAATAACCACCAGGGTCAGTAAACATAATAAACTAATGAAATCCTCATAACTACTTTATCCACACTGGCCTTAAATTAAAAATACTGTCACACCAAAGGGGAAAAAAATTTAACAAACCACAATCTCCATCCCCTGAGTGTGTGATTAACTCTCTGTGTGACAGCAGAGAGCTGGGATGGAGCACCCCAAATGCTCCTCCTGCTTTGGCTCCTTCATGGCACACGCCCAGGGCAGCGGCGGGGCAAGACTGATCACATCCTCAGAGCTCTGCAGTTCAGGTTTACTGCTGAGAAATCAGCCAGAAACGCTTCCCACTCCCGGGGAAGAGGCACAGAGAGATGAGCCAGCCCTGCCGTCATCATCGCCACCGCTAATAGTGCTGGTGATTAGCGACTCGTAATTACAGCACAGGTAATTAGCTCCTCATTGAGAAGGATCCCACGTTCGGATCTCAGGAAATCTCAGAGTCTACACAGGAGCTGGATGTTGAGAAGTGTTGAGAAAGCAGCAGATCTTGGAAGGATTCTGCCAGCCACTCCTGGAAAGCAGCTGAGAAGAACTTTGGGAATGTCAAGTCTTCAAATTAACATTAAAAAAAAAAAAATTAAGAATTTTTAAAAAATCTAATCAGTTTTAGGATTGGCTTGGTCTCCAGCCCAAGAACACCCAAGGAATGCATAAAGGCGAGCCTGGATGTGGCAGGTGACACCTCAGGAGGTGTGGGGACAGCCAGTCCAGGACGTTTAAAACTCCTCTCCTGTCTCACTCAGCAAGGAAGGACCCTCCAAACACACTTGGTGCCGATTTTCCACTGAGGTTTGAGCAAGAGCAACACTCAGGAGGAGTTTCCCCAAGGACAGGAAAGATGGGGGCTGATGGCTTTACACACAACTCGATAGGTGAGGGTCTTTAAGGAGAAATGGGTGTCGATATCTGCTGCATTTTATCTTTCTTTTTTGCCAGGGTCAGGATTAAATGTGTGAGATGATATTTCATGTTCAGACTCAGATGTTTATTAGTTCTTATCTACGTTACATTTTCACAAGCTGTGAGTTCTCCAGCACTTCTAGCTAACAAACTAAAAATGGAGCCCCAAACTCTCTCTCAAAAAGGCCTTTTAAGCACAAACTGTCCAATTATTAAAGGACACTTAAATTATTTTTACTTTTAACCCAATAACCAACCACCCGTGGCCCGCAATGCGGATTTTTCTACCCAATTACAAAACACCACCCAGACCCGTGAAGACGAAGGTGAAAAAGAAGGACTCAGCCTCAGAACAGAGAAAAGCAGGGACTCAGTGGCCAGGAAGGAGAGGGGCAGTGGGAAGTGGGAACAGAGAAAAGCAGGGGCTCAGTGGCCTGGCTGAAGGTGCAGGAAGAGCCTGGGGAGCTGCTGAGCATCCCCAGCCCTGCTGGTGCTGAGGTGGCTCCTGGCAGGGCACAGGGAGGCAGGCAGGATGCCAGGGAGGAAGGAGGAGACCTGAAGGACAACAGGACAGCCCAAAATCTGAGCAGGGACAGGGGACTGTCTTGGGTTGCAATATGTAACCAAAAATGTGTATTCTATTTTTGATCTGCTGAAACTGGGTGGGGACGTGTTTTTTCTCTTCTCTGACCCGTTCCTCATAACTCCAGCAGGGAAGGGGTGGGTGTCTTCTGTTAATGGGCAGCTGTTAAAGCAGCTGGGGCAGTGTTCTTTATCCCTTCCAGGACCCATCCTCCCTCCAGGGGATCTCTGCTGTCCATGGGCCATCCAGGCTCACTGCAGGGCTGAGACAATTCCATCATCCCACCCAGGGGGAGGAGCCCAGCATTCCCACCTGGATCAAAGCTGGGATCCAGAACACCAGCACAGCCTGTGTGCACTGGATTGCCAGAGGGAGACCAGACCCATCTCAGCACCACTGGACCCTTCTACAGGATCATCTCTGCTCCAACAGAGCCACATCTGGCACTGCAGGAGGATTTATTTGGACTGTTCCCAACACCCTGACCAACAGGGTGTCAGGTCCTGTTCTGACTCTGGCAGGGTTTCTAGGATTTTGTTTGGTTTTTTGTTTGTGTTTTTTTCTTTTGTACTACTACATTTGTATTTTTTTTAATATTCATAGCAAAGAACTGTTATTCCTACTCCCATACCGTAGCCTGAAAAGCCCCTAATTGCAAAATTATAATAATTTGGAGGGAGGGAGTTTACATTCTCCATTCCAAGGAGGGCTTCAGCTTTCCCTGGCAGACACCTGGCTTTCCAAACTAAGACAGGGGACACTGTCTCTCCTCAGTTCCTGAAGCATTTTCCTTCAGCAGGGTGCTCTGAACCAGGGGCCCAGCAGCACCAGGGGCTCTTTGATCCCTCAGAGGACTCAGCTGAGCCCACAGCCAGCCCTGAGAGCCTGGCAGGGGCTGCCAGGGAGGCAGCAGCAGGACAACAGCAGCCCTGCAGGGATCACTGCAGGGATCAGGCACCCCAAAGGCACCAAACTTTGGAGTTTCTCACTGAAACTCCTGAAGGAGAGGAGGAAAGGCAACCACAGCAGAGGCTGAGTAGCCACAGCAGCAGGAGGGCAGGGACAAGGGGAAGGGATGGGGAAAGCAGGGAGAGATTTATTCCCTGTGGCACACAAAGCTGGGAGGATGTCAGTGAGTTAGAAACACACTGTTAGGAGTTAGAAACCTGGCTCAGGGAAGAAAAATCTGAATAGATCCAGGAGTGAATAGAAAAGCAGTGCAATTTCCAGCTGCCTGGACATGACCCAGAGCTGGGAAGATGCAAACCCAAGAGGACAAATCTCAGCTGGCACTTTGCACCCACAAGGGCTGCAAACAGAATGACAGGAGAGCAGGAAAAACATTAATTTCTTCCCCATAACATCAGATCTTTACCATAGCAAGCATCAGGAGAAGTGCAGGATGAGCTGACTTTGATTATTCTCCTCCACAGATAAAATCCTCAGAAATCTGCAGGCAAAACTAAAAATAATTTGATGCCTCTGACTTACTGCTCTGGAAACATGAATAGAGATGAACGTGGTGGATTGTCACGTCACTGGTTTCAAATAGTCCTAAAAATCAGGGCCAGCTCACCACTGAACACAGGCAAAGCATCTTGATTGGAAAGGCCTCATGGAGCAAGAAGAGAAATCATAGAAATGCACCTCATTTGGGCAAGGAAAAAACGTGAGGGGGGTGAAAGGAAGCCCATCCACGGGGCACAGGGAGAGCACACTGAAACTGCTGGAATGAGAGGAAACCCAACAATGCATTCACCTGAAAAGCCAGAGATTTTATAGAATTCCTTTGTGCTGGTGACAGTTGGCACCTCTAAGAGAAGTTTTACTGCAGTTTGCTGAGAAGTCAGACTTTATTAAGGAGGGAAAGCCCAGAGGCCTGAGCTGACAAAGCTCTGGGGCTCCTCACCCACCCTAGCCTGCCCCATCAGCTGCTCAGGCTCACAGAGAAACACATTTTTGTTTCTATTTCACCTGGAGCTGCAGCCAGCCAGGATCCCACTGGGAAAGGTGCAGGCTGAGCCCAAAGAGCTGCTGAACCCCCCCCAATATGCAGTGCTGAGGAATAAGCACTGGCTCCATCAATCCTGCCCAGGGAGAGCTGCTCCTGCTGCCTCCTCAGGGCTCTGAAGAGGGGAGAACTCAGCTCTCCTCCAGCAGCTGAAAAGGGATGGAAGGATCTGGGAAAGAATGATCTCTGAGCACCCAGTCAGGCTCCAGAGTCACTTTAATCACTGCCACAAGAGGCTCCAAGTGCAGGCCAGCTATGGAGAATGTCCTGGATTTCTGGGAAGAGGAGCAGCACAGAGGTGAAGCCTTCAATGCATCTTCCTCCCTCCTTTCCTTTCTCTTCACATTCAGCTTGTGCCAATTTGACTTTGATTCCCCCTAATCTGATTTGAGAACTGCAAGTGGCACAGCTGGGCCAACCTGGCTGGAAGGAGGTGCTGACAAAGGGAGAAAAAGGAGTTCAAAAGCCTCATTTATCTCCTCGCCTCAGCCTGCTGCAACTGCAGGATGAACCTCTGGTTCTGTTCAAGTTTCCACTCTCAGGACAAAGCAGAGGCCCCAGGAAATTCAAATTTAGGTCTCCTATGTATCATTTTTGTATCCCAGGCTTTGATTTCCATTGTGGCTTAAGAGAAGGGCAAATAAAGGAAGTGCAGCTCTCCTAGACTAACTAAAAACACAGAAGGAGCAAAGGACCCACATTCAGTAGGATCAGTCACTGCTCTCTGCCCCCTCCTGCAAAACACCAAGAAAGAAAAATTCCTCCCTCATTTCATGTTTGCAATGATGGCTTTGTTAAAAGGGGTGATGAGCAAAGAAAAAGGGGTAAAAAAAATCTGCTTTTTTCTTCTCTTTCCCCTCCCTTTTATGCACAGCCTCAGGACAGACTAAAAGCAAGGAGAAAGCCAAAATCTCGTCTCTTTCCATGATGCAGCTCTTCTGCTGCGAATAATTAACACCAGGCAAAGTCAGATCACAGCAGGTAGCAGTGAACTGGGAACAAATGTGCAGGGAATGAGGGATTGTCTCTGTAACCAGGGGAAGGAGGACACAAGAACACTTTGCCACTGTGACAAATTAATCAGCTCCGCTCTCCTCCAGCCTCTGCTCCTCTTGCAGGGGGAGGTTTTATGATCTCAATCTGGCAAAAGTCCTCAGGATGGGGAAAGTTGTCATGAAATTCAGCAGGGCAAGTCCCTGAACCAGCCAGGTTTGGGGAGGTTGGGATGGGGCTGTGCTGCCTCCTGAGGAACTGCTCCAACACCACAAAAACCTCAGTGACCTGGGACAGAGACACAGAGATCCCCCAGGGAGCCTGGAGCACAGCTAGGGGAGGGTGTTTGGTGGGATGAAACACCCACACTCCAGACTGCTCAGAAAAGGTTGAGAAAAAGAATTAAATCCCATTTTCCTGCCCCTTTCTCCCTGTCCCTTGTCCCCTGCAGGGTGCCATCACAGCTGGAGCTGTGTCCCCTGCCAGGCTCCCACTGGCACAAAGCTGCTGCACCCATTCCAAACATCTCCCCACAGTCCCTGTGATCCCTCAGGATTTTAGTTTTATATATTTCATCTATTTGTAACCCTGCAGTTCTTTAGTGTACGACTCCAAACCCCACACACAGTGTGAGCTGCTGCTTCCCCATTTTGGGCAGACACAACAATTCCTCTCCAGGCCTGGGGATCAAGGACACCTCACTGCCCCAGGCCTGAGGGATGGAAACAAAAGTGAGTTGTGGGGGAGCAAACTTGGGGTAAATGACTTCATTACCTGATGCTGTAATTGGAAGATTAACCCCCAATATGCAAATGGACCAAACTTATAAAAGTGTGAAAAATCCATGACCTGTCATGCATTTTGGGTGTAGCCCCTGAGGGGCTTTGTCTGCCCTAAATGTACCTGAAGTAGCCCTGGTTTCCTGCCTGAGATGTTTTGGTTTTCTGAAATTCTTTTCCCAGGGAATTTTACGTAAACAAGAGAGATGTTTTTGTAACTGTACTTTGTTTTCATTCCTTTTCCTAGGAGGGACTTCTTGATGTCTCCCTGGTCTGACCAATGTGAGTGAAGAGGTTTGTCTTTGTTTCACCAATCAAATTGGTCTGTGTAAAATAGTATAAAAGGGAGACACATCCCAAAAATAAAGGAGTCGTTTCAGCCTTCTGAAGTCAGAGTCTTTGTCATTGTGGTGTGGAACAGCATCAGTCCTTCAATAAATATACCTGCTTTTTGTTTTCTTAATCTTGTCTGGCCTCTGTTTCTAGGTAGCCCAAAAAGGAATCACCTGTCTCAGGTGATCCCATAAAACACATCCAGGACAGAGCAGTTCTGGGGAAAACACAGCCCAGGCCCTGCCCAGCTCGGTTATCACAGCCAGAGGAGCAAACCTTGGCAGCAGCCATCACTCCTCACTGCCTGGGCTGGAAATACCTCAGGCTTCACCATAAATATTTGAGGACATGACAAGCAGCATTTTTCACACTCGAGAGGCTCAGACTCCCGGGATCCCAATGCATCATTCTGGGATTGTGGCCTCTCTGGCCAGAATTCCTCCTGTCTCGCCACCCTGGGTGCTCCCCCCAGCCTGAATCCCTGCCAAAAAGCACTTAGCCTTGAAATAAGTTCAATCATCTTCCTCCCAGCATCCCAGGATAACGTTTATCCTCTTTTGCTTTGTGTAATCCAAAGCATCAAAACGCTTCACCCATGTATTGTGTGGCATCATCCAGCTCATTACCAGGCAGAATTAATACCCGAGCTGTAGGAAACTCCCTAATCCCAGCAGCCCCTGGAAAAAAGCTGGGATGAGGGGAGGGTGAGGGCTGGGAGGGGAACAGCACCAGGAGGAGGAACAGAGCAGTGAAGTGGCTGCTGAGGGAGGGAACACCAGGAGGCCAAGGCGGGGATGGGGATGGGGATGGGGATGGGGATGGGGATGGGGATGGGGATGGGGATGGGGATGGGGATGGGGACAGGATGGTGTTGGGATGGGGATGGGGTTGTGGTTTGCATGGGGTTGGGGTTGGGATGAGAATGGGGATAATGATGAGGATGGGGATGGGGTTAGGGATGGGGATAGGGTTGAGATGGGGATGAGGATGGGGTTGGGGTTGACGCAGGGTTGGGATGGGGATGGAGTTGGGGACGACATAGGGTTGGAATGGGGATAGGGTTGAGATGGAGATGAGGATGAGGATGAGGATAATGATGAGCATGAGGATGAGGATGGGGATGGGATGGGGATGGTGTTGAGATGGAGATGGGGTTGGGGTTGGCATGGGGTTGGGATGAGGATGGGGTTGGCATGGGGTTGTGGTTGGGGATGAGGACAATGATGGGGATAGGACTGGCATGGGGTTGGGGTTGGCATGGGATTGGGGTGGGAATGAGGAAGGGATGGGGATGGGGTTAGGATGGGATTGGAGAGGGGGATGAGGACAATGATGGGGATGGGATTGGCATGGGGATGGAGCTGGCATGGGGATGGGGTTGGGGTTGGAATGGAGTTGGGGATGAGGATAATGATGAGGATGGGGATGGGGTTGGCATGGAGTTGGGATGGAAATGGGGTTGGGGATGGGATGGGATTGAGGATGGGGATGAGGATAATGATGAGGATTGGGTTGGGGTTGGGATGGTGTTGGGATGGGGATAGGGTTGAGATGGGGATTGGGATGGGGATGGGATGGGGATAAGGATGAGGATGAGGATAATGATGAGGATGAGGATAGGGATGGGGTGCCCAGCCCTGGGGGGCACAGGGCATTAAACCAGAATTGAGTCAGAAAAAGGTTCACTGTGGGGCAATGAATTGCTCTGACTTTTTTCAGCCTTCTGATGTTTGTATTTTTGTAGTGGAGTTTCTCACAGACTTTTAAGTAAACAAAAGCGATGTTTTGAAAACTGTGCATTCCTCTCTAGAGGAGGAACAACTGATGGACTTCTAGTTTGACCAGTGTGGTTGGAGAGGTGTCAACCTCATCGCCCTATCTCTGGTCATTGTCTGGGATCTATATAAATCGAGGTCAAGAAATAATCACCTCTCTTTTTGCTCTAACACCTGACTGAGTGACTGTCGTTCTTTTCGTGTCCGTCTAGTGACAGGGCACCACTTCTCAACTCCACATGGAGATTTTCCCTCCTCCCTGCAAACCATGGGCAGAGTTCCATGAAAAATTCATCGGGATCATCCCAGGCCGTTTTGTGGTCAGAAGTGAAGCTGTGACAACCCCAGCAGCAAATGACCCTGTGTTTAAGGGATGCAGGAGGGCAGCTGGGGTCAGCACTTCCTGCCATGGTTTGCACTCACAACAATCTCGTGGTGCCACCAGAGGCAGCCAATCTTTTCTTTTCTTTTCTTTTCTTTTCTTTTCTTTTCTTTTCTTTTCTTT
>JANPWX010000641.1:194236-246382 GCA_024734555.1 Trochalopteron elliotii
TGTTTTTAATCAAAATGCAAAATGCAGCACACCTAGATTTACTCATCGAATCTAATCAATGGCACAGCCTGACTTATTCAGGGCAATTAAAGGGGAATATTCCCTTAGTTAAGTGCTTTTGCATTGAGAACTCTCAGCTGTCTTGGAGAGGAACTCTCTTTACCCTCAGTCTGATTTTTCACAACTCTCTTCCTCACCATTTCTGATAATTAGCAAGGTGATTTATTTCTGTCTGCTCCTATTCTTGCATTTAAACGAACACAGAAATTACCAAGAATAAAATCAAAAATATTACAAGCATGTCCAAGAGCACATGGAACCTGCCTTACGATGAAAACAGGAGGAAAAAGCCTTTTTTTTTTTTTAAAGGCTTTCATCTTTTAAACCCTCTGTAGCCTTTCTGACCCAGAAACACCACGGAGCCCTTGCCCTGAGGAGGTCTCTGCTGCAATCTCAGCCTCCCAGGAGGTGAAACTGGGTCACAGGCAGGTGAGAGGTGAGCTGCTCCCACATCCCCCAGCAGAGCAGGGAGAGAAATCCCATTTCCCAAGGGCTGACCCTGTGTGCTGCTCCCCACAGAGCACCAGGATCTGCAGGAAGCCTTTCCCTTCTCTCCCCATCCCAGTGTGATCTTGGCTCAAATCCAGCCCAGTTTCTCTGACTCTCAGATGTTCCAGCCTATTTTAGGGAGCATCTGGTGCTGGGCTCTGCTGCCTGCTGACCCTCCAGAGCCAAACTCAGCTGGCACAGGAACATCCCCAGGGATGCTCCAGGGCTGTGCCACCCACGGGAGGGCCATGGCAGGGCCTGGGCTGCTCTGTGAGAAGGATAAAACTGAAATGGGCTGAAAGAAATCAGTGGTGCCTCCAAATTGTGCTCTGAGTCTGGTGGGATGGGGTTGGGTTGGGGTTCAGAGCTTCCCCCACCCGGGGTCAGTGGAGTCAGCTGGGTCAGAGTGATGCCTTTAGCTTTAACTTTCATGTTTTCAGACTCTGTGCTGCCCAGGGGGGCAGTTCTGAGCTCACAGTCAGTGTCACTCAGCTCTGCACACAGCAGGGACACAAAACAAATCCTTTTCCTGCTGCACACCAAGGACAACTTTCAGGCCCAACAGCACAAACAAGGGTGGGCTGGAGGGAGGAACAAGAAGGATGGGACCTCACAGCCTGGAGCTGGAATTGGACAATTAAACCCCAATATGCAAATGGGCCAAAATTTATAAAACTGTGGGACCTCATGACTGTTTGTCCATTTTGGGTCCATTTTGTGTCCATTTTGGGTCCATCTTGGGTGTAGCCCTGGTCAGGCCCTGTCTTCCTCAAGGTGTACCCTACAGGCCTTTCAATAAATATCCACTTTATTCTCCAGCTCTGTCCAGTCTCTGTTTCAGGTCAGCCTTCCAAGGCATCAAGAGCATTTTAATGTTTCCATTAAAGTGGAAGAGCCCCCAACAAGCTGCAGGGGCCTGGGAGCCAAGCCCAAACACCACTTCTCAGGATTTTACCTGCTTTATGCCTTCAGTGAGGAAAACCCCTCAGCTGGAGGTTCCCGTGGCTGGAAGTGGGATGGGCAGGATTTCAGGAACCTCTGAACTGCATGCAATGTCCAGGCAGCAATTTGAGGCTGTAGACACAGCCTTAAGCTGCACCAGGGGAAGTTTAGGCCGGGAATTAGGAAAGAATTCCTCACTGAAGGAGGGATTGAGCACTGGAATGGAGTCACTGTCCCTGGAGGTGTTTAAAAACAACTGGATGTGACACTCAGGGCCATGGTTTAGTTGACAAGGTGCTGTTGGGTCATAGATTGAGATCATCAAGTCCAAAGGTCTTTTCCAACCCAATTCTGGGATTCTGGGATCTGATCTCCTCCCAGAGCACACCACAACTGTGCCTTTGTGGTCTCTTTCTCCAGGCAGCAACTGACAGAATGAGAGGACACAGCCTCAAGCTGCACCAAGGGAAATACAGGCTGGATATCAGGAGAAAGTTTTTTACAGAAAGGGTGATAAAGTACTGGGATGGTCTGCCTGGGGAGGTGGTGGAGTCACCATCCCTGGATGTGGCACTCAGTGCCATGGTTTGTTGAGGTTAGGGTTGGGTTGGACTCGATGATCCTGGAGGTCTCTTCCAACATAATGATTCTGATTCTGATCCTTTGTGTGGGGTTTGGGGCCCCAGGAAAGATCCCATGGCAGAGGAAATGTTTCCTGGGAGCCCTTTGGGATGGGGTCAGCAGTTGTAGGAAAAGCCCTCAGAGGGTCCCCAGTGGCCTCTGCCCTCCCCTGACATCACAGCCCTGACAGAGCCTGAACTCCTGGGAAGAGAACTGCAAACCCTGGCACATTTACACTCAAATCCATGCTCCTGAGAAGATCCTCTCCCTCTCTGAGGTCTTTGAGCTATTCCACTCCTCCTTTTCACCTTCACATACACCTAGATCACCTCTCCCTTTCAGATTCTCATTTTCCACCTTTTATTTCCCCTGACAGGACTCAGAAAGTGACAGAGAAGAGTGAAGGGAGATATAATTCCCTAAATACACCAATGCTGAGCTGGGCTTTCCTCTGAAAGCATCCAAATGCATAAAATCAACCCAAATAGGAGAAGGCTCCGGGTGAAATCCTCAAAGCTGGCAGCATTTTAATTTTGCACAATGGCAGTAGATGTAGGAACACGTTTTAACTGTAGTTGTTGCAAGCAATATTAATGTTAATTCAGCCAAGTTTAAATAGAAGCAAATCCTCCCCTTTGTTTCTCCCCTTCTCCCGAGCTGGGGAAGGCTGAAAAAGCAAAACCACTGCTGTTTTATGCCTTGATCCAAAGGCTTATGGCACCAATATATCAATACATAAATATGCTAACAGGGTTTCTTGATAAAAAATTCATTCTTTCCCCAGCTAGCGTGAACTCACTCAGCTGCTTTATTCATGAGCCTGCCTGGCACTGGGAAAGCTCTGCCACTGTCAAAAATAACAGGCTGGCCAAGGGACTCTGCCTCTTTTTGAATGTTTTTGTTTTGATTTTGCAGCCTCGCCTCCCTTTCTTTTATTTTTAAACAGCTGTGGGCTTGAATTATGGATGGAAACTCGGTGCAGCCTGTTCCTGGTGGGGACAGGTGAGGCACCTTCAGGGTGAGGAAGGTCAGGCCTCTGGCTGGGCTTCTCAAGAGGAAGTCTTGCCCCAGCAAACCCCTGCCCAGCCCCTCTCTCAGCCCCACAGGGCACCCATCTGGAAGATAAGGAGGATTTAAGGCCGGGTTAGATGAGGCTTGGAGCACCCTGCTCTGGTGAGAGCTGTCCCTGTCCTCAGCAGGGAGGCTGGAAGGAGATGATCTTTAAGGTCCCTCCCAGCCCAAACCATCCTGTGACTCTGAAGATGCATTTGACACATTTTACCACGAATCTGAAAGCCACAGAGCTGAGGAGGCCAAGGAACTCCAACAGGCTCACACAACATGACTCGAGCTGAGAGCCTCCAGGGGCAGCCACTTCATCCAGCAAAACTCCAGATGTTCTGATTCCCACCAGCAGTGCCTCAGTCTCCCATTTACAGCCTTCTCTGAGCACACAAGACTTGCATTTCCTGGGAGGGGGCACAAGGAGAGCTCAGGAGCTCTTGGGGTTGTGCAGTTGGAGGGGGCACCGTGAAAACCAGGAATTCTTATCAAGCAAAAATCACTCATTGCCTGGGAGAACTCCTGTGTGAGCCAAGCTGCACCTGGAGTAAGTTCAGTGCTCTCTGGACATGCTTTTCTTACTCTGCAAAGGCTTCTGAAGAGCCAAACTGTCCCCAGACATGCTCTGAAAGTCACAAGGAGGGAGAAATATCCCCAGGTATAAATGTATAAAACACAGACAAGGATTTAGAGCCCTGCTCACTTTGGCTGCTCAGGGACACACGAGATTTACAGATAAGGATGCATTTGGACCCACACAGAGTTTTGCTGGTCTAGTGAGTAGATGCAGAATAAACTTTTGCTGCCACTCAGCAGTCCCTGGGGCCTGCAGCCCCTGGGTCAGCAGTGACACAGAATGATTCCCAGGGCACCACAGCAATTCAATACTCCAGCATTTGTTGGCTTTGAGCAGAGGAAATTGAGGGGCAAGGCCCAAAATCACTGCAAGTAACAACAGCCCTGAGGATAATGCACAGGCTTGCTCATCATCCTGACACAGACCCAGATTCTTCCTGATTTTCCCTCTAAACATCACCAGAAAAGATCCTCAAAAAGTTTCCAGTAGCAGAAAATTGGTTGAATGAATTAAAGCCCAGATTCCATTGTATAAAATCACAACCTAGGGCTGTTACACACCTGCATTCTCCAGCAGAGGATGGGGAATGAGCAGAGTATTGATTTATTTAGGTTAGGCCACCTTCTCCTTCTTGTCTTCTAATGAGACACCTCCAGCAGTTCAGCTTTGCCTTAATTATGAGCAAAAAACATCCTTGCAGAAAAATCTACGGCTCAGGAGCTGGAGCTGAGAGCTCAGTCCCACAGAACTGAGAGCACAGCAAAGCCCCCAGGCCCAACAGCCCTTTGTCAATGCAATCCCTACTCAGAACAAGATTCCAAAGGTCTTTTATCCCTCCCATTTCCCTGCTTCAGACAAAACAGAACAAAAAAAAAAACCATTTGGGCATGATCCTCTCGGCTCCATCTGAAGATGTTTCACAAGGTTTTATGAAGACATTTTAAATAAAAAGGACTCTCTGCTGTAGGAAAATAAGAAAGGTTTTTCCCAACCACAAGCCTTGCCAAGTTGTTCCAAATTTGAATGAAAACTGCCTGTGAAATTCCAAATTGAAGTGTGAAAATATTTACTACAGTGTATGTTCATTAAGCCTGTAAAAAATGATGAGAGCAACTCAAAGCTGCTCCTCTCTGGATTCCAGCAGGAGGAAACAGTCTGGGAAGAGGGATGAGCAGCAAAGGTTTTGTCACAGACCAGTTAATAAACAAACCAACCCCAGCAGAGGCAGGGACACCCAGGGGTGTTTTTTGGGATGAGCTGCTTCCCACAGTTCCTGGGTGATTTTCCTCCCCTGTGAGGGATTTGCTGGATTTTAGAATCATAGAATATTTCAGGTTGGAAGGGACCTTAAAACCCATCTCATCCCTCCTCTGCCATGGGCAGGGACACCTTCCACCATCCCAGGTGGCTCCAAGCCCCATCCACAGCCCAGCCCGGGACACTGCCAGGGATGGGGTGTGAAAACACAAGAAAGAATAGAAGTGCTGCTGTAATTGAAAAATAGGTTAAAAATTTCCTAATAAAGGCTCTGTCATGCCAGGAATTTTATCTTTTGGAGGAAAAACAACAGATTGCCTGAGAGGTGGTGGCTGCCCCATCCCTGGCAGTGTCCAAGGCCAGGCTGGACAGGGCTTGGAGCAGCCTGGGATGGTGGAAGATGTCCCTGCCCATGGCACTGGGTGAGCTTTAAGGTCCCTTCCAGCCCAAACCATTCCAGGATTCCATGAAGAGAAGCTGGGAGGCTGGGATGTCACCAGTGGCAGACAGAGAACAATGGCACCTTCTGCCCCTGAGCAGCTTCAGCTCACAGCTGCTGGTACCTCCCTCGTGGAGCCCAACAGACCCACCCCAGGGGACCTCTGCCCCATCACACTGTCCTCCCTCATCCCTGCTGGTTGTAGGAGCATCTGTGGATGGCAGGGAGAGGGAACTCTGCAAACCTGAGACACTCCTGAGAGAACACGTGGTTTTATTGTGAGGGTGGTGGGTAAAAAGGGCCTTTTGCCTTCAGCCACCAGCCTGGGCTGAGGGGAAGCCCCAAAGAGAGAGTGAGAGAGAGTAGGGGTGAGTGAGGTAAGGTAAGAGCAGTGAGGTCAGAGGTAAGAGCTGGGCCAGGTAAGAGAAGTAAAGGAAGAAGGGCAGAGAACCTTGTTAGAATACATTATATCTCCTTTTGTGTTGAATACTCTAATTTACAGTGACCAACCCGCACAAGATACAAAACCTACAGACTTTGCACACAGCCCATGAGAACTGCTCTATTACCATATCACTGTATTCTAAACTCTAAAGACTGTCTTCTTATCTATCTTTTCCCTGATACCTTGGCAGGGTGGGGTGGGGCTACACCCTTGGGTCCCTTAGTGTCCCATTGTTTGTTACAATCACTGCCTTCCTGCCTGCCATGATCACATCTCAAAGCTAGCTCTCATTTCTATTTCATTCCTAGGTTTTATATTCTCAGTATCTCTTGCTAAGCAATCATATTTGTGAGCTTCTCCTGTCCCATCTTTCCCAACACTGGTGACACAGCCCAGCCCCAGCCCTGACAATGCCCCTGTGCAGTTCTCCAGGACCAGCACCCCTGAGCTGCCCTGCACCCACATGGAGCATCCAGCTCACCCCACAGCACCAGCACTGTCCCATCCCACAGCTTCCCTGTCCACCCTTGCACACAGGGCACGAGATCTGCTGAGTAAAGAGTAAAAACCTTCTCCCAGAGCCCCCACAGCCTCTTGTGTTGCAGCATGGACTTGGGGCTGCTGTCAGAACTGCAAAATCCAGTGAAACCTCCACTTGTGGTTTCCTCAGAGCCTTTCTGTCCCTGATGCAGCAGGGCTGGCAGAGCACTGGCACGTTCTGACAGCACCCAGCTGCCTTTTCCATCCTGGGCAGGGAAGCAGCTGTCAGGCATGCTCAGAGCTGTTTGTACCCTCGCTGCTTTCATGCTGTTGAGCTGCAAGTGGGTTTCTTCAGCTGGAGGGTTTTTTTTTCCTTGGCAAGCCCCCGTGATTAGGCTGCTGTTTGGAGAGGTTTCATTGCTTTTCAGAGAGGAATTGCTGCCTTGGAGAGACTCTTGAAGTTTGTCTGATACATGTCACTCTCCTGCTGTAGATCTGAAATGTCTCCTATTAAACCCGGAGGTGGCCACCCCACAGTCATTTGGAATAAATCTTCCCTGAGGCATTAAACAAACCCCAGAAGGTTCAGTGAGGTGCTTCAGCTCCTGCTCAGCTTCACACATTTGCTCAAGAGCTGTTCTGAGCAGGGAATTTGCTGGAGCAGGGCTGTGATGTCTCAATCCTCTCAGGCTTGGAGGGAATGCCCATGTGGGCATGGGGTCAGCCAGGCTGTGCTCCCAGATGGAGACCCAGGCACAGACGTGCAGCACTCTTGGCATTTAAATATCCTCAAGCCATTTTAGCCTTCAGCTTGCTACATATATTTCCTATTCCAGCATCTCTGGGTCTCTGCAAACCTTCCAGAGAAGGATTTCTGGAATCCTTCAGATCCTGCACCCCATACAAGAGCTGGGAATTCAGCCCTTTGGCAAACAGGCCCTGCAGCCCTCCAGGATCCAGGAGGAAAGCAGGAAAAATGGATATCAGAATGGGACTGGTGTAGGATTCCTGTACTGCCAGCTCACACAGGATCCATCAGCTGTGCAGGTTCCTCCTTTCACCACGTGCTCTCCTGACACTGTTTTACACCACAACGACAAAGACTCTGGCTTCAGAAAGCTGAAAATTACTCTTTTATTTTTGGGATGTGTCTCTTTTTTATATCATTTTACACAGACCAATTTGATTGGTGACACAAAGACAAACCTCTTCGATCACATTGCTCAGACCAGAGGGACATCAAGAAGAAGTCCCTCCTAGGGAAAGAACGTAAACAAAGTTACAGTTACCAAAAACATGTCTCTTGTTTACAGAAAATTCCCTGGGAAAGGAATTTCAGAAAACCAAAACACCTCATGCCTGATACCAGGGCTACACTTTCCTCTCACAGAACCTTGTGCTGTTCATTCAGTGCTCCACGAGGAATTCTTCCTACAAATCCAGGGATGCTCACACCAATTTATTACACTCCTGGACTGCATACACACAACCAGGTCTCATTAGTAGCAAGTTTGTTCCTCCAAAGCCTGGAGTGAGGCTTCTCCCTGGGGAAAGGGGAGTTGAGAAATCCACCCCATCTGCTGCTGAGGAGAGTTTGGACACAGAGCTCCAGGAAGGGGTTTAAGGCACAGAGAAATTTGGATATTTTTACACACATGGGTGGTGGGTGAGTCTGTTTACACAAGAATTTCTGAAATTCGAGGTGCTGAGACGTCTGTCACACACCAGTGATCAGATAAGTGAATGAAATTTGACCTAAAAGACTGATTTTTCCATTACAATAATAAATCTGTCTGGTACTCAAGAAAAACCACAGGTTGTAACAACATAATGGGATGGAGGAAGCTTAAATCCAGCAGGAAACATGGATTAAATCCACATCCCAACTGGCAAAAATCTGTGTGCCAACAGCAGGGGTGTGAGGGGGTTGTGGGGGACACACAGGCTCTCTCTGCTGGTTTCACACATCCACAACCCCCATTGTGGTTTTGTGCTGAAGTCAATGGTTTGGCTGAGCTGGTTTGGGGTTTTGGTGCAGGGTTTGGTCACCCCTAAGTGTGTCCCTGCCTTTTAGTGCCACCTCTACAAAAGCACCATCCCCAGGAGGGGTTTTTCCCTTCCTCCCCCCAGCCTTTCCTTCTCAAACCAAGCCTGCACTCGGAGCTGCTGCCAGGCTTGGCTGCCTGCTCCAAACTCTGCCATCACTGCCCTACTTTCCTGCAGATGATTGGTGATCCTGAGCCACAAAATCAACAAAATCAACATTAACCCCACAGCTCCAGGCTGGGAATTATCATTTATGTGCATGTTGAAGGTGGCTGGTTCTTATTAGGAAATTCAAATCACCCTAACTCAATAGTGAGTGCAATTGAGCACTAACAGCATTAGGAGGTTTTTCTCTTCTTTATGAAGCTGCAGGGAGGAAGAGACAGCACAATTACAGCCTGGCACAGCTCAGGGGCTCAGATCCTGGTACAGGTCAGCACGTGGTCAGGGTGTAATGAATGAACCACGTGCTAATGGATCAATCTCTGAGGGTCCAGCCTGTGCAGAGAAGTGGCTGAAATTAATTTCAGCCAGACTGCTCTTCAGAGGTGTTTTGTAAAGCAAAAGGTTTATAAGGAAAAAGAACAAAATAACCAACATTACAGAAAACAAATGATAAGCCACACACAGGTGTCTGAGAAAATCTCTGACACCCTGCTAGAAACACTCCAAAAAGCCTCTCCTTCCTTTGTGCTCCTTCCTAAACACTGAATGTTTTAGGAGGGACAATTTGGCTTGCAGCCAATGAGAGATAGAGGGTTTGAAGAATGGTGACAAGCTCCAATAGATGCTTTTCTCTTGGTACTGAGCCAATCGCTGCCAGCAGGGTATGGAAAAATCCAGGTAAACTTCCTAAAATGTCTAGGGGTAAAGTGAAACTCTTTCCCTCTTTGGAAACACCTGCTGGGGGTGTGGGGAGTGCATTCCCACAAGCTGCCATCTCCATCACGGGTGCAGCATGTGACACGTGCCCTGCTGGCTTTGTCCCCAGCACCTCCCTGGGCATCCCCAGGAGCAAATGCACAGGGACAGGAGAAGCTCAGCACTGCTGAGCATCAAGTCCCAAGGGTGACCCCTCCATGGCTCAGGGCTGAGGGGGATTTTACACTCAATCTGTGAGGCAGATGCTGTGAGCTCTTGGCTCTGAGATGCTCTAAAAAGCTGAGAGACCAGCACAGGCTGTGCTGCAGACAAAGCCGTGGTGACATTTCTGCACACACCTGTGGGCATTGTGTGTTCTCAGCATGCATTTTTCATCTGCTGGTTCCTCCCTTCCCACATGTGCTCCAGGTTTGGATTCCCCCAGAGGGTTCAGGCACTGCCCAGGCTCCCCAGGGAATGGGAACGGCCCCGAGGCTGCCAGAGCTCCAGGAGCCTTTGGAAAACACCCCCAGGGATGCCCAGGGAGGATTGTAGCAATCTATCTGAACAATTTAGGCCATTCCCTGTACCAGCCAAACTGTTTGTAGATAAGAAGACACCTGCAGTCTTGTTTTTCAGAATTCTCAAGGATTCATCAAGGCTACAGGAACGACAACAAGTTCAAAAATAATGAGCAACAGCCTGGGAGAGCGTCTACAAGAAATGCAAAACTCAGAGAGAAGACACACAATGTGGTGATGGACACTTTCAATTAGGTGCCCTGAAGGATGTGTGCCTGTCTGATGGACAAATGACTCAGCCAATGGAGAGACTCCTGTATGTGTGAACAGTAGTGCTAGAAACTATAACTGTGGCTTTATTTAAACAATAAATGGCTTCTGTTGGAATCATATTGATTTATTTCAGTAGCCCATTTTCCCCCTGCAGGGGATTGTTGGGGTGTCTGGGCAGTCCTGGCTCCTTTCAGCTGTGGTTCCCTGATCTCCACCTCTTCAGACCCAGCTAAATCCTGAGCTGTGTCCCAGGGGAAGCACAGCACCCTCGTTCTCAGGTTGTTCTGGTGCAGCTCTCAATGCCCAGCCTGGCACAGCCTCTGCTCTGTTTTCCAGCCCTGTATTCTGACACCACATCCACCTGGAGCACAGCTTGGTCCTTGGACACGACAGGGAATGCAGTGGTAACAAAGGAACCGTGGCAGAAATGTGCTGTGGGATTCAGAGTGGCAAAGCAAAGCCTCTCCTTGTGCTCATTTTTCCTGATAAAAGGAAAATGCAAAACCCTTCAGCAGCTTTTCCTTTTGCTGCCTGCTCACACTTTTGCTGGTTAAACAACTTTGCTTCTCAATATTTATCCACAAGGAGAGCTAATGGTGCACAGAGAGTGATCACAGGGGGCTGAACCCACCCTAAACCTGCTCACACCCCTGCTGCCAGCCCCAGGACACACTGACACCAGGACACACGGACACTGCTGCCAGACCAGGACACACTGACATCAGTCCTGCCAGCCCCAGGACATACTGACATGACTGCAAACACAACATTTCTCCTCACTCCTCTCAATATTTAGCTATTTTGGGTCTCTGATTTAGTGGATTTGCTTCAGGTCACTTCTGACAGAGAGCAGAGCAACTGCTCAGCAGTGGGCTGAGGAGAGAGGAGCAATTCCAGTGCCACCAGTGACACACAGAAATTCCAGTGGCACCAGTGGCACTGAGCAATCCCAGTGGCACCAGCAGAGTCTCACAGGCTGTGCTGGAGCAGTCACTGCACCACCAAATCAGCTGGGACAGTCCTCATGAGCAAAGCCAAGTGCAAACCCCCCAGGAAACCACAGTCTGAGCCAAGGGCCAGAAAAAAGAGACTTAAGTCACCCTTCAGCCTTAACTGGCAGGTTCCAGAGGTGCCTGAAGTGTGGGGGTTCTTGAGCCCTGAGGAGTCTCATGAGCAGCCAGGGAGCAAAGAGGGACCTTCATCCAAGTCAGAGATGAGAGGGTCTGCTTTGTGTTATTTATTTCCCTTCTGTTTTCTGCAGCACATTCAGACTACACCCTCACCCACCTCCCTGGGGGCTCTGCTCGGGAAATCACCTCCTGGGGCTGCTCACATCCAGACTGCTCCTGAGGAACAGCACCCTGCATCCCCCAGCTCTCACTTGTGGACACCAAGAGTCACAGGTTTGATCTTCATAAATAAACCTCTCACAGGCACAGGGTGCCCAGAGAAGCCGTGGCTGCCCCTGGATCCCTGGCAGTGCCCAAGGCCAGGCTGGACAGGGCTTGGAGCAGCCTGGGATAGTGGGAGCTGTCCCTGCCAATGGTGGAGGTGGAATGAGATGAGTTTTAAGGTCCCTTCCAGTACAACCATCCCCTGATTCTATGAAACACCCCCAAAAGACTCTCCAAGCTGGGACAACAGAGTCTCTCCTGTCCCTACAGCCCCAACACCATCCCACCAACAAAACCATCTCTGGCTTGGGCTGGAAATGGAACAACAATTACATCCCAGCCTTTCATTTCTGTCTCTTCCTAGGAATAAAGAAACGCAAGGACACAAAAAGGAATGAAAAATACCGAGTGAATCATAAGCTATTTTAATTCAGGGAGGGTAAAGTTCCAGTTGGGATCCAATTTAAGGTAGATTTTTATCTTGTTTGAACTGTTCATCCCTACTCACAAGCATATTGGGTTAGGCCCAGTCCACAGTCTTGGAAGACCCACTGGACAATAATATTTGTCAGTAGGAGAGAAAAGAAACATGAAAATCTCTTGCCATTAAGATCAAAAGAGAGGGAGGGTGCACTTTGACATTTCTCCTCTCCTGCAAGGAGCCACTGTCCTGCAAAGCAAATTCCAGCATGGAGCTTTGAAATCCTGGAGAGGAAAGATGAAAGGTGAAAGCCCAGCTCACTGGAGGTTTCTGACAGCTCCTGATGGAGCAGGTTTCACCCATGATTTTCTGGGAGCACAAACACAATTCTCAATCCCTTGGAAGCTCCTGGTGCACATCAGAGGCACCACTGCTCCTCACAGAGGGAACAGAGCAGAGCAAACCCTGCTGGCCCTGAAGGACAGCAAGGAGCCCCAAGCCCTTCCCAATCCACTGAGGATCCAGGGAAAGCTCTGAGCTCCAAACTCCTCACTGCCAGCTCCACAGCAGCTCCCTGAGGAAGGCTCCCAGCTGCCTCTTCCTCTTTGTAAGGAATGCTGAGAGTCAGCCTAGCAAAAGAATTATTTTAATTGAGGAATTCAATTGAAAGGAATTCAATTCAAATTCAGGCATAAAAGTTTTCAGGCTTTTCTGACTTTGCAAAGAAAAAAAAAAAGGGGGAGCTTCCCATGGCAACCAGTGGAGGGTTTGGTGATGGACAACAAGGTTCTTGCAGGGGAAAAGCTGGGAATTACTGCCCAGAAAAGGAAAGCAGAGCTGTGCCATTGCCTCTTTCCAAGGTTTTCCACCTCCACAGAGCCCATATTAGCAAGAGATGAATCACTGTCATTCACAAACACCAAGCACGTAAACAAGGGGACCTAAAATGATCCAAAAATGATCTTAATTTGAAAACTAGATCTGGAGGGAAAGCAGGGCTCAGGGGGACTCAGATCCCAGGGCAGCACAGCTTCTCTTGCTGGGCAATGGCATTGTCTCCTCCCAGCCCAGCACAAGGATTTCTTCACCCAGACTCTGCCCTTGGGGTCCATCCCTGGAAATATTCTCCTTCAGCAGCACCCACATCCCCCAGCTCCTGATTATTGTCAGAGCATGGCAACAAATTCGGCCATACTTGGGATATCCAGATATTCCCACAGAGATAATGAATAAATTCACATAACAGCTCCTGCCACCAGCCCAGCCTGGCACTGGGCTGGTTTTAACCTGGCACTGGGCTGGTCCCAACCTGGCACTGGGCTGGGCTTAACCTGGCACTGGGCTGGTCCTAACCTGGCACTGGGCTGGTTCCAACCTGGCACTGGGCTGGTCCCAACCTGGCACTGGGCTGGTTCCAACCTGGCACTGGGCTGGTCCCAACCTGGCACTGGGCTGGTCCTACCCTGGCACTGGGCTGGGCCTAACCTGGCACTGGGCTGGTCCCAACCTGGCACTGGGCTGGGCCTAACCTGGCACTGGGCTGAATCTAACCTGGCACTGGGCTGGTCCCAACCTGGCACTGGGCTGGGCCTAACCTGGCACTGGGCTGGGCCTAACCTGGCACTGGGTTGGGCCTAACCTGGCACTGGGCTGGGCCTAACCTGGCACTGGGTTGGGCCTAACCTGGCACTGGGCTGGTTCTAACCTGGCACTGGGCTGGGCCTAACCTGGCACTGGGCTGGTCCCAACCTGGCACTGGGCTGGTTCCAACCTGGCACTGGGCTGGTCCCAACCTGGCACTGGGCTGGGCCTAACGTGGCACTGGGCTGAGCCCAGCTGCACTAAGTCAGGTCTAGGGCACGTGGCCCCTGAGCAGCATTGTCCCCCACAGCCAGCTGCTGCTGTAGCAGATTCTTCCCTAATTTCATGGTCCAGAAAATGCTCTGCCCGTGCTTGAGGGGTCTCTGGCCTGCCTGCACTGGGTGGGACTGAACCCCTGGTCACAGCTCTGGGCTCCCACCTTGAGGAAAACAGTTGGGTTACTCTGTTTTAATACATTCCCAGATGATGCTGAAGCCTGGAATTAGCAGGAGATGCTCCATTTGCTGGAAAAATGGTTCTTTCCCATCACCAAATTTCCTAAATCACCTGTTGCTCCCTGGGCACTTTCAAGCACAAAGAAGCCACAGCTGAGACAAACCTGCAGCTCCCAGAAGAGCTTGGCTGCAGTCGTTGTTCCAATGCTTTTGTGCTGCTGAGGAAGGAAGATCTTTTCCCCCAGGTTATAATTGAAGAATTTCACCCTCCTGATGATTCAGCCTCTTTGCTTCAAGCATAAATCACCTCCCAGAAAAAGCCTTGCTAGAAAGCTTTCATGGGCCCCAATTAAAAGGAGAAGTCTCTGGAAGTATAAACAGTGGATCAGCAAGGAAAAAACGGGCTGAGATTTGTAAACTTGCTTTCTCCTTGCTCTCCTAATTCCTCAGTTTATCACAGGACAAGGAGTGAATATTTACAAGGTCGATTTCCGACTGCAAAGGCTGTGCTGAAGCCTTTGATGCTCTGACTTTCTAAATCTGTAGGAAAGCTGGATCTGGACCACCTGTAAAGTCACCTCAGTCCTTTGGGAATGACTGAATAATCCTTCAGAACAAACCCCTCCAAGCCTGAGCCAAGCCATCAAACCCCAAACCCCAAACCTCTTTCCTGAGCACCCTTAACACCAAATCCTCAGTCTGTCTGGTGACCCCAAACTCCTCAGTTTGCCTGATGACCCCAAACTCCTCAGTTTGCCTGACACCAAATCCTCAGTTTACCTGGTGACCCCAAACCTCAGTTTTTCTGGTGACACCAAACTCCTCAGTTTACTTGGTGACACCAAATCCTCAGTCTGCCTGGTGACACCAAATCCTCAGTTTGCCTGTGGCAGGAGGAGAGAGGAGCAATTCCAGTGCCACCAGTGACACAAAGCAATTCCAAGTGACCCCAAACTCCCCAGTTTGCCTGATGCCACCACAGACCAACTTTTCCAGCCACCCATCTGCTCTCAGGACGGAGCAAAGCCTCCCAGATTTCAATTAATGCTGAACTGATGAAGCAAATCCCTCCCCCAGCCACAGGCCAGCAGGAGGCTGGAGGAGGGGAGTGATAACAAAGCCCTGTCGATGCAGGATGATCAATCCAGCAGCAGGAAATGAATGGGGCCATTAAGGAGGAAGCTGTAACCTCAGCCTTCCCCTCAGGGGTCTCAGGCCCAGACTGGCTGGCAGCACAGGGGTCCCAGCAGGGCTGGCTGCTCCAGCAGCAGCAGGAGAGGGGTTTGTACAAGCAGGGGGACAAATCTACTCCAGCCAGAGGCAGCCCGGGGTGGTTGCACGGCATAAAACCCAAAGTTCACAGCTTCTGCCTTCTGTGGGACAATGTTACAATTTAGAATTTCATACAAGGTATAAGGCCACTGAAGTTTTAATTGTATCAGTGGCACACACGGGGAGGGGTGAAGGGAGGGTTCAGCTAAGCTTGAGGATTAGCAGCTTTTATAGAATCACAGATTTGGGTTGGAAGGGACATTAAAGATCATCTTGTTCCATCCCCTGCCCTGGGCAGGGACACCTCCCACTGTCCCAGGCTGCTCCAAGCCCCAGTGTCCAGCCTGCCCTTGGGCACTGCCAGGGATCCAGGGGCAGCCACAGCTTCTCTGGGCACCCTGTGCCAGGGCCTGCCCACCCTCCCAGGGAACAATTCCTGCCCAATATCCCATCCAGCCCTGCCCTCTGGCAGTGGGAGCCATTCCCTGTGTCCTGTCCCTCCATCCCAGTCCCTCTCCAGCTCTCCTGGAGCCCCTTTAGGCCCTGCCAGGGGCTCTGAGTTCTCCACACAACCTTTTCTGTGTCTTCTGTGTCCATGGGCTCTATTCCCTACTTGCTCCCACAGTTCCCTGTCCTGGTTATGTTGGGGGCACCAGAGCTGTGTGTTTTTCCCTGCTTTCATGAGTTAGCAGGAGAAAAAGCTCCAGCCTTTTTTCCTACTAATGCTTAATCACAGTTTACACAGACCATGTCTTGCCTCCTCCCATGGCCCCACAGCCTTTTGCAAATCTTAATTAAGCAAAAGATTAAAAGTAGGTCCACAGCTCAGCTCTGATGAATATCCTGCATCAGGGGAATGCTGCTCTCCTTGAGGAGTCCAGAGCCTGGGGCTGACAGGGAAACTTCTCCTGATAAAATTTTCCTGACAAAAAAAGACATTTTCCTCAGCAGTGGAGAACTCAGCTGGTGAATCAGAGCTCCCTGAACAAGGAATAACCTCTGACACTGCCCCTTTGTCTCAGATTGTGTTCACTTACTCTACCAGTCCTGGATTCAAGGGGAAACATCTTCCAGATTCACCCAGTCTGGGTGCAGCAGAGATCAGGGTGGTTCCAGCAGCATCCCTGGGCAGTTTCTGACCTGCCTGGAGCTGCATGGATGGATTCCATCTACAGTGGGGTGGACAGAATGAGGGAGCTGATTTCCCCCCCTCTCCTGTCCCTGTGGGACCCTGTTTGGGGTGTTGTGTCCAGGTCTGGGGTCCTCAACATCAGGAGGATGTAGAGCTGCTGGAGTGAGTTCAGAGCAGACCACGGAGCTGCTCCCAGGGCTGGAGCCAGGCTGGGAGAGCTGGGGGGGACTCACCTGGAGAGGAAAGCTCCAGGGAGAGCTCAGAGCCCCTGCCAGGGCCTAAAGGAACTTCTGAAAAGGAGGGAGAGGGACTTTTTATATGGGCAGAGTGATGGAACAAACTGAAAGAGAGCAGAGTTAAGTGGGATAATGGGGAGAAATCCTTCCCTGGGAGGGTGGGCAGGCCCTGGCACAGGGTGCCCAGAGAAGCTGTGGCTGCCCCTGGATCCCTGGCAGTGTCCAAGGCCAGGCTGGACAGGGTTAGGATCACCCTGGGACAGTGGAGGGGTCCCTGCCATGGCAGGGGCTGTAATGGGATGAACCCTTCCAACCCAGACCATTCCATAATTCTGTGACCTCACTGCTGTTACAGAGCACAGCCTGACAATGCATCCACACACACCCCATGGAGGATTTTCAGTCACTGCTGCAGCACAATCTGGGCTTTTGTCTCCTCTTCCAATTTGCTGAACTTGGAGTAGGCACAGAAGATGCCAAAGCAAAAAAAAAAAACAAACAAGTGGCCAGAAAACAGCACATGACTGGAGCTGTGAAAAGGCTGAGGGCTGCACAGAGTGGATCTTCTCCACCCACAGCTTCTCTCCGTTTCCAACCTGCAAAAGCACAGCCAGGTCCTCAGCAAGCTGAGCAGCACAGGGAGGGGGTGACAGCCCTTGGGGACAAGGGACGGGTGGCAGGGATGGCTCTGGGCACCACTTATTTCTGCTGAGTGTCACCCTCCCCTCAATGAGAACATCCACAGCCCCTCAGATCTGCCAGATCCAAGCATCAAACCCTAAAGTGGGGCCTCAGACACGACAAATCCAACCCTGCAGCTGCTCCAGGCACCCCTTCCCAATTAATGGGTGTCTGGGATGAAACTACAACAGCCTCAAAGCACCCCCCAAAATCAATACCCCCATAGTAAACTCAGGGTTTTGTGTGTGGTATGAGAGGCAGCTTGGGAGATGATGATCTCACACACCACATATTGATTAATCAATTCCAGCCAGGATGCTAATGGGCTTTTCTTACAACACTTGGCAGCAGGAGGAAGGAGCAGGAATGCTGAATGGGAAGGGGAGAAGCTGGTGGTGTGGTGAAGCTTTAGGCTGAGGGGGGAAATGCAGTGGGAAATGTTCTAGAGATGGCTTTAAGTGGTCAGAGACTGGGAATAAATGGAGGAACTGAGCAACAGAGAGGGGAATAAATCAGATTTATTGGCTCCAAACGCAGCAGAATTGTACCTGGCAATTCACTGTGGCTAATCCTTCCTCCCAGGAAGGACTGAAAGGGCCCAACATGGCTCTGGAGTCAGTGATGAAGAAAACTGAGCACAGCATCAACCCTCCAGCCAGAGAAATGGGCTGAGGGCACCAGTAATGCCTGACTTAGGGATATTCCCACATAAACTGCACCCTCACATGAGAGCAAGGCACTGGCTGGAAGCAGCAGAGGCTGGGGGAAATCACCCTGCTCTTTGTAAGATTGGGAAGAGCAAAACTGCCCAGCCCAGATGTTGTGTCAGTCGTGGTCCTGCCTTGCAGGGGACAGGGAAATTCAGCCTGGTGCATCTTCTCTGCAGCCCACAGGGTCATGCCAGGGGTGAAGGTGAGTGATAAGGATTTGTAAAACTGGACTGGACTGACCAAAACCAGCGCTGGAGCTCAGTGTGACAAATTTGATCAACAAGGGCTACACCCAGTCAGGAGAGGAAACCTCCAGGTACAAAATATTAAAGAGCTGCTGGGTTTGCCACCCAATTTTGTACAATTTGGATTTTCTGTGGGGCACTGTGAGAACCTGCTGACCCATAGGAGCAGCTTGGGGTGACACCAGCTCCTGCACTGCCACCACCCCACTGCCACCACACATCCCATTGTGAGGCTGTTTTACACCACAACGACACAAGGCCCCGAGATTCAGAAGGCTCAAAATGACTCCTTTATCCTTGGGATGTGTCTCCCTTTTCTACTATTTTGCACAGACCAATTTGATTGGTGAAACAAAGACAAACCTCTTCACTCACATTGGTCAGAGCAGAGGGACATCAAGAAGTCCCTCCTAGGGAAAGGAATGAATAACAAAGTTACAGTTACAAAAACATCTCTCCTGTTTACAGAAAATTCCCTGGGAAAAGAATTTCAGAAAACCAAAACACCTCAGGCATGGAACCAGGTGCAGCTGAGCAACTCTGCAGCCTCAAAGCACCACAGATTCCACCAGAAACACACCCTCAGGAAAACAGGAACAAAAACAGGAGCAATCCTCTGGAAAAGCAGGGGTTCAGGAGGTGAAAAGCACACTGACAAAATGACTTCTTTTTCTTCCAGACCTGTCGGAGTCCAGGGCATCCCTTTGGATGACCTGGGACCCCAGGAAGGGAGTTTGAACCCTGCACAGGGGGTGTGGGGCCGGTCCAGGGGGGTTGGAGACCTTGGCACACAGCCCAGGAAGGCACCAGGTTTGATTTTAGTCTATGGGAGAGGCTTCCAACACTGAGAGAGGAATTACAAACCTCAAAGGTGTGAAAATAGTAGTTTAGCACAGCACGGGGTGAAAACTTTTGTAGTTTTAGGGTTCTTAGAATAGAGGTAAATGGAGGACAAAATGGAGGATTTAGGGTGTTGCCCTGAGTTCCTCTCCTTCTTCCTCATCCTCCATCCTCTGAGGTGGCGTGTGCCAGTTTCAGGCACACGAAGAACGAGGCAGGCACAGCAGGTCAAGGGAAAGCTTCTCTTTTTTTTTTATTATCTGACTCCAATACTTATATACATTTGTACAGAGGTCAAGAGATTGGTTACACTGGTTGTCACCGCTTCGACCTNTACCTCCTGGCTCCTGATTCCAGGAAAAAACCCCAGGGGTTTGCTCACTTTGGGGGTTTGGAACAGAAAGAAGCACGAGCAGCTTTCCCTCCTCCCATTTTCCACCCCCTGCCAGAGGCATCTCTTTCTTTAATGAGTTCACATTTCCACCCTCAGGCCAGTTTGGGGCTCCTTAATGCACCTCTGTGGAGATGAGGAGCACTTAGGTTTGAAAAAGCTTTGTGGCTTGCTCTGCTGCTCTGCTCCCAGGGGATTCAGTGCCAGGAAACCTCAGCCCACTCTCCTTTCCAGAAACACCATTTCCTGCCTGGCAGCTGGAACAGATCCTCAGAACTCACCCCAACCCAGCTGAGAGCACAGACTGAGCAGGCACAGCACCCTCCCCTGCTTGATCAGGGCTTTGGGCACCTTCCCCTGCCTGCTCAGAGCTTTGGGGACCTTTCTCTACCTGTTCAGAGCTTTGGGCACCTTCCCCTGTGTGCTGAGAGCTTTGGGCACCTTCCCCTGCCTGCTCAGAGCTTTGGGCACCTTCCCCTGCCTGCTGAGAGCTTTGGGCACCTTTCTCTACCTGCTCAGAGCTTTGGGCACCTTCCCCTGCGTGCTGAGAGCTTTGGGCACCTTTCTCTACCTGCTCAGAGCTTTGGGTACCATTCTCTGCCTGCTCAGAGCTTTGGGGACCTTCCCCTGCCTGCTCAGAGCTTTGGGTACCATTCTCTACCTGCTCAGAGCTTTGGGTACCATTCTGTGCCTGCTCAGGGCTTTGGGCACCTTCCCCTGCCTGCTCAGGGCTTTGGGTACCATTCTCTGCCTGCTCAGGGCTTTGGGTACCATTCTCTGCCTGCTCAGAGCTTTGGGTACCATTCTCTGCCTGCTCAGGGCTTTGGGTACCATTCTCTGCCTGCTCAGAGCTTTGGGCACCTTCCCCTGCCTGCTCAGGGCTTTGGGTACCATTCTCTGCCTGCTCAGGGCTTTGGGACCTTTCTCTACCTGCTGAGGGCTTTGGGAGCTGAGGCACAGCTGCTGAAATGCAGCACAAGCAGCAGAGCTCCTGTGGAATTCCAGCTCTGGGAATTCCTGTGGAATTCCATCTCAGGACTGGAAAGCACCCAGGCACTTCCACATGACACTGCCCGTGACAAAAAGCTGCCTTGGCTCCTCAAATGTGGGAAATGGATTTTTAGAGAATTTCCAAAGCCTGACAGAAGCCTCACACAGTCTTGTGTATTTGTGTGCAAACTCTGAGATAAAGTGTGCTGGCTGAGAAAGGCCATGGGATAGGACAGACATTGCTGAGAGAGAAATGGAACTGGAAACAAGTTCCAAATGATGACCTGGCAAATAGACCAGATATTCTGGAGAAATAGAACTATGAAAGATGTATTGTGGACCCACACAGGGTTTAATAGATGATTGATTTAGAAGCATTAGCAGCAGTGTGTGGCAAAAGCTGATAGGCCAAAAAACACTTATAATGTGTTGTAATTAGGAAATAGTTTGGCTTCTGATTGTGATGGTGTGAACTGTAACATCTGCACCACCTCACCCTTCTCATGACACTGAAAATGGAATAAAAATCTTTTAAAACCCTCTCAGAACCCATTCTCTGGGTCAGAAAAAGGGTTTTTCCAGCACCCAGAGCTGGCACAGAATCTCTTGGTCACCGCTGATGGCAGAGGTGAGTCTGCAGGGAGCACACAAGCCTTTGGGGGTGGTGATTGCCTTTTGAACTGAAGGAAATCCTCCCTCAGCAGTGCCAGCCTTGAGGGAGAGCCTCGGGCTGTGCCTGCAGCAGCACACAAAGGATGCACAAGCATCTCCCGCCTTGTTTGCAGTCAAACCGACCTGAAAATGCTCGTGGAAAGCCCCAACCTGCTCACGATTTCATCCTCCCCACCACCTCAGCACAGCCTCTGCTGCCTCCTCCACACCCATCCTGTCACTGCTGTCCCTGTCACCACTGCCACAGCCCCTCGCAGGGGCTACACCACCCAAAAGAGACTTTTCTCTCCTATAAATCCAGCCCAAAAACTCATTTCCTCCAGGAATTGCCAGGATTTTCTCACAAGTCACAACTCCCAACTCTCCTTCACAACCTGTGTCATGTTTTTCCAGCATTCCACAGGAACAGGAGCAAGAATTCCCTTTGCAAATCTCTCTGAGTGTGTTAAACTGTTCCCATCAGAAAGAGCTGTGAAGGATGCCCAGAGATTTGGCAGGGATGCTGTTTTATTTCCATTGGATTGCACGGAAATAAATCAATATTAAGACCTATTAGTGATAATGACTGAAAATACAAGGCTGTGTTTTAAAGAAAGTCAATTGCACCTTGAAATGCAATGGTTTGGAGATAAGAACAACATTGTAATGTGTGTTATCAGATAACAAACATATATTAACACCACTATACAGGAATAAGGTGGAACAAGATGATCTTTAAGGTCCCTCCCAGCCCAAACCATTCCATGATTCCGTGATTTGACACAGCTGCTCCCAGCCAAGAATCTCTGGGATCGTCCTCCCCCACCTCCATCCTCTGGGGTTTATCACTCAGCCACAGGCAGACACATCATTTACTCTTCACTGCCCAGCTTCCCTTCTCTGAAGGTCATTTTTATCCTTTCTCCATCAAAGGACTCCTTGTCTCCCATCTACTGTCCTTTTATTTTTTGGTTGCTCCCAGACTTTTCAATCTTTTACGATTCCACACCAAAGTTTCCCCAGAAACCTTCCCATTAATTAATATGAAATAACAGGAATTTGGTTCTGTGCTTCTGCTCTGAAAAAAATTCTTTTGGGACAGGAAAACCAAAGAACTTTCCTCTCACTCTGGGGCAGACTGGGAGCAGCCCAGTGGACCAGAGAGAGGAGAATCTGTCCAAATCCACACAGGGTGAGCACAAAATCCTGTGAACTCTTAGAATATGTGGGTAAAGAGGGAGAGAATGCAGTAAATGTGGGAGAGGCAAAAGGAAAAGCAAGACAGGAGCAGGAGAGGAAGGTCCAAAGGCTCACCTGTCTCATTGGAAAAGCAGGTTTTGTGGAATTTGCCCATGTAGAACTCCAGCCCAATGATGGCAAACATCACGATGGCAAAGAAGAGGAGCAGCCCAATCTGCAGCAGGGGCACCATGGCCTTCATGATGGACTTGAGGACAACCTGCAGGCCTGTGGGGACACAAAAACACCTCAGGGAGGGAAGGAAAACTGGGCCTTGGGAGTGGGGAGAAGGTGGGAGGGAGGGGCTGTCCAAGGGACAGTTTGGGATTGGCAATACCAAGCAATGCTGCTTTTCCCAGGGTGCTATAAAACAATTTCCTGCCAGGAGAGCAGGAGAGACAGTTGGGGGTTGTCCTTTTCTGGTGTCATTTCTTCAGGTGACAGATCCAGAGGTTTGTCAAGCTTCAGTTAAAGGATTTTTCCTGAAGCTGCTGGGATCCTGAGACTCAGCCTGGAGCTGAACCAGGTCCTTGGGGCAATTGTGGTGCAGCTTTGGACTCTACCCAGGACATCTTAGGGCCAGGCAAGCCAGTCTGGTGTAGAGCAGGAGGAGGAAAAGTTTATTCCCTCATCTTCACAGACATGCTGGAAGCATCAGCTTTACCCCACCAAATGCACACAGTGGTTGGACTCAGTGGTAATTAAGAAATTGGTGCTAAATTGTTATTTCTGTTATTATCTGACTGTACTGAAATGGAAGTGAGACCATAGCAGAAGATTAAACCTCAGCTAATACAATTATTTGGCTGCACCAGGGTCTCTTGCAGATATTTGTCAAAATAAATTCCAATTTGTGTCTATACACACGAGGCTAAAGCTTTTCTCTGGAAGAAGATGATGGTGGTATTGGGGAGATCAGGCAGGGTCTGGACTGCAGTGGAAACCTGTCCTGAGGAATTCAGAGTGAGGGCAAAGAGAGAATTTCCCAGCACCTGATGCTGTCACTGAGTTTGAAAGGGGAGGAGTGATGGATGGTATGGATGTGATCCCCCTGTCCCAGGGAGCCTGGGCTGCTCAGGAGTTGCCTCATCCTCCTCAACACTCAGGACAGCTCACTGCTGTCCCTGTCACACCCTGCTCTCCTGGAGGAGAGTGTGCAGAGAGCAGGGTGTGAGTCTGACACACCATGAAATGCAGCCCCCAGAGCACAAGGAGTCTCACAAATGTGATGCTCTGCACAGAAAATGAAATGGATTCCCTGGTTTAGGGCACAGCAAGGGAAGTAATATTGTCCCAGTGTCCACAAACAAACCCAGGGCTGGCCACCCACAGCCTTTTCACCAGCCCTGAAACTCATTTTCAATTCAAGCCAGGGGAGATAAGGAGAGAGGCCAGAGATGGAGGTGGTTGATAACATCCTGCAGATGCACAACACAAAACCCTGCAGGGATGGGCAGCAGCTGCCTTGGCCTGTCCTCAGGGCTGGGGGATGAGGGATCATCCTGGTCTTGCCACCTTGTACAGCACCAGGGAGATGGAGATGGGCACAGACATTTCAAAAGGTGTCAAAGTCTCTTTGACAGGAAAAATACCAAGGGAGTAAAAGGGAAGAATATTCCACATTTGTGGGTGGTTGCACCTCAAGGTTATGCCTTTACTACAGGGGGAAAAAAAAAAGCTATAAAATAAAATATTTTAAAAATATAAATATAAAAATAAATAAATAAATAAATAAATTTATATATTATATATAGATATAATATATAAAATATTATATTTATATTTTATAAAATAAATATAATAAGATATAAATACAAAGATAAATATAAAAATAAAAATAAAATAAAATATAAAAAATATTTTTTTAAATATTTAAAAACCTATAAAATATTCCACTTTCACCACATCAGTAAAAACCTGAGAGCAAATATTGTAAGGAAAGGTTGTGCTGGTCCAGGACACATCCCCAGGTGGGAACATGTGTCCCACAGCAGGACAGGGACAGCTCTGAGGGGCCACCCTGCCTTTGTGACATCCTCAGACTGTCATTGCCACACCTTGCACAGGCAAAAGGTCCAGGGAACAGCCAGCAGCATCTCCCTGCTAACAAATGTCACCTTTCCAAGGATCTGACCTGGGTGGGAATTCTCACTGAAGCCCTGCCCTTGAGGGGATCCTGATTTCGGGAGGTTTTGGTGCTGTCATTGCCCCCAGGTGAATTCAGAGGACACCAGAGCATCCCACAGTGCTGCAGCTCCTTCCAGCAGCTCTTGCTGGAGGGTACAAACCTCTCTATTCCACATGCAGGGGTGAAAGAGCTCCTGGAAGTGATCCCTGCTGTGGCTGTGACAAATGAAAAGGCAGAAAGCCACAGTGTGGGCACTGGGATGGTTTCAGGGCATGATGCAGCTCCTCACTGCAGCATTCAGAGCCTTCAGGTTCACACAGAAAATACATAAATTGAGTAGGCAAGGCCAGATCCCACCTGCTCTTTCCCTTTATTTTCTCCCCCTTATTAAAATCCCCAGCACAGGATGCTCAGCTGATCAAAACCATCACAAGATCCAAGCTGAAAAGCCTGAAAGCTGCAAAATTCAGCTCTCAGGTCTTCATCCCCAGAGAATTCATTCACCCCCAAAGACAAAAGGGTCCTTGCACAAATCCCTGCCCCTCACCTGCAGATTTGGGGGCACAAAATGGGATGACAGAAAACCAGACCCTGCCAAGGGCAGGAGCCACCAACCCCAAAGAGGCAGGGGGAGAAAATATTGCTCAGAAAAGCAGAAAAGAAGGAAAAAAANCCCAAAGAGGCAGGGGGAGAAAATATTGCTCAGAAAAGCAGAAAAGAAGGAAAAAAAAACACCCAAACCCACAGAGCACAAAATGGGGGCACAAAATGGGACAAGAGACAACCAGACCAACCCCAGACAACCCGCCCTGGTAAGGGCAGGAGCCACTGACCTCAAAGAAGCAGGGGGAGAAAATAATGCTCAGAAAAGCAACAAAAAAAAAAAAAACCAACCCAAACCCACAGAGCCCTGGGGCTGTGACATGTCACTGTCCTCACACTCACTTGGGATTCCTGACACGAGTTTGAGGGGCCGCAGCACCCGCACGGCTCGCAGGGTCCTCAGGTCAAAATCAGTCCCAGCAGTCGCCAGAATCCTGAGGGGAAACAGGGAAAAAAATCCAGATTAAATGTGAATTCCTCTTCTCAAAGCATGGATAAGTGTGGTGTAAAACCAGCAAGTGTTGGAGCTGCTTTAAACTCTGTACCATGATCACATTGTGTTCGCTGAAAGGAAATAATTCCCACAAACTCCAGGGCAAACCAGAAAATATTGGAGCTGCTTTAAACTCTGTACCTGTGATCACACTGCAGATTATGTTCACTGAAAGGAGTTAATTCCCACAAACTCCAGGGCTGCTGTAGGAAAATCCCCACTCTCTGCCTGTTTGTGAGGCCACTGGACACCATCAGGCCACTAAAGATCTGCACCCTGTGCCCCAGGAAAGCACAGCCCAAAAGGAGACAGAGAGAAGGAACTGAATCCCTCAGTTATGCTGGAAATTACCTGCCAGAACTTCCTATAACAAATCCACAAATCCCTCCCTTTGATGTCTGGTGTTTCCCAACACCTGAAGCAGTTTCTGCTCATAGTTTCTTCTCTGTGTGCAAAATGCATTTTTGTTCAGAGCATCCTCTTGGAGGAGAACATGCAGAGAGCAGGGTGTGAGTGTGACACACCATGAAATGCAGCCCCCAGAGCAGGAGGAGTCTCAGAAATGTGATGCTCTGCACAGAAAATGAAATGGATCCCCTGGTTTAGGAAGAAATATTGTCCCAGTGTGCACAATCACAGTGATGAGAACTCACTAAGCCAACCCTGCCCAACAGCACAACCACCTTCATCAACTCCTGCAGCATTTCCTGGGATGCTTCAGCAAAAACATCCTTTTTTTTTGGGCCTGTGCTCATCTAAAGGTGGGATTTAATGACCCTGGAGGGCTTTTCCAACCTGAACAACTCTGATTCTGACACAGGCCAACCCCAAACCCTCCCTCCAGCCCTCCATCCCCTGCACCACTCAGTGACCATGAGAACTGGGCCCTTTTTCCTCAGTTTCCTCATAACAGGAGCCCTTTTTTCCCATTTTCTTGACAACAGGAGCTCTTTTCCCCCCATTTTCTTGCTAACAAGAGCCCTTTTTGCTCATTTTTTTGGTATAAACAGCCCTTTTCCCTCCATTTCTTAATAACAAGAGCCCTTTTCCCTCATTTTCTTGATAACAGGAGCCCTTTTTGCTCAGTGCTTTTATAACAGAAGCCCTTTATCCTCACCTTCCCCATAACAGGAGCTCCTTTTCCTCAGTTTCTTGGTAACAGGAGCCCTTTTTCCTCATTTTCTTGATAACAGGAGCCCCTTTTCCTGAGTTTCTTGGTAACATGAGCCCTTTATCCTCACTTTCCCCATAACACGAGTCCTTTCTCCTGAGTTTCTTGATAACAGGAGCTCTTTCTCCCGAGTTTCTTGGTAATAGGAGCCCTTTTTCCTGAATTCTTGATGTCAGGAGGCCTTTATCCTCACTTTCCCCATAACAGGAGCCCTTTCCCCTCAGTTTCTTGGTAACAGGAGCTCTTTTTCCTGAGTTTTTTTGAAAACAGGACCCCTTTTCCCCAGTTTCCTGCTACCAGGACCCATTTTTTCTGCAGTTTCTTGCCACCAGGCTGCTGAGCACTCAGCAGTGATCAGCCACCACGAAAACCAACCCAAGGAAAAGCAGAGTTTTCCAAAAGCAGCTGTACAATGGCAGCCTGAGCTGTGCAGGATGTGGCTGTGGCAGTGCAGGGAGCACTCCCAGGACAAATCCCTGTCCTTAACTCCCTGCCTGACCAGCCTGGCCCAGGGAAGAGCAGGCTCAGCATTGCTGGGCGGAAAGGGCCAGACTCCATCAGCAGGAGGTGCTGGAGATCAGGAAAAAAACCTGCTGGGATCTTGGCTGGCAGGAGGCAAAAGCCAGCCAGGACCTGAGGAGCTGAGTATTTATTCTATAGGACACCTGTTCCCACATTTTCACGACCTTAAAATTCCCATGACATCAGCCCCATGGATGCAGTTGGAGCACGGGCAACAGGAGACAATTGAAACCCAGGACCAGCCCATGCAGAGGCTTCTCATTTAATCTTCTGCACCCAGGCCAATGATTTCATCTTCTGCTCCCTTCCCTCCATCCTCTAATTGCTCACTTATAGACCTGTGCAGTGTGGGAATAACACAGAGAGGAGATAATCCTGAATATCCACCTTGGATGATGCTCCCAACAGCACAGTCAGGCTGCACTGAGCCAGGATGGATTTGTGGTGTCACCAGCCAGAGCCCTGGCTCGGGACAAGCTGAGAGAAAAGGTCCTTCATGTCCCTCTTGTTCTGGTTTGAAATTCAAAGAGAAAACAAGAGGGAATGGCTGCCACTAAATGTTCCAATGGGTTGAAGTCTTCATTCCAGAATTTTCTTCCTTGCAGGTTTGATGTTGAAACCAGCCTGTTCCAACTCTGGCAACACACACACAAAGCCCCTTCCCCAGGAAAACTCCTGGGTTTGCCCATTGAAGTCATGAATTCTGACACGATTTTCACTGTCAGCCCCAGTTAACCTGCACAGGACATCCTGGAGCCACCATCTCCCGTGGCTGCAGAGCTGCTCCATGGATTCCATCATATCCCACCCCAATCCCACGGACCACCCAGCAGGGCTGAGCTGTCCCTGCTCCCTCTGCCCATGAGTCTTGGAAAACAAAACATCCCAGGTGTTGTCTAGAGAGGTAAAAAACAGCTGCAGGCTAAAGAAAGCTGGAAAAAAAAAATCACAGAATAGTTGGGGTTTATCTGGGCACCCTGTGCCAGGGCCTGCCCACCCTCCCATGGAACAATTCCTGCCCAATCTCCCATCCAGCCCTGCCCTCTGGCAGTGGGAAGCCATTCCCTGTGTCCTGTCCCTCCATCCCTTGTCCTCAGTCCCTCTCCAGCTCTCCTGGAGCCCCTTTAGGCCCTGCCAGGGGCTCTGAGCTCTCCCTGGAGCTTCTCCTCTCCAGGTGAGCACCCCTGTAACCCTGGTTCCATGCCTGAGGTGTTTGGGTTTTCTGAAATTCTTTTCCCCGAGAATTTTCTGTAAACAGGAGAGATGTTTTTGTAACTGTAACTTTGTTATTCATTCCTTTTCCTAGGAGGGACTTCTTGATGCCCCTCTGCTCTGACCAATGTGAGTGAAGAGGTTTGTCTTTGTTTCACCAATCACATTGGTCTGTGCAAAATAGTAGAAAAGGGAGACACATCCCAAGGATAAAGGAGTCATTTTCAGCCTTCTGAAGCTCAGAGTCTGTGTTGTTGTGGTGTAAAACAGCATCACACCCCAGCTCTCCCAGCCTGGCTCCAGCCCTGGAGCTCTCTGGGAAAAGGGCTCCTGTTATGGGGAAAGTGAGGATAAAGAGCTCCTATTATAAAAGCTCTGGAGCAAAAAGGGCTCTTGGTGTCAAGAAAGTGAGGGAAAAGGGCTCTTGTTATTAAGAAATGGAGGGAAAAGGGCTGTTTTCACCAAAAAACTGAGCAAAAAGGGCAGCCCTGGGGCTGAACCTCCCATGGGAACCTGCAGGTCACTGAAGCACAGGCTGAGAAAGCCCAGGCTGGGCATCCAGCACATCCAGCACTTCTCCTGCTCCAGCAGGATCCTGCAGCTTACCCCATGGCTCTGCAGCCCCAGCCAGGCTGTGCCAGCCCTGGAACCAGGGCACAGGGGGCCCTGAGGCTTTTAGGAAGAGTTGTGGTGTCAGCATCCAGCCCAGGAACCCTCAGGAAGTCAGGAAGGACCCAGGGGCAGCAGCTGGAGCACAACAAAGCAGCTCAGGAGGGGAAACTGGGCCAGGATGGGGATGGTGCCTTTTCCTCCTACAAAACCAAAGCTCATTTACAGGATTCAATGCCCTAAAGTGCCTGGAAAAAACACCTCAGTGAGGGGGAGACCTTAATTAACATCATCTGGGGCATTTGCCAAAGTGCCACCTTTGTTTTACTTCTTCCCTCTGAAAGCTCATGAAAGCCACTGCAAGTTAGGTCAGGATGAGTGGGAAATCATCCTTAAAAATAAGAGAAATGGGGAGATCAAAGGAGGCAGCTGACAGGCACATCCCAAAATCCTGCTGGAGCATCCCTGGCTGCACAGCCAAGAGCTGAGAACAAAGCTGAGGTGATGGGGGACCCAGTGCCAGAAATCAGTTAGGCAAAGCAAAACCAAAAAGAAAAAAAATCAGATTTTAGGTGATAAATGGCTCGTTCTGCAGCCATTTCTGTGTGTCAGTGGGTTGTACAGAAACACAGAGGTTGGATATGTTTGGGATGTTGCCTTGGATTGCACTTCCAAGGGTTTAAGTGCAACAAAATCAATTCCTTGTGGAAGTCGTGCTTTTTGTGATGGCCAAACACCAAACCTTTCTTGTCCCTGTGCTGCTGAGGAGCACCTGGCACCCACCCTGCCATCCCTGGGGGCTCAGGATTCACTCATTCCCCAATTTCACCATCCCTTGGTTAAATGCTGCTTTTCCCTCTCTCTCCTCCAGTAAGGAGCCCTGACTGACAGCTCTTCCCAGAGACAGCCCAGCTGTGGGATAAATGCTTGATAACTTTTATTCCAGCAACGCCTGGAATAAATTATGAAAGCAGCTTGTTCCTCAGGGTATAAAAGAAAGCAAAGAACGAAGGGAAAGTTCCTTCCCTGAACGTTCTGATAACATAAATAATTAGCAACCCCTTCCTGTAAGAGCCTTGGAGCTCAGGATTGATTTGTTCTGGTTCAGCAAGACCCCAGCTGCCAGACACAAGGGAGGAACATCCTTAGTGAAGCCCTGAGCAGAGAAAATGCCTTGGAATTCCTTCAGGTTTAGCCCCAGTGCTCCAAATCCTGAGGACTGGAGTGGGGAAAAGCAAATCCTGTTCTTCAGGATCATCCCCACCTTGTCTGAGAGCCATTAATTCTTCCCATGGGATCTCACCACTGGATAACACTGGTGAGGAGGAATCACTGGAATAACCTGTGAGTATTTAAATACAACCTTGCTAATTTTTATAAATTCTAGTCCTGGAAGTAACCCCAAAACCTCTGAGAGAGAGAAAACTCCAGTAAGTCATCCCCATTTCCAAAACCTGACTCAGTTAACAAGCCCCAGTGACCCCTGGGAATGGAATCCAGTGGGGAAAACCAAAATAAATAACTTCATGAAGACTGGCTGAGTAGTTTAAGGTGTTTCTCCATCTGTGGGTCACCTGACTGTCATCTCTGTCCTTCCCAGTGTCTCCTCTGCTGCTCACAGGCTGGAGAAGGGATTTGGAAAAGAAATATTGCATCATTCTGGCCCTGAACTCCAGCAGAGCACCAACAGCCAGCAGGCAGCACTGGGGGTGCTACAGATCTGGCACTTGGTGCCACCAGGGCACCCCTGTTGCAACGGATTTGGACAGTTTGGCCCCAGCCAAACCACCTGCAGTTATTGTTACCAGAGCCCTCAGGAATTCGCCAAGGTTACTGAGAAAAACAGGGCTAAAATAGGAAAAGAAGAGCCTGAGAAACAGAATATCAGGAATGCAAAATCTAGATAAAGGAGGCACCAGGCCTAAGCATCCCAGCAGACCCCTGATCATATTCCATCTGATCCTGCTCCTGACTTCCACATGGACAGCACAATGGACAGATCCCATCCCTTCCTTCCAGCAGAGCACCTCAGGCTGATCCCCGGGCTCCAAAATAAAATAAAATAAAATAAACATGTTTGTTCCCAAATGGATTGTATACATCAAAACAGCCTCACTGCAGTGAGGGATAAACCTCTCTTTAGCTCTAACGTGAAGGGAACAGAGGGCAAAGTAAAATACACCCAGGAAATAACAATATTTGGCAGCACAGGGCTTCAGAGGCACAAACAGCCCATGCAGAAGAGAAGATGCAGAGGGAATCCCATCAATCCATGAAATACCTCCAAGAGGTGTCAGAGGATGGAGCCAGACTCTGCTCAGTGACAGGATGAGGAGCAATGGCCATAAACTAAAACACAACAAGGTCCACTTCAACATGAGGAAGAAATTCTTTCCCTGAGGGTGGCAGAGCCCTGCCACAGCTGCCCAGGGATGGTGTGGAGTGTCTCTGGAGACATCCCAAGCCCACCTGGACACATGCCTGTGTCACCTGCCTTGGCAGGGGGTTGGTCTGGATGGTCTCCAGAGGTCCCCTCCAACCCCAGCTGTTCTGGGATTCTGGCATTCCCAGGTCTCACCCCAACCAGGTGCATTTCTGAGCCTTTTGTAGCCAGTATTAAATTCACCAGCAGCCTCCAGCAGTGCCCAGATGTGAACACAAACTTCCTCCTTCTCCTTCTCCTTCTCCTTCTCCTTCTCCTTCTCCTTCTCCTTCTCCTTCTCCTTCTCCTGGCAGAAACACTCCCAAGTGCTGGGAGGAGACAGACCAAAACAGGAGCAGAATCCCCTCCCCAAAGCACCTGAAACTCACTTTTGGGAGTGTAATTCCTGAGCCAGGCTCCAGGGAGAAGCCAGGGAGGGGGAGTGTCTGGGGCCAGCCACAGCAGCCAGGCAGGGAGGGCCACTCAAATCCACCAAACCAGGATTTGCAGGGCTTGGATTGTGCCCAGGATGAGGGAAGATGTTCTGATTATGAGGCAGTTGCTCAAAGAAATCCTTGTTGCTGCTAAGCAGGAGAGACAGGGACATGCAGCACTGCAGAGAGGCAAAGGAGGCTCGTTTGCCATCAGCACTGACAGCTGGCAGGAAAATGCACACGGCCAAAAACATTCCAGCGGGCTCACGCTGGGAAAACGGAGTACAGGGGAGTTAAAACCATCCTGCACTTCACTGGGGCTCGGAAAGTAGGTCACACCTTGAGCCTCGCCCATTAACAGCACAAAGGGGGGATGCTGCTGTCTGGCCTTGGGAATGGGCAGCCCAGAATGGCATCCCAGAGGTGCCCGAGGGCAGGAGCCGGGAGCCGAAAGCGTTTCCTGGAGAGTTCTGCTGTCACCCACCCCACGGTCACGACATGAAGGGTTTTGTCTCGGCAGCAGACAAGATTCTTCAGACAAGGGGAATTTCAGGATCAGCAAAACGTTTTCAAGTATTTTTACTTTAGGGGATGTAAATGAGAGAGCAACAGAACAACATTTGGGGATTGTTTCATTTGTCAAGTTCTAAAATGAAGCATTCCCGGCTTTAAATACGTTTTCCTTTTTAGTGGAGGCAATTCTTGTCAAGCCTGCAAATAGTTTTGCCTTGATTTAACGCTGCCATTTTCCCAAAAAAACCCACCAACTCCCGAGCCGTGTGTGAGTGAAAAACGTCACCCAAAGCAAAGGCTGCCCTTCAGAGCTGTGCCAGGAAGGCTGGAGGAGCAGGGCTGAGCTCTCCACGAGCTGGAAGCACAAAGCAAAGGGCACAGGCCAGCTGGTGGGTGGATGGGGGATGGATTTTCCTGCCAGGTGGGCTAACAGGGCAGCACAGACTGCAAGGAGGAGAGAGCTCTGAGTCACCAAAACACATCCCAAGCCTCCTTTCCCTCCAGGAGCCAGGGAGGAGCAGCTCCTTGCCAGGCTGCCCCGGGAGCTGTGACGAAGGCTGTGTTATTTGGAGGCACAGCCAACCTCACCCTCTGCACTTGGCCAGCCCCCAGGAGGAGCTGCTCCTGAGCTGGGCAGGAAATGTCAGCGCTATCAAATCCCATCAGTGTTTGGAAAAGCCAAAAAAATGGGTGGGAAGCAGAGCTCAGCCTTCCCCAGCGCTGCTGCTGGAGCTGGATGGGAGCAGCAGGCAGAGAGGGGAAGGAAAAGCAGCTGCCAGTGCTGGGAACGAGGGTCAGGAGGGAAAGGACACCTCGTGCCAGGTCACTCTTTCCTGGGCCCTGCACTGAGGGGTTTTCCCCACCCAGCCATCACTGGAGTGCTGGGGGATGTCCCAGTGCAGCCACCCCACCCCAAATCACTGCTGGGCTGGGCAGAGAAAGAGGAAAGAGCCAAAAACATCCATGAAATAAACAGGGAAGCAGAGAGTGGCCAGGGAGGTGATTCCTGCTGCCACATTTGTGCTGCTTTGTGCTCCATCCCCAGCCTTGGGGCACAGCCTCAGGGGGAGAAGTGGCCAAAATCAGCATCCCCAGAGCTGGGATTGTGCATTCCACCTCTGAGAGCCCCAAACCCAGCAGCAGCTCAGCCAAGGGGGAGAACTTCTGACATTCCTGGGCTTGCTTTCCTGCAATATCCCAAAATATCCACACACACCAGGGGTGCCTGCTGCCATCAGCACCCCCAGCACCTCTGCTCCTGCCTGGGGGCTGCCTCAGGGTGCTCACCCAGCACGGGCTGTGGGGATACATGGGACACCCAGGGAGGAACATGGGACATCCAGGAGATGTGGGACGCCCAGGGAGAGATGTGGAACACCCAAGGAGTGATGTGGAACGTCTAGGGAGTGCTGTGGGACACCCAGAAAATGTGGGATACCCAAGGAGTGCTGTGGGACACACAAGGAGGGACATGGGACACACAGGGAGGGATGTGGGACACCCAGAAAATGTGGGACACCCAGAGAGGGACACAGGACATCCAGGGAGGGACATGAGACATCCAGGGAAAGATGTGGGATATCCAAGGAGTGCTGTGGAACATCCAAGGAGTGACGTGGGACACCAAAGGAGGGATGTGGGACACCCAGGGAATGCTGTGGGACACCCAGGAGACATCCAAGGAGTGATGTGGGACACCCAAGAAGGGACATGGGACACACAGGGAGGGACATGGGACATCCAGGAGATGTGGGATACCCAAGGAGTGCTGTGAGACACCCAAGGAACAACAAGGGACACCCAGGGAGGGACATGGAACACCCAGGAAATGCTGTGGGACACCCAGGAGACATCCAATGAGTGATGTGGAACACCCAAGGAACAACATGGGACACCCAGGGAGAGATGTGGGACACCCAAGGAGGGACATGGGACACCCAGGAGATGTGGGACACCCAAGCAGTGCTGTGGGACACCCAAGGAGGGACATGGGAGATCCATGGGACATCCATGGATAAAAACCAACACCAGAGGGGCCAGGGCAGGACCAGGATTTGTTGTTATCCCCCTGTGGATGTTGAATGGCTCCGAAATGGCTCCTCAGGGGCTCTGAAAACCACCCTGAGGGGCATCAACAACCCTCCCCTGCACTTCCCCCTGTGCCTTTCCAGGAGAGCTGGGAGCAAGTGAGGGGGTGCTGGAGGGGAGCTCAAACTGCACTCCATCCATTCCTGCAAGTGTCCCCAAAGGAAATTCCTCTGACAGAGCAACTCCTGGAGAAAAGCAAAGTCTGGGATGGCACCAGGTACCTCTCCAGTGGGAACAGGACTTTCCCTGTGGAGGGAGTCGGTTCTGAGCCACAGGACCCTTTGTCTCCAGGGTGAGAGGTCTCTGGGGAAGTTTTCCCAGTGAATGCCCTGAGCAGGCAGAGATTTGATGTTCCTCAAACCCCTCCTGTCCCAGCTGCTGCCCCAGAGATCCCAAATCCCAGCATTTCCCACCTGCCCCTCGCTCAGACACCCCATGGTGCCACTGCTCACACAGGTAGGCACCCCCTGGATCAACAGGGCTGGACTAAAAACTCAGGAGATCCTTAAAAAACCCCAAAATTTAAACTCTGCCTTGTGATCCCTCAGCCTTTGGAGGCAGCTGGGGTCAGGTTTTCAAGCTTTATCCACAAGCCACAAAAATACAGATTCTCCAGTAAAATCAAAAACTCTCATCTTGCCACAAGGATTAAAATAAGGCCTCAGATCTCCTAATCTGCCTTGCACTGTAATATTTCTTTTTTTAATGCACACCTTATTGCCCCTCAAGGGATATAATTATTCCTCTTCCCCTGTTTTGTTGTTTTATTTTTGGCCAGAACTCTCACACCAAACACGCAATGTTGTTCTAAGGAAAACACAGTTTGCCAAGACATCTAAAATATTGTGTATTCCCTCCATCTGCTTCTCCTAAATAAACCCAGGGCCTTATCTAATATAATGAGTAGCTGTTGGCAATAATTTCATAGCCATCTGTACCGTGCTTTAAACCTGTTGCAAGCTGGGCTGTGGACAGGGAAAAGTCAGAATTTATTTCTTCAGTACCAAAGCCAGAAATTGTAACTCCCCCACTTTCTGTTTTTTAGGATAATTTAGCCATGACAGCTCCTGTGCTGGGAGCTTGGGGAGCAGTATTTCATGAATGTGGCAAATAAATCCCATTTTTTTTCCCCCCTGTTTTTTGTAGATAAAAGTGAAGCTCTGCAGCTGAGGAGGTGCAGGGCAGTTCCAGGTGGGTGCTGCCTCCAGGAGCTGGGTCTGCCACCACCATGTGACATCCTCCATGTCCCCACAGGCCCTGCTGGGCATCACCAGCCCAGAAAATTTAATTCTGTAATTAAAAACTCTCTTCTGGCTGCACTCAGCTGCAAGAACCACAAGCTGCAAGTTCCCAGCACCCAGATATGCTGAGGAGTTTCACGGGATCATGAAATCCCAGAATATCCTGAGCTGCAAGGAATCCACAGGGATCATCCTGTCCAACTCCACCAGCCCAGCACAAGCCTGAAACCATCCAGGTGAGTGGGGAGGTGAATCCTCTCCCCATCCTGTTGCCCTGATTCTTTCAGCCTTCTGATTGTTTTCATTCCTACTGGAGTTTTCTCACACATTGTAACAAAAACAAAGACAACACATGCCTTTCCAGGGGGAAGGACAAATTGATGGACTTCTGAGTTGACCACTGGGGTCAGAGGGGTGTTTCTCTCATCCCCCAATCCTTGACCAAATCCCAAAAACTATATAAATTGAGATTCCCAAATAAACTTCCCTTCTCCTTTTCATCTCACATCCTGACAGGTGAGTGTGGTTCTTTTCTTGCAACACCATCCCCACTCAAACAGAGCCTGGACTGACTCAACAGCTCAAACAAATTTTAGTTTGTTATTTTTAATGCTTGTTCTTGCCTTGTTGGAGTGGAGCTCCCACACCCAAACACAGCCACCACACCACTCCCCACTGGCAAAGCTGGGGGAAGAGGGATCCAGCTGTGGTTACAGCCCCAGATGTGCAGCAAGAGGAGGATGTCTGAGGGAATTTGTCACCTTTAGGACGTGACAAAGTGTCTGTACCACAGCAGTGATGCTCCACTACTTTGCACAGGATTGCAGAAACACAAAAGTCTTTGGATAAAGAAAATGGGAGGAAGGACAACTGAGGGCCAAGGAAATCTGAAGGACTCGAAGCACCCTGGTGAACATGGGCCAGATTCCAGAGATCCAGAGATCCCAGCACGGCTCCTGTGTGCCCAAAGGCTGCCTGTGATGACCCCAAGGATCACCTCAGCACCAACAGCACACACCCATGGTCACACCCTCCCTGGGGATTGCTTTGCCACTTCTGCTTTCCTCCCTTTCCACCCCATTCTTCTCCACCTTACCCATCCCTTCTCCCCCAGCACAGTCCATAATCCCAAAATCCCAAAATCCCAAAGGCAGCCCAAGCTCCCAGACACTCCCTGGGCAGCAAACATGGAATGACAAAATGGCTCAAGCTGGAAGGGACCACAGCAGGTCATCAACCAAAATCTGAAAGGGGGGAAATTTAGAGAGAGATCAGGAAGGAATTGTTCCCTGGGAGGGTGGGCAGGCCCTGGCACAGGTGCCCAGAGAAGCTGTGGCTGCCCCTGGATCCCTGGCAGTGTCCACGGCCAGGCTGGACATTGGGGCTTGGAGCAGCCTGGGACAGTGGGAGGTGTCCCTGCCCATGGTAGGGGTGGGACAGGATGGGTTTTAAGCTCCTCCCAACCTGTAACATTCCATAATCCATAATTCCCACCTCCCTGCCCAGCAGGGTCCCTGGAGCTGTCACCCAGACCTGTGTCCAGGTGGGGTTTGGGTACCTCCAAACCTCCCTGAGCTCCTGTTCCAGAGAATGAAAGGGACAATGCAATGGGCAGGTGGGACCTCAGGGGCCAGAGCAATACCACTGGCACAGGGAGGTGACATCTTTATAGCAGGACAGGGGAATGTGCTTAAATTAATTGTCTGTTCAGATAACAGAGGCTCCCACTCTCCACTGGGCTGTTACCAAGCCTGGAATTGCTGCAGATAAAAGTCTGGCAGCGTTTTCATCATAAACTCCACATTTCTGGGCTGTAGATTCCAGCCCTTAAAACAAATCCATGCTGTGGGCAGAAACCTGCCACCCCAGCTCCCAGCACAGCAGCAAAGGTTTGTGTTTTCCAAATCTCCAGAGCAGTCCCGTGGGGCAGTTCTGGAGCAGAGATGGAAGCTGCACATTTCCAAGGCTCCAGAGCCCAGGCTGGGAGGTTTTCCCGTGTGCTGCAGCCCCTGAGACACAGAGCAGGGATAACCCCGGGGGTGTTGCTGCTGTTGCTGATGTGCTGCAGCCACTTCACAAATTCAAACCTGAATTTATAGGGCAGGGGAGAGAGAGGGGGAATCCGTGGGGGGTTTCTTAGGCAGCTGTAGGAGAGGAGCAGCCCGTGGCAGGTCTGTGAGGAAGCAGTGCAGGGAAATATTGCACTGAGGGCTTTGGGATGCCGGCCAGCAGCATCAGATGCTCGCTGTTGATGCAGCCCTTTGCTGTGAAATGGTCCAGAAAACCCCCCCCAGCTCTTCGGCAGCCGAGTTGAGTGTTTTGTTTGGGGCTCAATCAGCTCTACAGCCAACACAGGAGAGCACGGGCAGGGAAAAAGGAACCCAGAGCAGCGCTGGCAGTCCTTGCGGTCCTAAATGTGCAGGCTGGGCTCAGCAAGGAGGGGTGTGAGACCTGATGAGTTTAATCATCTGTGAGACAAGTCACTGTTCCACTCCGTGCTGCTCTTTCCTCTCTAAAACACACCCGCCTTGCTTAAGCTGGGATTTTTGGGGAGGAGATGCTCCGTGTTTGACTGGGTTTAAATCTCAGGGGGGTGGTGGTGCCCTGCTCCAGTCGCTGCCCCCTCAATCCCCCTCCACAAACCCACCCGACTCTGCTCTCCCAGCACAAAAATGCCCCACATGGGGCAGCTCTGGGGCTGCAGCCGCCCACGGCGGGCAGGGAAGGAGCTGGGAGCGCTTTTTGCAGCCGCTTTGCCATTATGATAATTGGGATTTGCACGGAGCAGACCATCGTCTAGACAGCGCTCGGAGCTCCGAGCCGGGAAAGGTGCGGGCGGACCCAGCGTGGTTTCCAGAGTAAGCGATTCTGACATTTGCAGAGTCATCATCGCCTTCCCCGCTCGCGTAGCCCTGGAAACAGCGGCAGGAGGCGGCTCCAGATGTGCCCGCGGCCGCTCCAGATGTGCCCGCGGCCGCTCCAGATGTGCCCGCGGCCGCTCCAGATGTGCCCGCGGCCGCTCCGGGCGCGCTGAGCCTGGGAGGGGGCACGGGGGACACTGGGCTTTGTCCCCCACAATTCATTAAGGGAAATTTATCTGGTGAAGTCTTTATCTGGAAATTCCTGCACCCAGCCTCAGGGCAGGGGACTGGCAGGAGGAGGGAGGGTTGGGGAGGCACCAGCACCTAAAAACCAGTCAGGTCCTACAAAAATTCAGCTCCTTCCCTTCAGCTCTTTGGGGGGGACTTCACAGCTCGTTCTGCTTTGTCTCTGCTCTGATTGTTTTCCCCAGATTCCCTGGAGCAGTTCCCAGCTCAGACCAGACACTTCTGCAGCATCCAGTGGCCAGCATGGGGACAGTGCCACCATGGCCCAGGCTCTGAGGGGACAGCACAGAACAAGGACAGAGCACTGCAGCCTCACCTCCAGCATTAGGAGCTGCCCTGGCAAAATACAAAAAGAAACACTGAATTCCACAACGGTTTGGGTTAGAAGGAACGTTAAAGTCCATCTCATTCCATGGGCAGGGACACCTCCCAGTGTCCCAGGTTGCTCCATGCCCAGCCTGGCCTTGGGCACTGCCAGGGATCCAGGGGCAGCCACAGCTGCTGTGGGCACCCTGTGCCATCCTCACAGAGGATTTTTTCCCAATATTCCATCCATCCCTGCCCTCTGACAGTGGGAAGCCATTCCCCCTTGTCCTGGCACTTCATCCCTTGGACATTGTCTCTCCCCATCTTTCCTGTTGGCTCCTTCAGGCACTGGAAGAAGCTCCATGGAGTTTCTCTTCTCCAGGCTGAACAACCCTACTCTCCTAGCCTTTCCTCCCAGGAAAGGTGCTCCACCCTCCCACCATCCTCTGGACTCAGGACAAGTCCTTTGCCCCTCTGTGGGTACAAACACTGAGCTTCCTGCCATGTGGGGTTACTTTCTCATTCCTTTTTTCAAGAATTACCATGGAATGGTTTGGGTTGGAAGACACCTTAAAGCTCATCCCATTCCACCCCCTGCCATGGGCAGGGACACCTCCCACTGTCCCAGGTTGCTCCATGCCCAGCCTGGCCTTGGGCACTGCCAGGGATCCAGGGGCAGCCACAGCTGCTCTGGGCACCCTGTGCCAGGGCCTGCCCACCCTCCCAGGGAACAATTCCTGCCCAGTATCCTGCCTAAATTTCCTCTCTTTCATAGATTGGTGGGGGTTGAAAAAGACCTTAAAGCTCATCTCACTCCAACCCCTTCCCAAGGGCAGGAACACCTTCCAGGTCACTCAGGTAAGTGACATCTCTGTGACAATAACTCCAGCAAACCAAGAAGTGTTACTTGTTCTTAGAAAAGGCACTCAAAGAAAGCTGGAGAAAACCTTTTTTTTTTCCCCACCAAAAATATTTGTTTTCAGGGAAACATCAATTTCAGTTTTCCAGTGGGAAATAACAAAACATTTTGATTCCGCTTTAAGTTCAAATATGACTTCAGATTTTATTTTTATTTGGTTGCTTTTAACTGCAGCAATATTGTAAAGCAGGCTGAAAGCAGCATTTCCACTTAAAATCAGGCTGAAACCTCCCAGGGGGGAATCTCTACTTTCTAAACCAAAAATTTTTTGGAACGAGGATTATTTCTCCAGTAGTTCTCAGCAGGGAAAACATGGATTTCTGGGTGACCATCCTTCAAACCTGGAGGGAAAACCTGTCACCCTAAGTTGTCTCATCACCCTTTCCCCATTGGGGTGGGGTTTGAGGTCTGAGAATTTGGGGTGGAGACAGGCTGAAGCCTCCCAGGGGGGATCTCTACTTTCTAAACCAAAATTTTTTGGAATTAGGATTATTCCTCCAGTAGTCCTCAGCAGGGAAAAACATGAAATTCTGGGTGACCATCCTTCAAACCTGGAGGGGAAAACTGTCACCTTAAGTTGTCTCATCACCCCTTCCCCACTGGGAAGCAGGGAAAAATGTGGATTTCTGGGTGACCATCCTTCAAACTTGCAGGGAAAAAACTGACACCTTAAGTTGTCTCATCACCCCTTCCCCATTGGGGTGGGGTTTGAGGTCTGAGAATTTGGGGTGGGGACAGTTTTTCCAGCTCAAATCACAAATGGCCCTGCCAGGATCGATGTATCCCCATCCTCAGCATCTCCAGGATTCTGAGCACAACCTCTGCCAAAGACCAAGCTGATGAGCCCAAAGTGAGGAAAACTGAAGGCACCAAACTCATTAAAGTGAGGAGTGCCCTGGAGCAGGGTTTGTAACTCCTTTGCACAGAGAGGAGAGGCTGAATCTGCACAGGCAGCTACATCAAACCCCTGCAAGTCACGGCCCAGTTTGGTGCTTCCAGCTCACAAGGAGAGGTGGGGACAGCAGGACCCTCCTGAGGAGCCCCCAGCCACCATCCCCAGCTGCCTTTCTCCTGGCTCAGGGAATCCCACTCACCTTTCAGCAGTGACAGCTGCCATGAGTGATGGCACTGTGATATTTACCCCAGCGTGCTGCCTGTCACAGCAGCCTGCAGCACATCACACTTTTGGCAGGAGAGGGAACTCCTCCAGCTCCTTGCAGCTCGTGGGAAAGTGATGGATTTATGATAGCCCTTCCCTTGTCACATCCCCCCAGAGCCTGGCAGGGCGTGGAAGGAAGGAGAGCTCAGCCAGATGCAAACACTGAGGAAGGGAAGAGGCTCCAGGGGAGTTGGATGGAGGGGAAGGTGGGGAATGGATCAGTGGCATCAAGCAGGATCCACCCCAGGGGGACTTGGCAGGACACATCCTTCCCCTGGAGCACAGGCCCTGGGGATGTGCAGGATACAGAGCAGATTTCCTCCAGCAAATGGGGAAAGTCAGGCTGTGGGAGGGAGAGAAAAGGAGGGAGGCTGGAGGATGCCAAGCACCATCAGTGCCAAGGCTTTGCCAAGAGCTGGAGGGACAAAGCTGACACCTGGGCTTTGACAAAACTTCCAGGCTGGGCTAGAATCAGGATTTGGATTTTATCACAGACCTGGCCTTTGTTCAGGGAAAAACAACTAAAAAGGGCAGTTTAGCCTGGAAGTTCCCCAAACCCACTGTGGAGTTGCTGGGATGGGATGAGCAGGTTTTGAGGGGCACACCTCCCCCTTTCCTTCAACTCAGCTGCAGTTTCCTGGCAGTGGGACACCCAGTCAGTGCCCATCACTGCTGTCCCACCCTGCCCATGCCACCCTTTCCCCTCTTCCACAAGGGCTGCTGAATCCTGGAGTATCCTGCACTTTGCTGTCCCAGCCCTCAGCACCTCCCCTGAGCCAGCAACTCATCCTCACTTGCCATTCCTTATTCCAGCTCAAATCATACAAATAAACCTGCCAGGATCAATGTCTCCCTATCCCCAGCATCTCCTGGACTCTGAGCACAACCTCTGCCAAAGACCAAGCTGATGAGCCCAAAGTGAGGAAAACTGAAGGCACCAAACTCATTAAAGTGCCCTGGAGCAGGTTTTGTAACTCCTTTGCACAGAGAGGAGAGGCTGAATCTGCACAGGCAGCTACATCAAACCCCTGCAAGTCAAGGCCCAGTGCAGGAGTTAAACTTGCAGCTTTTCCCTGTCCCAGTTGCAGGAGGGAAGACTTTTTTCCCTTTCATTTTCCTCTCCCTCCTCTTGTCTCCCTCGTTACACGAATGAGGCAGCAGAATTTGAGCACCTTTCATGTTCTGCAAAAGCTCAGAGCAAACAGGGCTGCTCTGACCTTTGCGGTGCTCTGTAATTCCAGCAGCTGCCCAGAGCCCCTTCCCTCCCCAAGGAGAGGGGACAGCCAGGAAAAGCCCCTTGTTGCTCAGAGTAAATCAGCCATGGGATTTTCCTGCTGGGAGAAGAGCAAGGAGAGGCCTCCCACATCATTTGTAGGGATCAGCCAAGAGGGAATACTGGGAATAACCAAGGAATAACCAAGGGTTGTGTGCAGGAGGCTCTCACCAGTCCCTGCCACACATCCCTGACCAGCTGGGACCAGGATGGGGAAAACCAGGGCACAGCACCCCAGGAACTCCCAGGGACAGAGTTCTGTGCTTCAAAGGGGATGAAAGCAATGGAGAACCCTTGGGTGCTGCTAAAGGGGAGAGGGCTGTCAGCTCTTCCCACGGCACAGAGAAGGGATTCCCTTTGGGAAATGGGGATGCAGCCAAGCCCTGAGACTTACACAGAACCACCAAGCCCAGCCAAGACCCAGTCCCAACCCCAGGCTTTCCCCTGAAACTTTTTTATTCTCCTCTTCCTTTGCTGATCTCCACAGCCCCACTCCCATCAGATGGGATTACTACAAACCCCCTCCTGCTCACAGGCTGCTGCATCTCCCTCCCAGCTGCTTAAAACCACAAAGGGCTTCTCCCCCTGCTCCTTCCTCTTCCCCAAACTTCCTCTTTCCCTTTAACCTGAAATCCCCTCGAAGCAAAGAGAGAAAACAGCCCTGGCTGCCACAGGCGAGCAATAACCCAGGAAATTTTAATCCCTGCCTGTGATTGTACAGAGGAACACAGAGTGAGATAAAAGGCTCACCAGCCCTGGCATTATTATATTAGAAAGGTAATTATCTCTTCTGCCACCTGACTTTGGGCTTTCTTCACAATAATGAAGTTTCCAGCTCATGTTTGCAGCCACAAGAACACAGCCTGGCTAGGAACACCAGAGAGAATTGTCTGCTCTGAGGGGAGAGCCAGGCTGGGGGAGGGAGGAAGGAAGGAAGGAAGGAATCAGAGCCCCCAGTGCCTGTGTCCCACCACAGAGCCCAGCCCAGGCACTCTCAGCTTTCAGCCCAAACCTCGGCAGCACACGCCCAAATTCACTTTTGTTTCAAGGCTCCAGCCCCATGGACTCTGATCTTTGGGGCTCTTTCCAAACCATCAGGAGGGCTGAGGGGATGTTAAAATAAAAAGAACATTTTGCCTTTTGATGCTGCTGAAGGATGCAGGAAAAAGAGTTCCCAGCACATCACAGAAACCTGGAATGGCTTGGATGGAAGGGACCTTAAATCCCATCCAGTGCCACCCCTGCCATGGGCAGGGACACCTCCCACTGTCCCAGGCTGCTCCAAGCCCCAGTGTCCAGCCTGGCCTTGGGCACTGCCAGGGATCCAGGGGCAGCCACAGCTGCTCTGGGCACCCTGTGCCAGGGCCTGCCCACCCTCCCAGGGAACAATTCCTGCCCAGTCTCCCATCCAGCCCTCCCCTCTGCCAGTGGGAGCCATTCCCTGTGTCCTGTCCCTCCATCCTGATGCTGTTTTACACCACAACAACACAAAGACTCTGACTTCAGAAGGCTGAAAATGACTCCTTTATTCTTGGGAAGTGTGTCCCCTTTCATACTATTCTACACAGACCAATTCAATTGGTGACAGGAAGACAAACCTCTTCAATCACATTGGTCAGACCAGAGGGACATCAAGAAGTCCCTCCTAGGGAAAAGAACATAAACAAATTTGCAGTTACAATAACATGTCTCTTATTTACAGAAAATTCCCTGGGAAAGGAATTTCAGAAAACCAAAACATCTCAGGCATGGAACCAGGGCTACACCATCCCTTGTCCCGTCCCTCTCCAGCTCTCCTGGAGCCCCTTTAGGCCCTGCCAGGGGCTCTGAGCTCTCCCTGGAGCCCCTTTTCCCCACCTCAATGACAGATTGTCTTCCACCACAATCTCCAGCCTCTCCACAGGGTGCAAGGTCAGCAAATGCTCCTCCCTGGCTCAGGCTGTGCTCTCCTGCAGCCCAGACAATTGACTCCTCTGCAGCTTTCATCTCGTCCCTGTGCTGGGAAGATGAAGTCAAATTCCACCTTCCAAACTCCAGCCACCTCGTGCCACCTTTGCCAGTCAGGAGCTTCCTGCCACCCCCACCCTGGGGTTTGCAGGGTGAGAGGATCAGGCCTGAGCACTGATGGCCGTGGTCTCTCTCATCTGTCACACAGCTGCCTCTGAAACACCAGCAGCCTTTCACCTGCTTCCACTTATTTATTTCAACAGGAAAGGACAGAGGAAAACATCCCCAGCCAGCCTGTGTCAGCAATTAGGAGCGTGAAATATCTGTCAGGAACAGCTTTACAGCCAGAGCTCTGCCCTGTCCTTCTCCTGCCCCCCTGCCAGGCTGAATCCCCTGAGGAAGGGCCACCAAACCACAGGGTGGGACAGGGAGGCAGGGTTGGCTCCAGGGAGAGCAGGGACCAGCAGGAATTCTGTCCCAAGGGATCTTTTGGCTCCCCCAAAGCCTTTCACCCCTCCAAGTTGCTGTTTGAACCCTCAGACCCACAGGGTCTGCCCTAAGGCAGCAGAACCAGCTCTCAGCTACAGTTCCCCACTGCCCTCAGACTGCACCAGGCACCACATTCCCTCCCCCAAAAAATGGTCATAGTCACAAAAAAAAGTCATTCAAACACCCTCCCACAGCTGCACACCTCCCATCCCTGCACACCTCCCACACTGCACACCTCCCATCCCTGCACACCTCCCATCCCTGCACATCTCCCATCCCTGCACACCTCCCATCCCTGCACACCTCCCATCCCTGCACACCTCCCATCCCTGCACATCTCCCATCCCTGCACACCTCCCATCCCTGCACATCTCCCATCCCTGCACAGTGACCCACAGGAATTCTGTCCCAAGGGATCTTTTGGCTCCCCCAAATCCTCTCACCCCTCCAAGCTGCTGTTTCAATCCTCAGGCTCAAAGGCCCTAAGGCAGCAGAGCCAGCTCTCAATTACAGTTCCCCACTGCCCTCACACTGAACCAGGCACCACATTATCCCCCAAAAAATGGTCATGGTCACAAAAAATTCACCCAAACCTCCTCCCACACCTGCACACCATCCCTGCACATTTCCCATCCCAGCACAGTGAGCCAGAGGAATTCTGTCCCAAGGGATCTTTTGGCTCCCCCAAAGCCTTTCACCCCTCCAAGCTGCTGTTTCAATCCTCAGATGTTCAAGGCAGCAGACCCAGCTCTCAATTCCCCACTGCCCTCAGGCTCTGCATGCCCCAGCCTGGCACCAGGCACCACATTCCCCCCAAAAAACACAGTCATGGGCACAAAAACCATCATCCAAACCTCCTCCCACACCACACCTCCCATCCCTGCCTGGGTCAAGGCTTGTTTCCACACTCCCACGCTGCTCCACATCAGGTATCTCCACTCTATCCTTTAATCCCAACACTCCAAGCTGCCATTCCTGTAGCACTCAGACACCACAAGCTCTCAGGCTGGAATAAATAAATAAGCTGAGCCTAACATCTGTTCTTTAGTCAGATCAAGCCCTGATAATCAGGACCTGTGGTGATCACCAGTGACAACAACAACAAAAAAATTAATAATTAAACACAGCATAAGCCTCCAAATACAGAATCTCAGAATCACTTAGGCTGGAAAAGGCCTCTAAGATTGAGCCCATCCATCCCTGGGTAAATTATATTGATATCTACAGGTCAGAGTGATGCCTTGGGAAGGCTGACCTGGAACAGAGACTGGACAGAGCTGGAGAATAAAGTAGATATTTATTGAAAGGCCTTTAGGGTACACCTTGAGCAGGACAAGAGTGTGGCCAGGGCTACACTCAAGGTGGACCCAAAATGGTCACAAAATGGACCCAAAATGGACAAACAGTAACAAGATCTCACATTTTTATAAGTTCTGGTCCATTTGCATATTGGGGTTTAATATTCCAATTCCAGCTCCAGGCTGTGAGGTCCCATCCTTCTTGTTCCTCCCTCCAGCCCACCCTTGTTTGTGCTTTTGGGCCTGAAAGTTGTCCTTGGTGTGCAGCAGGAGAAGGATTTGTTTTGTGTCCCTGCTGTGTGCAGAGCTGAGTGACACTGAGTGTGAGCTCAGAACTGCACCCCTGGGCAGCACAGAGTCTGAAAATATGAAAGTTAAAGCTAAAGACATCAAGAACAGCCCTGGTGTCCCAGCACCGTGTTGGCCACAGCCACCTCCTCTCTTCCTCCAGTGGATTGGAGACTCTGCACTGGCTCCTCCTGGCCCCAAGGGACCTCCTTTCCCCTGGAGTGGATCCAGAAAGACACCAATAATTGTGCCAATAATGATTTTAAGAGCCTCAGGCACAAGAAACAAGCTGAGCTCAGAGCCAGCTCTGTACCAGGGCTGCTGGGGGCAGGGACTGTCACTGCATTCAGCCCAGCCTGAAGATCCTCCAAGCTGACAAAATTCGAGTTAATCCTTTAGGATTAACCATGGACATCCCCCAAAGAGCAGAGGAGCACCCAGGGAGGCTGAGGGTGTGAGGGATAATGGAAAGGGCTGTATGAGGTGACCTCCATGGCATTCCCACCAGGAGCCATGTGCTGGCCTTCCCCCTCTGAGCTCCAAGCGCCAAATTCCCTTATAAATTCTATTACCCCCATTTAAGCAGTTCCCTTTGCTCCAAAGCTTCCAGCCCCAGCTATAAATGGCATTTAACGAGGAGCTGCTGGTGCTTGCTCCTATTTCACTTCCAAAAGGGCTCTGCCTTTGGCAGGGAGCTGCTCTCCAGGAGGAGCCAAGGCTCCCTCCCTGCCTCCTCTCTCTTTCCTGGCCACCACGAGGAGCTTGAGGGCATGGAAAAGTGACCCCAAGTCTCAGTAACCAGGTGGGGAGTCAGGAAAAAGCAGAAACCCACCTGAGGAGAGGCAGAGGGGGTGATGCCAGTTCTAGTCAGTCCCTGGCGTTTTAACATTACCCTAAAAATTCCATTTTTCTGCTTCATCCAGGAGAAGCCCTTAAAAAACCCCTTTTGTCCCCACACAGATCAGCTTCACACACGTCCCACCACTGCCAAGCCCCTCATAAATCCCCAAAAACAACGAGGGAAAGCCAGCAGGGGAAAGGATTGAGGACATGGCCTCAAACCCTGCACACACCACATCAGGACATCACACACTTCCCCTCCCAGCAGGCTGCCAAACGGCTGCCGGGCTCTCGGGGAGCTTTTTTATCTTTAAAAGGCAGAAAAGAGAACAAAAGGCAGGAATTTGTGCTCAGCACGCCCAGATCTGACGGGGCTAATCAGAACTGCAGCTCCTGGGCCTGCAGGCCAGCTCAGCCCTGCTGGAATCCCTCTGTCCCAGGTTTAGGTTTTCTTCACACGACATTCAGGTGGTGGTTCTGGTGGTACAAATGAGTCTTTTTTGCCCTCTGAAGGCTTTGAGTCAGCACGAGAATGAAACAGAGTCTTCAAGGTCTTGTTTTTCTGGGTTTCTCACGTGTTTATTATTTCTTATCTTACAATTTTCTCAGTGCCTGGCCGAGGTGTTCACAGCAGCTCAGACACAGGTGACTCCCCCCGTGATGGGAGGTCACTGCCTCTTATACAGATAATTATGTACTTATTATTTACAATTTCGTGCCAATGCCTATCACCTATACTAAAAGGGTCACCTCTGCTCTGACCCAATCCCCTCAAACTACTTTGTGCCATCATCACATCAGAAGATGGAGGCCAAGGGAGAAGAACAACAACCCAGGGCACCACCCTAAAATCTCCATCTTGTTCCCCATTCACCTCCATTCTGAGAACCAAAAACTACAAAATTCTCCACCCGGTGATAAACTACACTACTGTCTGTCACACCTTTGTGACTTGTAATTCCTCTCTGTGTTGGAAGTTTTTCTCATGGACTGAAATCAAAGCCTGTGTCTTCCTGGGCTCTGTGCCAGGCAAACCCCCTGGCCAGACCCCAGACCCCCCTGGCCAGGATTCAAACCCTCTTGTACAGATCTCAAACCCTCTTGCTCAGGTCCCAGGCCTCTCTACCGAGGTCTGTGACCTTCCAGGGCAACCAAAGGGATGCCCTGGACTCTGACACCTCTGGAATTCCTTATCCCGGAGTTTTGGGAGCAGCTGGAATCACGTGCAGCCTCTGGGGTCTGGGACTGACCCACAAAGGAGCTCCAGAGGCTGTGGAAGGGAGGCAGGGAATGCCAGGGGGACGTTCTGTGGCACAGGCTGGGGGAATGAGTGTGTGAGCACCCATCCCTGAGGGCACAAACCACGGGCCAGGGGTGGGTGACACAGTGGGGACAATTCCCAACACAGCAAGGACCTGGAGCTGCTGGAGACAGTCCAGAAAGGTCATGGAGCTGCTCCAAGGGCTGGAGCCAGGCTGGGAGAGCTGGGGGTGCTCACCTGGAGAGGAGAAGGCTCCAGGGAGAGCTCAGAGCCCCTGGCAGGGCCTAAAGGGCCTCCAGGAGAGCTGGAGAGGGGCTGGGGACAAGGGATGGAGGGACAGGACACAGGGAATGGCTTCCCACTGCCAGAGGGCAGGGCTGGATGGGAGATTGGGCAGGAATTGTTCCCTGGGAGGGTGGGCAGGCCCTGGCACAGGGTGCCCAGAGCAGCTGTGGCTGCCCCTGGATCCCTGGCAGTGTCCAAGGGCAGACTGGACACTGGGGCTTGGAGCAGCCTGGGACAGTGGGAGGTGTCCCTGCCCATGGCAGGGGTGGAATAAGGTGAATTTTAAGCTCCTTCCAACCCAAACCAGTTGATAAATACAAAACCTGCCCAGTCCAGTAGCTGCAGCATCTTTGGAGATCTGCAGCATTTCTGTGCTGAGTAGATTTCAATTAAAGCCATCACAAAGAGAACAGGGCTTCTCTTGCCATCGAAAGCACAGCAGCAGATCAGAAGGAGCAGAAAAATTATTTTTAAACCCTCTACCTCAGATGGTGGAGAGCCCCATCCTCTTCCACTGAGGGGAAAAACAAATTAATTGATACAGGTCAAACCAGAGCAAGACGCTCAATTATTCCCCAGTAATTTCCTCCATAAAAATTTAAACACACATAAAACCTACTCAGGAAGGTTTAGCCTCGAGATTTGCAACACAGGAAACTCATCTTCTGGAGAAAGAAATTTAAGAGTCAGCTCCTAATAACATCCAGATGTCCAGACAGGTCTCATTTATACACAAAACCATTCAGGGCACACATAAAAATGAGCTGCCAGCACACACATGTGCAAATTCCCAGCTTGTGTGTGAACTTGAGGAAACTAAAATCCTTTTATAATATTTTACAGCATCTTGCCTCCACACACAGAATCTCCCTCACAAAAGCACTGGTGTGCAGCCTAAATAACACAAGATTCCCATTCAACACCCTGGGAGGATGAGAAATCTGATTTTTATTCTCATTCTAAACACTGGGAATGGAAGAAAGCTGAGCAAACTCCTTTTTGGAAAATACTTTCTCAAAGGAAAATGCGTGTGGAGTGAAACCAAAAGTGCTGGTTAATTTGAGCTGAATACAGTAAATGGCCTCAGCCAGGAAAAATGAGGAGCTGAAGGAGTAATCAAACATTTCCTTTCAGTGTTTGCTCAATTAGGTGGTTCAAAATGGGGTTTTAACTTGGCTAATTCTCCATGAGTCAGCACAAATGAGCTTTTAAATGTATATATAAAGGCAGGAAAATGGAGCAACAGCTGATTTTCACACCTTGTGAGAAAAAGTAATGAGAGAAGTGCCCAGGTCCACCGAGCACGCTGAGCTGATTTTCCTGATTTTGTTCAGCAGGAGTGGAAAATATCAGGCCAGGCTCTAAAACTCAGGATCAGAGGGATGCCTGGAGGCCCCTGGAGTGCTCAGTCCAGCCCTGGATGGAAATCCTGGATTGGGAGCTGCCTTCCCTCATGGCAGAGCCTCCCCAGGGCCACAGCCCCAGGGCCAGGCTGCAAATCCCTCCCAAATCCCCCGTGCTTGGTACCAGAGCTGCCAGCACAGCTCCCATCCCAAATCCCAGGGCTGCCCCTGGCAGGCACCACGTCCATCGTGGTGGGTCTGCTCCTCCCAGAGTCCAGAGTCAGAGCCCAGGGCATCCCTTCAGTTGCCCTGGATGGTCACAGACCTCAGCAGAGAGATCTGGGACCCGAGGAAGGGAGTTTGAATCCTGGCCAGGGGAGTCTGTCCAGGGGGGTTGCCTGGCACAGAGCCCAGGAAGACACAGGCTTTGATTTCAGTCCATGGAAAAAGCTTCTAACATTGAGAGAGGAATTACAAGTCACAAAGGTGTGACAGACAGTAGTTTAACAGCACAAGGTGGAAAATTTTGTAGTTTTGGAGTTCTTAGAATGGAGGTGAATGGGGAACAAGATGGAGATTTTAGGGCAGTGCCCTGGGTTCTTCTTGTTCTCCCTTGGCCTCCATCTTCTGATGTGACGTGGGCACAAAGTAGTTTGAGGGGATTGGATCAAGGTAGAAATGAGCTTTTTAGTATAGATAATAGGCATTGGCACAGAATTGGAAATAATAAGTACATAATTATCTGTATAAGAAGGCAGTGACCTCCCATCACGGGGGGAGTCACCTGTGTCTGAGCTGCTGTGAACATCTTGGGCACAGAGAAATTTGTAAGAGAAGAAATAATAAACACGTGAGAAACCCAGAAAAACAAGACCTTGAAGACTCTGTTTCATTCTCGTGCTGACTCAAAGCCTTCAGAGGGCAAAAAAGACTCACTGGAACCACCAGAACCACCACCTGAATGTCGGGTCAGAAAGAAAACCAAACCCAAGACTGGGGATGGGCAGAGCTGGAACAGCTCAGAGAAGTGGAAAAGCTCCCCCAGGAACTCCCAGCCACCTCTCATCCCTCCTTTTTCACTGGTTCTCCACAGAGCTGGTTCCCCTCAGCTGTTCAGTTCATCAGGAACTGAATAATTTGACTTGATTTGATAGGAAAATGTGTGTTCAGAGCAGCCTTCAGCTGCTCAGGTGATGCTTGGGAGCACTATTCCCCACAGGAATGTATCCCTAAGAACCTCCCAGGTCATTCAGCTGTGTCTGCTGACCCTCAGCTCAGATATTCTGGGTTGGGATGAGGGGGGATCAATCCACAGCCACACCAGAGAAGGGCAAAGCACTGATCCCTGTTTTCCCAGGATCTCCAGCTTGGCACTCTGGCACAGGAGGCCACAATTCCCACTCTGGGGGGCACATCTGGGCTCCCTGTCCTGGCCCAGGGGGGCAGGGAGAAGGGGCTCTGCCCCTGGAAGTGCAGGTAGAAAGGAGTGACAGGGAGGTGTCTGCACAGACAAACTGGGTCTGATAAAGCCAGACACTGAGAGGTGAAAGGAGCAATGGAAGGAACCAGAAATTCCAGAGGAATTCCCATAATTGACACAGACTGCTGCTCACCCAAGGCCTTGCCAAATCCCTGGATTTAGAGAAAAAGAACAGAGACACAAGGAAAAAGGGGGGTACACAGAAGGGGCTCTGTATTAGGTGTTTTGGGAAGTCTGAACCTCTCAAGTACCTCAGGCAGTGGGGAGAGAGGGAAATGTGGCTGGAAAATTGGGATAAAAAGGAGGCTGTGTCCTCCAGCAATTTGGGAGACCCCCAGGGGAAATGCCTGTGACCTCTCCCTGTATTCAAATAAAGTTACAGGACTCCGAGGGGAGGGGAGGGG
>JANPWX010000641.1:262308-327180 GCA_024734555.1 Trochalopteron elliotii
TAGCAGCAGAAGCCTCCCGACTTTCTCAAGGCTGAGTCCATTTCTTCTGCTGCTCCCCAGGGGAAGTGAAAAGCACGTGGCACTGTTCAATTACCCCCTGCACACATTTGCCGTGTGTCTGCAGTGTCCTAAGAGCTGTTAGCAGGGGACAGAGCTGTCCTTGTCCCTGTCTGTGCCTCCCTGGTGGCAGGAAGGTCACAGACACTGCCAGTGTCTGTCCTCTCTCCTCCTTCTTACACAAGGACAGCAGCTTTTAATGGGAAAAAAATAATAGAACACTGCTGAATATCAAGGATAATGCCAAGTCTAAGATACTGGCAGTGCAGCTGCCACCTCAGCAATGCCTTGAGTTGCTCCAAGAGCAAATACTGAGATTTCCACAGCCCCAGAGCCATGCTGCTGTGAATTGAAGAAGTCAAAGAAACCACTTTTGCCACTTCCATCTGGGCAGGCTGGGCACAGGTCAGCTGGAAGAGCCAGGAAAGGTTTCCTCCATCCATCCCTTAGCCCCTGGTGCCCAGGCTTGCTCAGGTGTGTCACATCCCAGCTGGGAAGGCAGAGCCATCCTCACACACAGGGGCTGCACTGCCTGGGCAGAGCTTTGCTGAGAGAATGGAGTTCTTTTGTGGCTATTTTGTGGTTCTTTTGTGGTTGTTTTGTGGTTATGTCGTGGTTATCTCAGGGTTATCTCGTGGTTATCTCATGGTTATCATCTCATGGTTATCTCAGGGTTAGTCATGGTTATCTCGTGGTTATCTCATGGTTATTTCATGGTTATTTCATGGTTATCTCATGGTTATCTTGTGTTTATCTCATGGTTATCTTGTGGCTATCTCATGGTTATCTCAGGCTTATCTCAGTTATCTCATGGTTATCTCATGGTTATCNTGGGCAATTTGCTGCCATCTGGACACAGAGAGCTTGACCTGTGCTGTGCCAGACGTCCCCATGAGGTCAGGGCTTGGCACCAGCAGGGCACTGCCACTGCCTGGCACTGCTGGAGAAGGGGCTGCTGCTGAGCACAGACCAAAAGAGCCTCAGAGCTCTCAGGTGGATCTTCCCAGTCTGCCCAGCAAGCATTCCAAGGTGATTCCCTCCTGTGCCACAAGGGTGTCTGTGGGAACTGACGGTGGTCAGAATATGGAATCTCAGGCTCCAGGCAGTGCCTTGAAGCCTGTGGGAAAGCCAAGGACAAAACTCTCTCAGTCTGACCTGGGAAATCATGAGGAAGAGCCAAGAACAAACCCTATAAACAACCCCTGCAGATATCCTCCTCCAGACACCTGGTGGTTTTCCACCTTGTTTACTGGTAGAGATGTTCACAAAAAGGTGGTGCCCTAAAGGACCAATCCTATTCATTGTACCCAAACATTGTATAAAAGAATCTGTCTTTCAATACACTTTGCTATAAACCCTCTGAAGAAATCAGAGTTCTACGTGTCATTACATGAGTTGTCCTGAATTGTAACAATAGGTGTTGGGCAGATCAGTGTGAGAGGGCGGCCAAAATTCCCCTCCTTGGGAGCAGCTCCTCACTGTGGAGGAGTCCAGAGCATTCCTTTGGTTGCCCTGGATGGTCACAGACCTCGGCAGAGAGGCCTGGGACCCGAGCAAGGGAGTTTGAATCCTGGCCAGGGGGGTCTGTCCAGGGGGTTTGCCTGGCACGGAGCCCAGGAAGACACAGGCTTTGATTTCAGTCCATGGAAAAAGCTTCCAACAGTGAGAGAAGTATTACAAGTCACAAAGGTGTAACAGACAGACAGTAGTTAATCACAGGGTGGAAAATTTGGTAGTTTTGGGATTCTTAGAATTAGGTGAATTCTTAGAAGAGGTGAATGGGGAACAGAGGCCCAGGGGCTTTTCCCCAAGGTAGCTGTGCTTCAGCCCTGGAGGAACCAAGGCAAATGGGGAAAGATTCCCTTTTAGATCATGGTGAGGAAAACTTTCCTCCCATGGGCCTTTGCAGACACATGTTAATATTTCCTAGTTTTCGTTGTTTCATTGGTTTGTTAAGTTTATGTCACCCTGTTATCATATATGTGCCCATGCCAGAATGTTCTTCCTTCACTTGAACCCCATTGGGTTGTTTTTGCCACAGTACCACACCCTGTGACCCCATTAGTCTACCCAATTCCTGGCCACCCCTCTGCACCATGTTTCCCTATCCTTATTGGACCCTGACCCTCAGAAATGTCCCTTTAATCTGGTACATAACCCTGGATCCTTGGGCCCCTTTTGGCTCTGGTGCCTGGAACACATTGGAGGCTGTACCCACAATGCAGACAATAAACATTTCAGATTTCCAAACAGGACCCCATCTCCTCACCTTTATGGTCAGCTCTTTATTAGCAGAGTGCACCAGGCCCCTGAGGCTCTGGTGGCTCTCAGGAACACACATTTGCACGATGCAACACCTCCCTTCCATGGAAAGCCACTTTGTGCTGCCAGATGTCACTTCGCAGTGCTCCAGGCTGAGCAGAGCCCACAGCTCTCAGCCCTGAGCACTTCCCTGGGCCAGCCAGGCCTTGGCACTCGTGCAGGGATTTCAGCAGCAAGAGAACAGCTCAAGGTTGTTCCAGCAAGGGCTGCTCCAGCATCAGGTGTGAGTCACGTGTCAGCAAGGGAAGGGACAGGGCTCCCCCACCCAGCCAGGAGATCAGGAAAGCTTCAGCTCCAACAGTGAAGCTTTCTTCCCAACAGTGAAGTGAAAAAAGAGAGAAAGAAAGTCACAGGAGCCTTGGGAAGCAAATCCTCTCCTGCTGGAGTTGCACCTGTAGGATCCTGCTCAGGGATCACTGCAAAGAACAGGGCCTGAATCCCAGCTCCCTGCCCAGGCCCAGCACCCAAAGATGGAAGTTCTGCTCTAAAAAAGGAGCACAAAACATGCTGCAGGTTTGATTTGATTGAGCAGAAGAGTCCCAGGAACCTCTGTCCCTTCCAGCAGCTGACCAGTGACCACACAGCCACACAAAGCAGCTCTGACACGAAGTAAAAAGGCATGAAGGTTATGGAGATTTAATTCTCCTGCTTCTGGACTCCAAGGGGGAGCTGAGGACTTGGCAAAGGAGGGGAATGAGTGTGTGCAGGCAGGCTGGGATGACTGAGCCTGTCTCCATGTGGATGAGCGAGTACGTCTGAGCAAGTGGGCTGGAGACGTGAGCGCCACGACAGCAGCAGCTCCTGCTCAGCCCTCATCCCAAATCCTGCCTCATCTCCACACCATGAATTGCAAAGGACCCACAACCACACTCCAGCAAGCAATTAAAAAAAAAAAAAAAATCCACAAAAAGAGAGAAAAAAGAACAAATCAGACATGAGAAGGGAGGACCAGGGAACAGGAAGCCAAACACAGAACTATTTCCAGGAGGAATAACAGCCATATGGAAAAAGTTACCAAGATGATGAATTCTGCCTTCAATATGTTCAAGAAAGAAAGTGCATCAGACCCAGTCTGGGGGTGGCCAGATCCTTCAAGAGGGGGGGAGAAAAAAAAAAGCTGCCACCCCAGCTTGAACTTGAACATTTGGTGTTTCATTTGCATCTTGGAATGAGGCAACAGTTATCAGTCAAACTTTGCATTCCTCGCTTGGATCCCTGCCTTGCCGGGTCACATTTGTGGCTCTCACATAACCAGGAATCCCCCCGCTGCAATATGCTGCTTCTGGCTCGGCCCTGCAGCCCAATTCCAGAGCAGCTGACATGGAAATTTACCATCAAACAACTATTAAAGTTTTACCTCAGGCTGTAAAAGCTGGTGTTGCTGTGCTCTGCATAAGGAATGGAAAGCCGCCCTGGGCTCACGTGCTCCGTGGCACGGTGCCACCCTGCTGTCCTCACATCCCAGAATCCAGGCTGGAGGAGTGCAGGGATGGGAACCAGCCCCAGCCCTACAAACCTCCAGCTCTCTGGAGGCTCCTTGGCTGTGCTGCAAACTGCAAAAGCCACCTGAATGAGCCAAGGCTGTTTCCAAGGATTCCTTCTGCTGGGTTTGTGATCCCGTCTCACCCAGGTCTCTCCCTCTATTTTCACAGCCAGTTTTATTTCCTCACTTGAAGGGCCGGGGGAAAGGGAAGCACAAAGGGCCACGGAGGGTTTGCACAAGGACACCTCAGGCAGAGCAGCCCAGCAGCTGCCCTTGTGCAATTTCCCAAATATCTCCCCAGATTTCTCCCTCCTCAGTTCACAGAGATGTCCCCTGAGGCAATTCCACCATGAGGAGGCTCCTCTCTGATTCCCAACCTTCCAATGTAGGTACATCACTCAAGAACTTAAAGATAATTGGGATGAATCCAGGCTTTTCTCCAATTAATGGCAATTTATTTTTCTACTTTGCATCTCAACTTCATCTTGTGTCTTTCTTTCCATGCAAATCACCACCCACTTGCCTCCAAGGGTGGACAGCCTTTGCCAATACAAGTATCCAGCAGAGAATTAAAGCGAGAAAGTATTAACCATCACTGGGTTTTTTCCATCACCATCAAGCTCTAAACACTCTTTGTTCAAGCTACAAGTGGGCTGCTGTACATCTCCTGCAGATGTCTGTGTTCGAGGGGAGAAAACACAGCAGCAGTGAAATCCTCTCGTGGCTCGTTAACAGAAAGGAATTGCAGTTGAGTTCTTTGCTGCCAAAGGAGCTGTGGCACTGCCAGCATTGCCTGAGAGGGGCTGATTTGGACCTTCAGTTTTACAGCCCCCTCTGGGCCCTACCCCAAGCACAACCACACCTCTCTTGCTTATCCCTTTTGTCACCAAAACCCAGATAATGACAGGAGAGATTGTTGCTCTTCCCCATTCCTCACTGTATCACACAACGCAGTGACATCAAGCTTATTTTCCCCAATTCCTACCCAAAACTAAGCTCAGTGAGACATTTTCCAGCACAGAATAATCCCAACAATGTGCCAGACTGTGAGCCCCATGGATGAAATGCAAGGGAAGTCATTTTGCCTGAGATGCAGAAGTGACTCTGCAGGATTAAGGAGCCCAAAGAGATTTTGCCACCAGCAAGGTTAAACAATTGCTTCTTCCTTCCTCCTCTCCAAAGTGGCTGATTAATTCGGGAGCAAGGTAAACAATAAACAGTGATTATGTGCATGGGGGTGATGATTCAGCCAAAGCAGCAGAGCAGCATTTGAGTAACAGGCTCCAAACATGGGCTTTATTTTCCCAGTGACGATTCCCCCGTGAGCAATGGAACAAGATGTCTCCAACAGCCACCAGGCAACAGCACGGCCCCAGTGTTGTCCAGAGCTCCCCACACCAGCAACCCAAAGGGCTGACACCAAAGTTTAAATATATATATATATATATATATATATATATATATATATATATATATANNNATATATATATATATATATATATATATATATATATATATATATATATATATATATTAAAAAGAAAATCAGCCTGTAGGGGATCACACATTCCAGGAGCAGTTTTTTCCACCCAGGGAGCAGTGAACACAAACCAGCTGGGACATTTCAACTGGCGTGGCAATGCCTAGGAGAACATGCTGTGTCAAAAGAGATCTTCTGGAAAAGTGAAAATGTAGCAGGACACCTGCAAAACATCTCCTTTCTGCCTGCATAACCAAGCCCTGAAAAATTTAAATGGGTACTGCAAGAAAAATGTGCTGGGGGAAGTTCTGTGAAGCCATAAAACCCTGAGCCACCAAGGGGATGAAAGAAATCATGAAGGCAAGCATTTGTGCTTCTGCTTTATGCCTCATATTTTTGTTTTGCCTCATAACAAGCCTGATTGGATGCTGTCTGTTCCTTGGATAAAGAGAAGATGGAAATGCTTTCTGTTGCATCAACAAAAAGCAGCATGAAAGAAGTGCACGGGCAGCGAGCCAGCCCCGGGACAGCGCTGCTCTGCAGCACTCCCCAAACCCCTGGAGCTGGGGGATTCACCTCCCTGCACCCATGTGGCTGATCTGCACCTGGAACAGTTCAGTTTCCCAAACACCATGACCTGGATGGGGAAAAAAGGGAACAGCCCCTGTCCCTTTGTCCCTTTGAGGGTGGGCAGCTGGGAGTTGTACCAAGTCATCATCAAAATCCCAAAATCCTGGGAAATTCATCCCCACCTCTGTGGTTTGTTCCCTCTCCCAGCTCATTCAACAGCACAGCCCCAGTCTGGCTGTTTAAACTCACCTGATGTCCCCTGGTGTCACCTTCCAGGGCTGTGGCACCAGCAGCAACCAAACCCCTGGAGCTGGGGGATTCACCTCCCTGCACCCATGTGGCTGATCTGCACCTGGAGCAGCTCAGTTTCCCAAACAGCAATTCCTTGATGGGGATGGGGAAAAAAGGGAACAGCCCCTCTCTCTTTGTCCCTTTGAGGGTGGGCAGCTGGGAGTTGTACCAAGACATCACCAAAATCCTGGGAAATTGATCCCCACCTCTGTGGCTCGTTCCCTCTCCAGCTCATCCAGCTGCATAGCCCCAATCTGGCTGTTTAAACTCACGTGATGTCCCCTGGTGTCACCTGCCAGGGCCGTGGCACCAGCAGCAAGCAAGGGGTTAACAAATCTGGGGAATATATCCACTCCACTTAGGCAGAGCAGAGCAGCAAGGGAGCCCTGCCGTGTTGACAACTCTAACAGCAAATTAAGAAGCTGAAATAAAATGCACCATCAAGCAAGCAGCTGGAGTGAGGCCAAAAATCAGAAATAGATGTAAAGAAAACTCGATCGAGAAATCAGCTCCAAGCAGGCTCATTGAGCTCAATTACTAGAAATTAGAAAAGGAAATGGAAAAATTGATATTGGAAGGGCAAGAATGCATTCTGTGGCATCAGGGATGGCTGCTGTGTTTGTTGTGTGCCTCCTAATGGTGTTTGTGCAGCGTGGGGTTGGTGATACCAGCTCGGGGTGCCATTGATACAGGAGGACAGCCTGGCACTTACAGGCAGCAATTCACAGCTTGGGAATTTGTGTTTGCAACAGCAAACCTGTCGGAGTCCAGGGCATTCCTTTGGTTGCCCTGGAAGGTCACAGACCTCAGCAGACCCAAGAAAGAGGGTTTGAATCCTGGACAGGGGGGTCTGTCCAGGGGGGTTGCCTGGCACAGACCCCAGAAAGACACAGGCATTGATTTCAGTCCATGGAAAAAGCTTCCAACAGTGAGAGAAGAATTACAAGTCACAAAGGTGTAATAGACAGTAGTGTAATTAATCACCAGGTGGAAAATTTTGTAGTTTTGGGATTCTTAGAATAGGGAACAAGATGAAGATTTTAGGGTGGTGCTCTGGGTTCTTCTCCTTCTCCCTTGGCATCCATCTTCTGATGTGACGATGGCACAAAGCAGTGTAAAGAGATTGGGTGAAAGTAGAGGTGACCTCTTTAGTATAGATAATAGGCATTGGCACAGAATTGTACATAATAAGTATGTGATTATCTGTATAAGAAGGCAGTGACCTCCCATCACGGGGGGAGTCACCTGTGTCTGAGCTGCTGTGAACACCACGGCCGGGCACAGAGAAAATTGTAAGATAAGAAATAATAAACACAGGAGAAACCTTGAACAACAAGATCTTGAGACTCCTCTTCATTCTCGTGCCGAGCTCAAAGCCTTCAGAGGGCAAAAAAGACTCACTGGAACCACCAGAACCACCACCTGAATCTCAGGTGAAGAGAGAAAACCTAAACCCAAGACAAACCTGCAGGGAAATTCAGTGCTGGGGTCTGTCCCCGTGACCCTGGTGACATTACCATGTGCTCACAGCTCAGCCTCCCTGTTGCTCTGATTTTTTTCAGCCTTCTGATGTTTGCATTTTTGTACTGGAGTTCTCACACATTGTAACATAAACAAAGTGAATGTTTTCTCATTCCTCTCTGTAATGGACTTCTAGTTTGACCAGTGGGTCAGAGAGGTGTCAACCTCGTTGCCCAATCCCTGGTCAAACTCCAAAAACTATATAAACCCAAATCCCAAATAAATGTCCTTCTTTTTTGCTCTCACAACCGGGCTGTGTGAGTGTCCTTCTTTTTGTGTCCATCTAGTGACACCTCCCCACCAGGCTGCAGCCAGCCTGGGGAACTCACAGGGGTTTTAAAGAGTTCCCATCAGGTTTCTTCTTGCACATTTGAAGCCAGTACAGTCCTGGTTTGAAACTCTGCTCTGCAGCCAAGAGCACTGGGAGAGAGGAGACATTTATTTAAAAAGCAAAGAACACCAAAAAAAACTCATGGGCAGAGTGGAATAAAAGAAAATTCTGAGCTCAAGAGATCCACGAGGATCATCAAGTCCAACTCTTAAGAGAATGGCCCAGAACAAACAGCAGAAAACAAAAAGTTTTAGGCCTTGTGGTTACAGGAGCTGACAGGGTTGCAGCAGTGACCAGAGAGAAGCAGAGCCCACCCTGAAGAGGTTTGGGGTCATTATCCAGAGCCCTCAGAGCCCCCAGAATGGCTCAGAGCTCAGCCCCTCCCTCCCCACAGCTCTCTTTCTCAGCACCTCTCCTGAGCCTGCCCAGCTCCTTCCTCTGCCTTTGCACCTGGGAAAACCTGCCAAATCCTGCTCAGTTTTCCTTTGTGACACACCAACCTGTCACTCCAGGGGTCCCAGAGACACAGAGGTTGGGGACAGCCCTGAAGTGTTTGTGTTCCCAGCACAGGGCAGCACTGCCACATGTCCCACCCTTCCCACTGTCCCCTCACAGGAAGGTCTCTGGTTTATCCCTGAGGGGGCTGCAGGAGATGCAAACCCCAAGTTCATTATGGACATTCCAAACTGCATCTCCTGTCTGGGGAGGCAGGATTTCAGAGAGGTTGAAAGCAGCTGCCTTGGCCTGGTAACTGCCATGAGTTCAGGTAAAACTACTTGGTTTGGCTCAAGTGCTCCTAAATTCGGGAGAATTCGACCTCAATTCTTCAAATCTTTTGCCCAAAAATCCTTTTTCAGGTTTGTAATTGCTCAGTCATAGTTTCCCTTCAGCCCTCCTGCCACAGCTCCACTTCCATCCTTGCATCCATTCCCATTCTTCTCCCTTGTAAAGGAATTCATCCCCACAGGACAAAGTGCTCCTCCTGGGATGGAGCAGGACCACAGAGCATCCCCAGAAGGAGAGCAGCTCAGATTTGTCCCCAGGGCTGAGCAATCCCATATTGCAGAGCATGACAGGGCTCAAACCCAGGTACCACCTGTGCCCTGGCATGGGGGGCAGCCCATGGGCAGGACTCCAGCCTTGCTGCCCCTTTGCCTCCCTGGAAGTTCCATTCAGCTTTCCCCTGGCAGGGATGGAGATGGACTGGGAGCTGGAGGAAGCATTCTCTCTCCAGCTCACTGCTTAAATTGACTTAATTTCTTCAAAATGTTTTCTGTTATTAGATTTCAGAAGAGGAAAAAAAAAAAAAAAACCCTGTGAAGTTACACAAGCAAAAGTAAAGAGATTGATCCCTGGCTTTGCTAATTTAAAGGGCTTGTGGGTACAAGCAACCAGAAGTTTATTCCTTCAAATTATTCTGTCCACTGGGGTCAGCTGCATCATTCAAGTTTTAAAGTCACCTGGGATGAATCTGAGTTTTTCTCCAGTTTCCTCCATGATTTAAAGGGCTTGTGGGTACAAGCAACCAGAAGTTTATCCCTTCAAAGAATTCTGTCCACTTGGGTCAGCTGCATCATTCAAGTTTTGAAGTTACCAGGGATGAATCCGGGTCTTTCTCCAGTTAATGGCAATTCTTTTTTTCTCCTTTACATCCCAGCTTCACTCCAAAGTGCACTTGTGTACTCAGCAGCTCTCTAAAAACCAACAAAACAACTCTGCCCTCCGAGGATACCTCATCCCACGTGTGGCATTTCAGTGAATTTGATGGGACTGACATTCCCTGTCCCTGAGGAAGGGCAAGGCCAGAAAAGGCAGCAGAGCCCCACCCGCAGCACACGCTGCCCAGCACGTGCCCAGCCACGAGCTGCTGGTCCCAGTCCAGCCCAGAGCAGCAGGGATGCTCCACCACCATCTGATGGCTGCCTGGGGCCTTGTGGGAAGCCAGTGGGATTGATCCAGGTCCTGGCAGGCAGGTATCCGTGTGTCTCAGAGCCAGGACTGGGCTGGGAGGGCGCCAGGCACGAGCAGGACGGGGCCCTCTGAGGTCTGCTGGCACCTCACGGCACCTGCCCCGTGCTCAGACACCGAGCTCCAAGTCTGGCACCTCGGGAAAAGCTTCTCATGCCCTTTGGGGGATGCAGCTTTATCCCTTTCCCATGCTCCAGCTCCAAGGGGAGCAGCACAAAGCCCCAAAGTCATCCCAGTTCCCTCCCCTCGCTCGGCTCGGGGTGGTGCTGGAGGGGCTCTCCAGCACAGAGATTTCCCTTCTCCTTAAGCAAAGGGAAGTTGTTTTTCTTGGTTTTTTCTTTTTTCCCAGGGAGGCCACAGCATGGCAAAGAAACCAAGAGGGTGGCGTAGGCCTGAGGCTCCCAGGAAGGCATCAGGGCTCCTCAGGAACAGCAGAGGAGCTGTCAGGGAGGAGAAGGGGGCGAGGAACACCCGGCAAGGAAAGGACCGAAGGCGAGCAGGGGTGGGTGCTGGAGATGCTGGGGAAGCTGCTGAAGGGGTGGGGTGATGGGAGAAAGAAAAAAAAAAAAAGGGGGCAAAAAAGGATTCTGGGTGTAAAATTTGGGACTTTGGTAAAGCAGCCCTGATTTGCAGAAGGGAAAATGTGGCCAATCAACAGAGAAATCCTGGGCTGCCCAGGAGAGATTCAGACAGAGCAGCAAGCACAGAGCAAAGGAGGTGGAGTCCAAAAATGCAAAGCAGCTCAGCCTGGGTGAGGACCACAGCCCCATGAGGCACCCAGACGGCACAGGGCAGTGGGAATTTGTCCATGCCCAGCTGAAATCCTCAGCAGGTCCCTGCAGAGCTGCTCCCTGAGGGAGGGAGAGAGGGAGGGAGGGATGGGAGCCTTGCTCCTGCAGAGCTCAGGATACGGCACCGCTCCCGAGTGGGCGGCACAGCCTCATCCTTCATGAATGAAAATTTAAAAAAAAATTTAAAAAATTAAAAAAGCAATACAAGAAAGAATCACACCACCCACCAGCAGGTACTCTATAAATACCATGGCAGGGGGTGTCTGCAGAGGAACTGGAGGCATTGACTTCATGGCGTGCTCAGAGCCTCAGATGCAGCTTCATTACCATGTAGAGCTCTTGGCTGAGACCTCAGAGCTGTGCTGAGCTGCTCTGAGCTTGGCTTGGATCTTCTGCCCCATAAAGAGCAGGAAAACTATGAACAAGCCCAATTCCTTCCCCTGGAAAACAGGAAAATTGTTGTATTTATACCCCAGTGGTACCTATAGGCATCACAGTCCTCAGGAGAATTTAACTGTAAGCTCTGCTTGGAAGATCCTGGATGAAAACACAACACTCAAAGTCCTTCCTCAAATATTCGAGGTCTAAGCTGGGCTGAAGATCGTTGGTGCAGCTGACCTTCACTTCAGTATAAACGTGCTGAGCTTTGCAACAGCCAGAGCAGGGCAGAATTAAAATACTTGGCAAGCTGCAGCTGAGCTCACCTGCCTGGTGTGCTGGCTGGGCAGAGAGAAAGGAGGAATCCCTGCAGAACCCTTCACAGCAATCAGTTTAGGGGGGAAAGTCATTGCTCTGTGGCTGAAGCAGTGCTGGTCAGGGCCCAAATCTAGGCTGAGTTGCCTAAATAAATCACGTAAATCACAAAACCACCTCATTTCTGCATCAACATACCCCATATAACAGTTACCAGACCCCAGCCTTTTAATTCCTGTAAGGCCACCTAAAAATCTCCTATAATGCAGATTGCAGCAGCCCTCATTTAGGAAAACAAAAAGATATAAAATCACATAATAGCACAAAGAGACCTGTCTGCTGAGAAGGATGTTTGGATTTACTGTTGCAGAGAAAGAACATTGTTACCTGGAGAATGAACCTAGAGGAAGAGCTGGAATGATGGGAGGGAACACTGGGATGGATCACAGAAGGCAAAACAGGCTCAGGCTCAGGCAGAAGCTGCTTGTGAGGGGCCCTGGAGTCACTTGTACCAATATCCTCTGCAGATGAGAGAACCTGGAGAGCTCTGCTGTGCTCTGACTGTCTCAGCTTTGCTGCAGCAGCAGAGTCAAGGGAACAGGGGAACCAGGTCCAGCTCCTGGGAAGATTCGAGGTGTTCCTCACACTGAACCTGTGGGTGCCCCAAGAGAAAATCTTTTCTTCTCTGGCACAGAAGGTGAAACAACCTCAGGTTGTTACCAAGCAGAACAAACTCCAACCACAGCACAGCCAGAGCCAAGGCTGAGCAGGGACCACAGAGAAATGGACTAGCTGAGCCCAAAGTATCACCTGGAACCACCAGAGAGTTTCTGTCCCCATCTGGCACTGGGATCCCCATGGATATTGTCACCTCAGTGACAATCAACAGGGCTGTCCCACAGCACTACACAACTCACAGCAACCTCCAAGGCTTGAATGCTCAGCACAGCCAAGGTTTCAGCAAGTCCCTGGGCTGCTTTAAGGGGAACAACTACCCAGCCCTAAAGCTGCCTGTAGAACCTCTCCCCTGCATTATCTTTGAGATTCAACTTGGTGGGAAGATGCTCACAGACTTTAGCTGGCTGCTGGGAGCTTATGGGATGCAACTTGGGGTTTAGCCCTCTCTGAGCACAGCACACCTGAGCAGCACAACACACCTGAGCAGCACAACAAAGCCCACCAGCACAGCTGCTCCATCCCCAGCCAGCCCCCAAGGCAGCCTCACGTTCCCCTTTCCTCAGGGGATGTGGTAGGAAAGGAAAATCAAGCACTTGGCCACAGCAACAGCAGTACCAAGGGCCAAAGCACAGGTTCCCTTCCCTGTGGAACCAAACACACAGCTCCTCCAAAAATTCCCTTCCAAGGGGGAGCTGAGCAGGAAAAACTCATTAAGAAGAGATGTACTTAACATTTCCCAGCATTGAGTTTATGTGCCTGTTCTCTCACTGGAGCTGTATGAGTGGAGATCTTTATTCTGTTCCTTCACCTCTTTTAACAAGAATGTGACTTCAGGCAGAACCTCTGCATGCAGCTCTAAAAATGATAATGATATTTTGGTGGGTTTTGTACAGTTATTCCTTGGATTAATTCCCACACCAGCTCTCCACATCTCATGTCATGGGACAGGGCACAGTTTCTGGTTTAACTCAGCACTGGCTGATTCAGGAAGGGACAAATGAGTGAAATGCCACCACGCAACTCACCAGGGTGTGAACCAGGGAGCAAAACAAGAACTCAGCAATTGCTGTGTAATTCACCCCTTCCATGGATCAGGCCCACAGAGGAACAAACAGAGCTGAGCAGTTATCAACAACAACCTTTTGATGATGTCAGGCCCACAGCAAAGCATCTCAGCCTCACTTCTCCAACAAAACTCATTGCCTCAAGAGCAACAAGGTGGGGAACGAGGCTTCCCATGGAGACCAAAACAAACCAACCTTCCCCTGGAGTCACAGTCTGGCCCAGCTTGAACTGCCTTTCTAGATCCTCTAGAAAAAGAAAGGAAGGGGGAAAAAATTGCTTAGCAAGATGATTAAATAAAATGTTAGCTATTCCAGCTACCCACTGGCTCTGGCTTTGACGTCAGAGCTGAATGCATTAACTAAATTTGTCGCTCAACAGCTAAAAATATCTAAGGCATTAAAAAAAAAAAATAGGTCAGTGCTGGGAGAACTGGAGGTCCTCAAGAGACACAAAACCCCTCTAGGTGGGGTTCACTGTGCTCTTGGGACTGGGAAGAGCTGTGGCTGCTGAACATCCAGAGGAAGGGAATGGGATGCTGCTGCCTGTCTGCTGGTTCAACTGTTGGATTACCAGAGATGCCCAAGGTGTTTGAAGATTTCTCCTCTTCCTCAGCTTCCCAACAGATGATCAGTGGAACTGGGGTGCTGGAATGAATAATCCATTCTTTTAGGGGTCACTAGAGGAAAGAAAACTCCCTTTAAATGATGGAACAGAACCATGTGTTGAGTTTAGGAGCCAGCCTTGCTCTTTTCCAGCCCCTTGCAAGGTTTTCCATCTCTGAAGGAGCTCTCCAAGGGTGCTGTGGACACACTAGGTGCCATTTCCAAAAGGGAGCAGTCAAAGCACAGCAAACACTGGGTAAAGCCTGAAGCAGGTATTTGCTTTTGTTCTTTGTCAGAGGGAACTCCTAGAGAGCCAAACATCCTTCACCACAGCTTGCTCTCAGCCAGGCTGCTGCTCAAATCCAGAATTCCTGGAGGGGTTGGTGCAGGGTGACAAATATCTGAGCAGGGAAATCAGCTGCACAGTCTGGACTGTCCTGACCTGCTCCAGGGCTGATGCAGTAGAACAAAGGAACAGGCAACAAACAACTTTGGCTACAGGACAGAACCAAGAGGAAACAAGTCTGGGGTTTGTTTCAAGTCATGGAAAGCAAACTTTTACTGCTCATGTCTGTGCAGGTCCTGATCCAGGGATCCATGCATTGAACCCCAGGAATAAATCCTGCCTTAAGTGTTCATTATTGTTTCACTGATAGAGACAGAGTCTAATTTTGGACTTGGGGCAGAGACCTGGAGCCCAGGAATTATAATAAGGAGATGCTTGAGTTACCTGAAGTTCCTTCCTTCTGCTGTTCCTGTGGCCCTGAAGAAGAGGCTTTGCTTCACTAATATTTCACAACAGGTTCAGTTCTTACTCTGTCAGAATTTGCATGGGAAAAGCAGTGGTAGGAAGCAAAAACCAGAGGATTTCATGCCCACACTTGGAGGGATCATTGTAATTGTGTTACTGGATACTAAAAGAACTCACAGAGAGTGATCCTGCAAACTCCCAAAGTCAAAATCCTGGCACTACACATCAGACACAAGTCAGTGAAGGAGCAGAAACAACATTACAGGTGATTAAGTGACATTAATTGCTGTGAGGGTGGGCAGGCCCTGGCACAGGGTGCCCAGAGAAGCTGTGGCTGCCCCTGGATCCCTGGAAATGTCCAAGGCCAGGCTGGAGCCATCTGGGATGGTGGAAGGTGTTCCTGCCCATGGCAGGGGTGGGACTGGGTATGTTTTGGGCTCTATTTCCACCCAAACCCCTCAGTGATTCCATCAGGCTGCAGCACCAGAGCCCAAACACAGCTGGGCTGAAATGCCACCAGGGACAGCACAGGGAGCAAAATCTCTTTCCACAAAACCACAGGTGATCCAAGGTTGCAGAAACCACCCAACATGGAGAGCTTTAATGGGAGAACAGATGGATAAAAGATATTCCTATTACCAGCTGCAATCTTTAATTTTGCTCCAGCCCACAAAGTGCTGACTCCCCTCACCTGAGCCCTGTCAGAGCTGTGTCACCTCCCCTCCTCCTGACTCTGCTCCCTCCCCAGTGTGGGACATTAACATATGTCCAATCTGCTGAAGGTTAGGGAAGGAATTTCTCCTCAAGAAAGGTTAATAAACAAAGAAGTCCTGCAGTAACAATACAGCCATTGTGTGAAAACTTAATTGGATCAGCAATGCATCAAATGTGCCAACACAGGGACAAACTTGTGAAGGAATTGTTTAATCTCAGCCCTAGGTCAGAGTCTAAATGAGTGCCTTGCAACAGAGACTGCTTCTAATTGCACTGAGAAGCTACAATATGCTGGAAATAAAAGCTGTGGGTAGCTGGCTCTTATTTTTAAAGCAAAAAAAGTATTTCTTTAGAGATTCAAACAACTCAGATGAAGATCAGCTGTAATATTCTTTAAAACAATGCATTTGGGCAAAGAAAGGCTTTTTTAAAAATCAAAAATATTATTTATTCAACGCCAGATTGTTTGTAATCAGATTGGACTGGTGAGTCCAGCAATCCACCAAAGCAGGGACAGCAGAGAGAAGCTCTGGAGGTCACTCACCCAAATGTCCACCACCTTCCCATGAAACAGGGAGAGGACACTTAACACACAAAGTCCAGCATTAAAAATGTTATATTTTTGAAATAGCTGCAAAATTGATTGAGTTGACTTTTCTTGGAAACGTCACAGTGAACCAACACACTCCAGGAGAGGTGTCAGCACTGGCCAGTGAAGATCCAGTGTTTAACTGCAGAGTAAAAGTTCCATCCTCAGCTCTCACTCCACGTGAGCAGCCCCTGGGAAATTCAATCTACAGCCCTGCTCACAACAACCCCACCTCCCTTTGAAGCAGAATGGAGTCTCCTCATCAAAGCAGCTCATTTCAACCAAGGGGAACAAACTGCTAAAAAAAAAGGGTTTTCTGGGTGCCTTGATTGTAATTGGGAGAAAATTAAAAATAAAGAGGAGCTGACACCGACAGCCTGATGAGTGCTGTGTTCTGTAGATGCTATATATAATATTCTATATATACACACTACATAAGAGATACTATAATATGAGTATTTAGGGAGTAGATACTATGATAGAATTTACTATTGGCACCCCCAAGAGCTCCAGGAGTGTTTGGACAAGGCTCTCAGGGATGCTCAGGATGGGGTTGTTGGGGTGTCTGTGCAGGACTGGGAGTGGGACTGGATGATCCTGGTGGGTCCTTCCCACTCTGAGTATCCTGTGGCTCTGTACTACACAGGATTTACTAAAGGGACCAAAGGTAAGCAGGTATCTCATCCAAAGGATGTTTTTTTAAGGAGAAAAGCAGCAGGAAAATGTCCTTTTTTTCCCCATATATATGGAGGATTATACATTTCACAGTGACTAAGAGGGAGCATCTCTCTCGTTTGTTGTTCCTCTGGTTTCCACCATCTCTGGGCAGGAAATCCACTCTGATGCAGGATGAGCAAAATGGCAACTTCCCTTGGGAGAGGCCACTCACAGCTACAAATACCAGAGCAGTGACATTTCCCAGGCAGCCACTCCCCCGAGGGCTGAGACCAGGAACCATGTCACTGTAGGACAGGAAAGAAAGACTCCAAATATTTCAGAAGGCAAAGAGCATAGAAAAAAGGCTCTATTTTCTAATTCTTACTGCCTTTTATCAGGTGTTCCCATACATGGTTGGTGAATAGGAATGACACCTCTCTAATCCCACTGGTTAAACCAGAGAAACAGCAAAACACCACCTGGAGAAAGATGGTTTTGGAGAAAGGAGAGTTGTTTGCCAAGATTGTTTTGAGAAGAAGCTTTCTTGAGAATTTTTTCCTTGGGAAAAAAGTTAACAGCTGCCAGCAGGCTAAAATCTCTCAGACCCAGAAATATCAGGCCCAGAGAACCACAAGTGGCAGGAGGAAGGAGCTGCTGCAGGGCTCTAGCCAGAACCAGGCACTGCTCCCAGGTGTCCACACAGAGCAGGCACAGCTCCCTGCAGGCTTGGGCACATCTGGAATCATCAGCACAGACACTCCAGGGCCAGAAAGGTGGGGCCAGGCACCACCTCTGCGTGGGCACAGATGTCTTTACAGCACAGCTGGAATGTTTTCTTTATCCCAAGGCACCACAAAATGCCAATAGGAACACAGTCCATAGACTGACACCCCAAAAACCATCCCACAGCCTGAGGTCCTGTAGCATCATCAGTTTGTCTCTCTCCTGCCCCATCCAGAAACCCCAGCCTGTTTTCCATGTGCTGGATGGATTCCAGCAATGCTCCAGCACAGAGGATTCAAGATCTGGGTTTGTTAAAACTGCAGAAGTTTGGGGCTTTGGAAGTCTGAGGGTGCCCCTGCTTTGGGGCAGGGTTGGGCAGGACACTGCTGGGAGCAGACAGACAGATCCCACTGTCCCTGGTGCTCTGTCCCAGAGGGGAAGATGCCACTGTCCCTCAGTGTCCCACTGTCGTGTGGCTCTTTGTCATTTCACCCTCTCAAAAGCCTTGTCCAGGTTCATTCCTGAGCTCTGGTTCAGAGCAAACCCTGCTGGGCATGGGAAGGTCCCACCCCTCCCAGGTCACTGGCCTGTCCCCACAGAATGTCCTGTGCAAGGGACTCTCCAGGGACCCACCAGGACCATCGTGTCCAACCCCTGGCCCTGCACAGACACCCCAAGGGTCCCATCAGAAACTGGGGCTGACCCAGAGTGCTGCAGCATCTCCTCCAATAACCCCACTCCTGGCCAAATGCTTCCCCCAGGGTTTTCCCAGCAACTCCTCTGAAGGAACAGACCTTTAAAGACATTCAGGGCACAAATTCCTCAAGTGCAACTGCCTGCTAAGCAATGTGATCCAAACACAATCCCCATGGGAAAGAAAAGCCAGAGCAGGAGCACGGGGTGGGTGCAGAAGGGAAAGTGAGGTGGGAAATGCCTGATCCTGGTGGGATTTTAGGTCGAGTCAGGGAGGACCAGAGTAGAGGAGGATTCTCTCCCACGTGGGTGTTGTGTGCCCAAACTCTGCTGAGCACCACCAGCCCCTCCCTGCACCACCCATCCTCCTGCAGCAGCACATCCCCTCCACCCTCGGGGTGAGGAGAGAGTTCAGGTTTCTCCAGGGACAGCACTGCCCTCTCTGCACCAGAGGACAAACCCCAAAACACACATCAGAGCCTCACCCCCGCCCTGCCCCACTCCGTGGCCATTATGGGGTTGTCAGCACGCCCCTGCTACCAGCCCTGAGAGCAATCATCCTCCCTCTTCCATCTTCCAGCCTGAATTATTCATGGGTGTCAGCAATGGTGCAGAAGTACAGAACTCAGGGACACTTCGGGAAGCTGTCGCCCCGTTCCCAGCTGCAGATCCCCCAGGGTTGGGCTCCAGCCACTGTAATGAGCTCTGGAATTACCACAGCACTCAGTCCCCAGCCCCAGGAGGGGAGAGGAACCAGCACAAGAGCAGCTTTAATGGTGCAGCACACAGGCAGGGATCAAAAACTCCTGCTGAATATGGAGGAGAGGAGATATATATGCTCGCACATAAAACATAAATGCTCTCAGCCATCAATATTGATGTTTCCCTGTTCCCATAGAACCAGACCAAGGACAATTACATGCAATTTTTATGCTGCCTCTAACATACTTCAGTCCCTGCACATCAAAGCCCGGGTAGGTAATGCTACAAGTTGCCAGGAGTGTCATGGATCAAAATGGAGCTGGTGGAGGGAAGCGATGGGTGGTGAGGTGGGGGAAGGCAGCAGCATCCCCACACTGCCTGTGGTGACAAAGGGAATGATCACAGAGCTGATCACAGCTTGGGCCCAATTATCCCCGTGTCCAAGCCCAGGGTTAGAGGCTGGAAGGGCAGGGGGAGCTGCCTGGGAGCCTGGTGGGACATCAGCAGAGCCTGGTGGGACATCAAAGCCATGCACAGCTCCAAACCAAGCAGAGAAACACCTTCAGCACACTCCAGGTGCCAGGGAGCAGGAGCAGGATTCCTGGTCTGGCCAGGAGGAGCTGGAGGCAGATCCCTGCCCAGCCTCCCATGCCCAGCTCAGGGCCAGGGCTGCTGCAGTGCCTCGTGGGGAGCCCTGCTGAAAGCTTTTACAGAGCTGGCACATTTCCACCCCACCTCCACCCCGGAGACAGGCACACCCCCAGCCCCAGACCATAAGTGCCTCTAAATCAGAGTTTGGGAAGCATTTCCCACAGCCTTGGGAGGCAAAGGAAAGCTTTCCTTGAGGATGCAGCTGATAAACAAGCCCTTGCTCCCCTGAGGCCACAGGAGCACCTTCACCTGTGGCTGGATAAAAGGAAGGAGCACACAATACACACAAAATCCACCACACCACACAACACCCAGCTCCTGCAGCCACCTCTGCCACACCACAGCTTTCCAGGGAGCCCCAAGGGATGGAATCAAACACAACTGGGACTAGCTGCCTCCAGGCCCATCTCTTTCTTTCAAGACAAACCAAATTCCCAGCCAGCAACACCCAGATGTGTTGCACTGCACCAGGCAGATGTTTTCTATAGAAGGAAAAGGGATCCAGTTTCACCTTAGGACTTTTAAGGGAAGAACACTGGAAGTTTCTGTGCTCTCCTGGCAGTTACTGGCTCAATACCAAGACAAAACCACTGATAGGTCTCTTCAGCTGTTTTCTCAGAAATGGAGTTATTTTCTATTGGGCTGTTTGCCAAAAAAAACCCACCTAAATTGTTCAATACTTAAGGAAGAGCACGAGGCTTCTCAGTGCATTTTTGGGGTGTTGTAGCAGGTGTGTGAGACCTACACTGTCCCTACACTGTCCCTACACTGTGAACAGCTTTGTTCTTTCGTTTTGTATTATTTTCTTCTTTAATTAAAACCTTTTTGCTTTTTCAAAACACACTCGATCACACCATCTCACTAATTATTTTAAGCCATTTCTGTGAGGTGCTGGACGCCCTGAGAGCATGTTGGACCCTGGTGGAACTAAAAGCACCTGGCTCAGAGAGAATTCCAGTGCAGATGTCCCTGTCCCGGGGCCGTGGGTACGAGCGGCATCCGGAGTTGTAACGTTTTCCCCTGAATGACAGCTTTAATGAAAGGCAGCTCAGCGCTTGGAAAATCAGCATAAATGATCAGTTGCTAATCTTGCTCTCCCCCAGTAACTCTGGGAAGGCAAAAAATAGAGCAGGCAGAATAAACTGGGGGCTGCAAACGGGGGTGGGCAGGGAAGCGGGGGTATGTTTTGCTCCTCTTTCTGAGAGCTCACATAGGCAATTGCCACTGATTAAAAAAAAACACTTTTCTTACAAAAGGCACGATTTGCTGAGCACCAGTGTTGAACAATAGTGGGGGCTGTCTCCAGGCTCAGCAGAGGGAGCTGGATCAGTCACTTTTCGTGCAGTCTTTAACCTCCTACACCCAGCACATCCCTGCCATCACCCGGAGCCTTCATCCCACCCTGAGGAGCCACAGGCTGGGAGCTCCCTGCCCAGGAACTTTGCAAGATGGGAACAGACAGGAACAGCAACAGGTGAGTGGGTGATGCAGATTTTCTACCTCTAAATAAGCACAAAGCCACAAGATCCCAGGTGGAGACAAACACCAAGAGGACACCCCTCCATGCACTGGACAGAGGGTTTTGTGTGCACAGAATCCCAGACTGGGTTGGGGTTGGATTGGAAGGAACATTAAAACTCCTCTCCCACCATTAAAACTCCTCTCCTTCCACCCCATTCCATGGGCAGGGACACCTTCCACTCTCCCAGGCTGCTCTGGTCATTAAAACTCCAGGCTAAAGCCCAGGGGGAACCAATTCTCCTCCTGTCCCCCAGGCCCTGCTTTGGTCCAGGCTGGCATTCCCCACTTTCCAAGGCCAACAAAACATCCTCTACTTTTCCTTCAACTTTTCCATCTCTTCTGTTCTCCTCAAAATCTAACCCTGGCCCTGTCACCATGGTACTGGAGTTCCCAGTGGCAAATTATTAATCTTTACAGCATAAGGAGGGACAATTTTGACATCAATATATGACTTGTAATAGCTGCTGTCTGTATGATAGCACCTTTTTAGTACTTCTTTTCATTTCTGTACTTTTTTATGAGGCTATTTGCTTTATTAGTGCATTTTTATAGCTTGTGCAACACCTTAAGTGCCTCCAAGAAGGTACTTTATAAATAAAATTTCAATAAGATTAAGGATTTAACTCCAAGAAAAAAAACCCACTTGGCCAAGTTATGAATCACATGGTCCCTGTTCCATACCCTTCTTGTTTGTGCGTGTCCTCATATAGCCCACAGGTTTTTAGTTCTGGTGCCATACTTCTGGCAAAACAGTTGGAATCTCAGCAGATCTCCATATTTCACATGGAGAGCTAACAGGACTTTTGGAGAGGTTATATTTCTTATTTTCTGTGCTATTTCAGAGCTGAGTTCCAAAGCTATAACAGTTTATAACACTTTGTTCGAGGCTTTTTAAAATTTTAATGGCAACAGAGCCACCAATTACCTGCAGCCAACAGGACACAGCCCAGCAGGCCAGAGGGGTTATATAAACCTGCTCCTGTGGCAATTTGATTTTCACTTGCACCACACAAACAGGGAAATTAGGGCTGGACAACCCTGGCTCAGTAAATTATCATTAAAGATGCAGCTACAGAGAAAAGCAAGATGGACTCGACGTGGGGCTGAGCCTCTCCAACACACACAATCCTAAATTACAAGTGAAACTCTGGTTCTCCCAGGAAATACAGCTCTAGTTTGGTTTAACTCAGGAGGAAAGGTTTTTAAAAGTCTCAAACTCAGCAGAAAGATCTGGCTGCCTTCCCTGGATACTGCAGCACATGAATTTCACAGCCCACCTTTAAGGATAACAGCAGAACCTTTTTTTTCCTCTTTCCAAAGAGGCCTCAGCAGCTTTCCCTCTCAACCCAGCAATCCCATCTGTGGGAAAACAAGGGGCAGTTTCAAAGGGATGCTACAGCATCATTTGAGTTAAAAACTAGGGCACCTTCCCACAGCACATCCTGGGACAGAAGCCCCACAACTCCCCGTGGCCCACACCCCACCTCACCTCACCCAAACAGATTTTAAATACAAACGACATGTTAAAAAAACCCCAAAACCTCCATTCTCAATAGACACAACAGTCAAAGACTTCAACCAGATACCTGCTGGTCCCTGCTTTCCTCAGAGAAGAGGAATTCAGGAGCAAACACATCTTCAGCCCCAAAGGTGATGCCAGAGTCCAGGTCTCAGCCTTTGTGCCCAAACTCAGCCAGCATCAACTTTGTCTTTGGAGTCAGGGGAGAAATTGCTCCTCCTCTGCCTTTTTCAACCTTCCCCTCACCCCCCTGGTGCCAGGATTCCAGGAGGGTTTGAGGCACCTGGAAAAGATCAGCTCCAGGCCATTCCTCACCTGTTAGCTGGGCCAAAGGTGTCTCAAGGCCTTCAAACAAAACCATTCTGCTGAGCTCGGGGATCTCTTGTTTTCCTATCAGTGCTCCCACACTCTCAGACATTTTCCCAACAAATGGGATCTTTCAGCAGGATCCCTGGGGAAATGGGCAGGTGCTGCATTGACAAAAATAAACTCTGCCCTGAAACAATTCCTGCATTTAGAGACTGCTTGTGGAGCTGAAGGAAAGGCTGGAAAAGCTCCACAGGGGCCAAGGTTTGAGGACAAATCCATCCATTGGGTCTCATAGGTGGCCAGGCAGGATGTGTGGCCGGGAAGGAGCATCCCATGGGTGGTGGCACCCTGGGAATGGCTCAGGACCTGGGTGGAGGCAGCACCTTCCTTCTCCACAGACACTTTGAGCTCCTCCTTTCCTTCCCCACAAACACTTTGAGCTCCTCCTTTCCTTCCCCACAAACACTTTGAGCTCCTCCTTTCCTTCTCCACAGGCACTTTGCACCTCTCTGCTGCAGAGTCCTCCTTCAGCTCTGAATCCAAAAGCCTCCCAGAGTGTAAAGTTTCTTTATTTCTCTGAATCCACCTCCCAAACCCCCTGAAATCAGCCTTCAGTGTATCTGCAGCAAAGACCTTTGGCACACAGAGTCCATTTCCAGTGATGGCCCATAACTGCTTGTCACAAATACCATCATCAGCCCACTTTGTATTAATCAGAGCTATTCACAAAAGAAAAACAATTTCTCCCTGCTCCCTTCAAGTAATTATATTTTGCCCTGCAGCATGAGATTTTTATTATGTTTAGTCCCATTTTATTTCCAGCCTGAAGAGAGACCACGAAGTCTCAGATAGGAGTGATAAAAGGAGATGATGCTCAAGCCCAGCCTTTTGCAAGTCAGCATCTGACCTGAGTTAAAATCACTCAAGCACAATAGGGGGGGGGGAAAAAGTCCTTCAGATTTGTATCTATTTGAAGAGGGCAGGAATGCTGGCTGAATCATGAACTCTGGGGAATACAAATGCCTCCCAAAGGAGAGAGGCCTTCATTGTCAATGTGCTTTAAAAAGAAAAGAATGTTTCATGTGGGTGTGTGCTGTTGTTTTTTTTCTTTTTCCACTGTAGAGCAAGTGTCCCATCTTATTTCTCAAATGGTCTTTTCTTTGTTGAAGCCTCATCTATTAATAATCCTTCACTGGAAGGGGAAAGGAAAAAGCAAGCTTCTGTCAGACATACAAGCTGTTAGTCTAGGGTAGACAAAAATAAACCAAAGCTGCACAATTAGCTGCACCACAGGTCACTTGTCTGGAGTTCTTACTGCCTATAACCATAACCTTGCTGAACTTTCCTTAGGAAACGTGGAGTTGGGCAGTGCTCAGGGTCCAGGAGTGTGCTGGAGACCTGGAGTAAATTGAGGAGGTTTCCTGAACTGTCCAACACCACCTGCTGCATCAATATCCTCAGCTTGGGTCCAAGAAAATATTTTGGTTTTGAAAATGTAGAGGAACAACATCAATGGAATCACAGAACAGTTTGGGGTAGAAGGGACCTTAAAGCCCACCCAGTGCCACCCCTGCCATGGAAGGGACACCTCCCACTGTCCCAGGCTGCTCCAAGCCCCAGTGTCCAACCTGGCCTTGGACACTGCCAGGGCTCCAGGGGCAGCCACAGCTTCTCTGGGCACCTCCCTCATCCTGCCTGAACTCCTTATGGAACTCAGACATTCAGGGAGCTGCCCTGGTTCAGGAGCTTCCTCCAGGTGTTCTGTGTTTTCTCCATAACATCCATTCCAAGCTGGCTCTGAGCCCCTCAGATTGAGGCAGGCTTTCCCTCAATCCCTTCTCCAGTCTGGGGCAGGTCCCTGGTGCCAAACTGGCCACGGAGCTGGGGGCTGATCACAGGGACCCAAGCCCTTGGTGCTGATGCTCCACCCTCAGACCGTGGGGTGTGGGCAGCAGCTTCGGGAGGGCTCTGGGTTGAGCTTAAATTTGCAACTTCCCCAAGTGAAATCCTGCTTTGCTTTCACAGGTCTGCTCCAAACTGCGCTCCTCCTCAGCGAGGGAATGGAATTTGCTGGAAGCGTCAGCCCGGAGCTGTGGCGGTGGTGGGGATGTTAAAATGCCACTGGTGAGATCAGCCGTGCCTGGGAGAGGTGTGAAGTGTAGCAGGGAGGCAGCCAAGTACCTGCGTCACCGTGCACAGCCGGGCTGGTGGCACCGCGCTGCCTGCGAAGGCACAGATGCCGTGTGAGCCCACGGCAGAGCCTCTTCTCCTCACACAGGCAGCGCTCACGGCATCCCAAAACCTTCCCGGGACGGGAACCCGGCCCTCGAGCCGGGCTTTAGCCCCGGGGCACGGCAGGGGAGAGGTGACAGTGACAGAGACTGAGCTGAGAGCCCAAAAACCACCAGGACACAGCGAGGTGGCTCATGAGCTGTTGGCACTTCTGCACTGCCAGATCCACAGGGACTGCAGAGCCCCAGCCTGTGGGATTGCAGGGTCCTGGTCCCCAAGGCACAGCCCCAGCCTGTGGGATTGCAGGGTCCTGGTCCCCAAGGCACAGCCCCAGCCTGTGGGATTGCAGGATCCTGGTCCCCAAGGCACAGCCCCATCCTGTGGGATTGCAGGATCCCTGATGTCCTGTGGGATTGCAGAGTCCCAGGTGTCCCGTGGGATTGCAGGGTCCCAGGTCCCCTGTGGAATTGCAGGGCCCCTGGTCCCCTGTGGGATTGCAGAGTCCCAGGTCCCCTGTGGAATTGCAGGGTCCCAGGTCCCCAGGGCACAGCCCCAGCCTGTGGGACTAGCAGGCCCCTTTTTCCTGTTCAGAGGAGCAGCGTCACTCTTTGCCATGATGCAATATTCCCAGTCTTATTCTTTCCCAGCAATATTCTTTCTGCTGCAATATTCCCAGTCTTCCTCTTCCCCCCAGGTCCCCCAGCTGCAGACAAGTATGCTAAATCATTAAAATAATTCACTTTTCAGATCCTTTCAAAGGCCTCAGCTTGGTTTGCTGGGTTGGGGGGGGGTCCCATTTTCTCCCCAGGTTTGTTTCTTTTCCCTCTGCAGCAAACACTCCAGCATGACTCAGGCGGGAGAACCTCGGCAAACACATCTTGGTGTGTGGCAGGATCAAAGCTCTGCACACAGCAAAAGGAGGAGACCACCCCTGTCACAGCCAAGGGCAGGTTTGGAACCTGGTTTTCTTTGGAGAAAAGGCTAAGGAAAACCTCTCCATTCGCAAATAAGACACCAGTCAAAGCTGAGCTGCTGCACAACCCTCTGGTGCACCAAGAGTGGGACTGAGCCTTCCTCTCTGGGGTCTGAGGGATGGACAGGATCCTCAGGGATCTCCAGGACTGGCAGTTCCTGTGGGGAGGGATGAGCTGGAGCCAACATAAGGGGAAGGTGTCCAGTCCCAAGGGCAGAAAGAAACGACCCCATGTTCCCCATGCACATGAGGAGTCATCTGTCACCTTCCATCCCCTTCCCTCACCAGCACCCAAAGCCTCCAGGCCTTGGAGAAAGGAGAAAACCACAGGTGGGTCTGCTCCCAAAGATCCCTGAGGTGCAGTGGGGATGGGAACTGCAGCAGCTCCTTCGTGGAGGGAAAGGGTGTGAATTACTCACCTGGAGTGCACACAGATCCAGCCTGAACACCCCCAGCACAGCCCCTTTCCCACTGCTTCCAACACCCTTCTCTCACACTTTTCCCTCCCACATCATGCTCAGCATCCCAGCCAAGCCCGAGCTGGCTGTCCCTGAGCTCTCTGCATCAGGGGGGAGGAACAGGAGGATGCACAATCCCATGGCCCCCCCAGCTTCAGGGGCCCCAAACAGCCGCCACAAACAACCCAAATATTATTTCATGAGCTAACTCCATCCACTGCCAACTCCAGCATGGAAAACCTTCCACCCAGAGCCCTTCTAGCTCAGTGGCACTGACTTGTTGCCAGAGCCCAGGCTGCAGTGTATCAGCACAGGCTGCCTTATCTGCAGGGAAATAAACCCAGACCTGCTGAGCACAGTTGAGTGCAACATCACCATAGAAACGGGGCAGGGAACTGGGGGAAGCGGCTCTCCCCGGCTCCTTTCATGGTGACAGCGAGCAGAGCCCAGCCCCTCCGGGCCGGGCCGGGGTGGGGAAGGCGGGGGGAATGCCCGGAGCAGCTCCAGCCCCGGAGCAGCTGTGTCCCTGTGGGACATCCCCCCCGAGACTCCCTGGGCTGGATTTTTAGCCTCAGGCAGGTTTCCTCCCCAGCCACCCACCAGCCCTCTGGAAGCATCCCCAGGATGCTGCCTGGCCATGCACATCCCCAGCGGGTACCCACAGGCACCAAACAGCTTTTCCTTCTCACCTGCACATTCCTTCGGTGGAGGGAGGGAATAACCAGCCTGGGATGAGACCACAGAGTCCCTGGAGCTTCCACCTCTAGCACAGATTGAAACCCATCCCCACTCTGGAGTCAATTTTGTGTGTGACAAGGCATTTTCTGAGAAATTCCATCCTCAGCTGTGGCCTTGCCCAAATTCCTTGGAGTAAAGGCAGGAAATCCCAAAGAGTGTCCCACTCACCTCCTTCTCTCCCTCCCAGGCCTGCAGGTGCCATCAAACACAGCCATGAGCACGTTCAGTGCAGCAGCAGCAATGCTGGACTGCAGAGACATCACAGGCACAGCTCCTCAGCCTGGACAGTCCCTAGAGACAGAGACCCTGGGGTGTGTCAGTGCCACGGGACCCTGGAATGCTCTGGGCAGGAAGGGACCTTAAAGATCACCTCATTCCACCCCCTGCCATGGGCAGGGACACCTCCCACTGTCCCAGGCTGCTCCAAGCTCCATGCCCAGCCTGGCCTTGGGCACTGCCAGGGATCCAGGGGCAGCCACAGCTGCTGTGGGCACCCTGTGCCATCCTCACAGAGGATTTTTTCCCAATATTCCATCCATCCCTGCCCTCTGACAGTGGGAAGCCATTCCCCCTTGTCCTGGCACTCCATCCCTTGGACATTGTCTCTCCCCATCTTTCCTGTTGGCTCCTTCAGGCACTGGAAGAAGCTCCATGAGTTTCTCTTCTCCAGGCTGAACAACCCTACTTCTCCCAGCCTTTCCTCCCAGGAAAGGTGCTCCACCCTCCCACCATCCTCTGGACTCAGGACAAGTCCTTTGTCCCTCTGTGGGTACAAACACTGAGCTTCCTGCCATGTGGGGTTACTTTCTTGTTCCTCTTCCCTAGAATTACCTGCAATTTCTCCTTGTGCTTCACAAGAAAGAAAAGGAGCTGCTGATTCACTGGCCCATTGTCTCTTATTTTTTATGTCTCCCATGTCCCCTTTTAGTCATCTTTTCCATTAACTGACCCTGATTTTCCATTAATGTTGCTCCAGTGCTACTGGTTCTGATCCTGACAACTTCCACTGCTCTTCCATGAGCTCCGTTAGATACAGGGATTACAGAGCAGCTCAGGAAAGGGTCTTTTGCTGATATATTGACTTTTTTTTTTTTATCCCAATGTAATGCTAATGGTTTATTACTATTTTTACTTATTTTATTACTATTGTCACTATTGCCAGGCATTGAGGAGGTTTTCCACTTGGATCTCTCACCCCTTTGCCCACAGTTACCACTCCCTTAGGGTGCATTTACCATCCAGAAACTCAAATTATCCTCTCCATGGTGTGAGCTGTCTTTCCATTGCTGTCAGCACCGATTCCTCCTGCTCCCATCCTGCCTGCTTGGTCCCCACTCCTGAAATCTCACTCATTCCATGAGATTTTCACCCTTACATCCTCACACCCACTTTTCTGGGCCATTAACACATTTTCCATCAGTGCTAACCGACGTTTCCTGCCAGAGGAGATGCAGCAATTACAGCCTTACATGAAAGCTTCATTTCTTCTGAATCCTATTCCCAAAATCCAGACGTGGAGCCATTGTGCTGGAGAAAGGAGTCAGATTGTCTGGCACAGCAGAGATTGACAACTGTCCCACAGGTTGAAATTGAGCCTCTAATTGGTTTCAGATCCAATTCCTGTTTGTATAGGACCGAGTAAAATACAGGCCTGGATCATCTATGGGCCCTTTACAAATGGGGATAAATAGGTTCATAAAATGAAATGTTAGGTAATAATTTCTTAAATTAAAATACTTCAAATGTGATGATTGGAAGGTGAGATTACCCAGGACAGAGCCTACTTCTGCTTGTGCTGAAGGACTGTAACAAGAAATTCACTTCAATTAAAAGCCCTTTTCAGATGCTTTGAATTTAGGAACACTGGAAAAAAGCACTCAGAGGAAGGGGGATTTTGTGTGCCCAGAGAGGCTGTGGCTGCCCCCAGATCCCTGGCAGTGTCCAAGGCAGGTTGGACATTGGGGCTTGGAGCAGCCTGGGACAGTGGGAGGTGTCCCTGCCCATGGCAGGGGGTGGAACAAGTCCAACCCAAACCATCCATGATTCCATGCATAAAAAATACTTTTCCACCTTAACAACTCTAGAAATGGCTCCTCTTTGGAATATCCAGTGTGAAATGGAAGAAGCTCTTGGTCCTGGATGGGGAATACAACTGATTAAACCCTGGGTGGGGGGCAGGGGGGGGGAACAAACAACCATGGAAAAAACCTCAGATTTCTCACAATATTTTAGGTTCCTCCTCCTGAATCAGAAGAAACCTGTCCTGGTCTGTCCTGGTGGGACAAACACCCAGAGAGGAGATCTGCTTCCACCCCCTGAGAAATGAGAGGATGAACACCTCAAACCTCCCGGCTCAGAACAACAACCACAGTCTCTGTAAATATTGAATGAGCAAACATTGAGGGGAGAGGAAATCCCAGGTAGAGCCATGTTGGAGAAGGAGGGACAGCTGCTTCCTCTCCTGCCTGAGGGCTTCCAGGACTGGCCTACAACTGGCCCAGGGCCATGTTGGGCAGATTGTTCTGTAGAGGAGTAACAAAAAAGCTGCAAGAGAATCCTGCACAGCTCAGAGCCCAAAAACACCAGAGAAAAGGAAATGGGAATACGGCGCTCGTGGTGGTGATTGGCAGCTGCCACACTCACTCCAGCCAGGAATTTGTTTGGAAAACTCTGCTCATTCTTCACTCAGCTCCTTTTCCCTCTCAGGGAGAGGCAGAGGAGACCTGTGCATCCTTGCTTTGGCACAGGGGGTGGTTACTGACAGAGTTTTTTTGCCTCCAAAATCCTCCTCCCCTTCCTCCTCTTCCTCACCAAAGCCCCATTTTATGAGCCACACCTTCTGAAAAAACAATAAAGCTACAGAGCATTTTGTGAAGGAAAGAATGAAGAGAAGGCAACTTTCTTACAACTTCACTGCAATCCAAGGAGAACTGGGGAAACTTCCATGCCCCTCTGGATTATCAGCACAGAGGCTGAGGAAGGAAAACCGAAATGGAATGAAATCTTCAAGTGCCTCTCCAGCAATTCATCCACCCCAGGAGGAACAGGGAGGCCTGAGGATAGAAACTGTCCTTGTTCTAAACATCTTAAACTTGAGGTAAACAGTGCAGGTTTTTTCAAACATATGCCCGAGAAAAAAGAAGAAAATAGAAAGTCTCTGTGAGGCAAGAGCCACCTGTGCTTCCATCCCCTGGGAATTTTGCTTGGAGATGCATCTTCCTGCCTCTTGTCTGCCTGGGGTTCACCCCCTCCCTGCCTGCAGCCCTTTGTGATTTCCTGTGTTTGAAGCCTGCTCCAGCTTCTCTTTGTTGCACAAAACCTGCTGTGTTTTCCAGGAAAATGCTGGCAGGGGATCCACAACCTTTCACCATCCCTTTCTTGTTTCCTTCTGAGGCCTGAACTCTTTCAGTGGCCCCTTCAGATGTTTTCAACTGAATTTAACAGCCAGGACCCACCACCAGCAATGCCCAAATGCTGCACTGAGGAATTGGGTTTATTCCAGGTATTTCTGCTGGAATTACAGGCCACAGACACAACAAAGCTTTGCATAACACAATATTCTTTCCTATCAACATCCTTCCCAAAAAAAAAAGCTTCAAAACAGCCCAGATAAGCAGAATAAAATCTTCTTCTTCTTCTTTACATCATGCTTTTCTTTTCCCCAGAATCCCTTTCAGGGCTTGGTGCAAGGGAGACAAATCATCTCAATTACAAATTATCTTCATTTCCTGATTCTCTATTTACTTTGCTGTGTTTCCCTGTTGGGGCCAAGGTCTTCCCAAGGCAGATCCCTTCTAATCCAAGACGAATTTCAGAGGAGATTAACAAAGGAAAATCCTCATTGCTGACACTTTCCTGCGGGGGAGACTATCTCTGAGTGTAGAAACAACAGGAGAAAATAATCATTGCCACCTGGAGCTGGACAAGGGAACTTTTCAGCTGGATGATCCAAACAAAGTTTTCAGCTGGATGATCCAAATGAACTGGAGAAAATCATTTTACAGAATCACAGAATGGTTTGGGTTGGGAAGGACCTTAAAGCCCATCTCATTCCAGCCCCATGCCGTGGGCAGGGACACCAGTCAAAGCCCATTTGTAGACTTTGTGCTTTCCCAGGCAAAAAGCATCCCAGAAAAGCCACCTTAGGCCAACCAAATATTTCATTTGACCTGAAGGTAGCAGATTTATGGCGTCTGAGTCACTTAATTAATTTTTATTTACAGTTTAGATCAGTGCTATTTCCAAGCATAAAGTCAAAAGAAGCATTTCAAGTACATAGAAGCAATATATTTCCAAATGAAACACTTTCAATTTTCTTCCTTCTTCATTTTTTTGGCTTGAAGCATCCATATTTCACCAAATGGATTAAGAGATTAAAAAAGACATCTCATGTTTTCTTCATGGTGTTACTTTTTTCCCTGTGTATGCTCTAAATGGGCTCTTTGGACTTCAGGAGAGCCCTTTGTTCAGCAAAAAGGGCTGGAACAAATGGCAAGCAGCTCTTAATGAACACGTCAGAGTTTAGAAAATGAGGGTGAAGGAGACCTGGGGTGGTCCAGGCCCTGGAGAAGGTCACAGCCCAGCTGAGAGAGCTTTGCTGCCTCTCCCTGCCAGCAGCCAACAGCCCTAGAGCAAACTCCCAGCACCCAAACCTGTCAAACATCATCACCTGCAAAGCCAGCTCATTTCAAACTAAATTTTCATGAAATTGGCAGAGGCAATATTTTCTTTCCCCGGGTAAGACCTGCTCTTTCCTGAGCTGAGGAAGCTCAGCCTTGCCAGCACCACACAACTCAAATGTCCACGACCAGAGCTCCTGTCATTTCTCACCTGAGCCACCTCCAGCCACCAGGCCCAGCTGAATCATCTGACATCAAAGACAATCCCAAGATCCACTTTCCAGCCCCTCTGGATGAACCAGGCTCCACAGCACTGAGGAAATCACCTTGGCCCAACCATTCTGAGCCCTTCAGAGCAGCCCTGTCCATCTCTCCCCGTCCCTCCCATGTCACTGCTGGCACCTTTTGCTGTTTCAGGTAACAGTTTCCAGTTTGACTCACCTGGATTTTCCTGAGGGTTTCCTGGACAATCCATCTGTACAAAGGGGCAGAAAGTGCCACCTCAGCTGCCCCCAGACTAAAATTTAGATGAAGGAGCTTGTAGAGCTCACCTGGGACAATCTCAGGGAGATGTCTGGCTTCCTTTAAAATAAAGGATCATTCAATATTTGGTGCAAAGTAACCAGAATAAACCGGAATGTAGGAAAACCAGACTATGATTCCACCCTCAACCAGGTGGAGCACAAGTTTCTCTTGATGCCCATGACTTTCACCACGGAACAAGACCAGAATCATAGCTGATATTTCTGCCTGACTATGACAGCATTCAACTCATCCAGGAGGGGACAGGAATCAACTGATTGTACAAGAGAGAATCCTTTCCAGGAAACAAACTCTGCAGAGCAACACCACGGGTGTCATCATTGCCATGGAGCCATTTTCAATGCACTTTTTTAATGTCCCTCCTTTGTTTTTCCTCTTTATGAGAGGAGAAGGGATCAGCAAGCTCCTTCAGGAAGTGTCAGAGATGTTTCCTGCAGGGTTTGAGACCCACAGATCACACTTGTACAAAGACAGGGAAGAAATAAAGCAGTTTTCCATCAGAAACCACACTTCCACTTCTTGAATTCTCCTCTCACATTTCCCTATCTCCTTTACAAGAAGTTCCTGGTGACAGCACTGAGCTTTTCTGAGAGCCAGGGATTCTTCCTCCAACCTGCAATGGGTCATTTCCCCCAACATCCACTCAGAGAGTAATTGATTTTATATAAAACCAAACTGTGCAGGTAAAACACCCTGGATTTAACAATCCTGGTCCTGTTCAACCCCTCTGTGGGAAACAATCCCAGGATGTTTTACCAGCTGGAACAGTCCCCTCACGTAGCACACGGATGAAACCACCAGGATGGAAGGCAGGGAGCTGTTTCCCAATGTCCTGTGGGGCCTTGAGGATCCAGCCAGGAAGAAAACAAGCAACTGAAGGTGCAGGGAAGGCTTAGGGGGGAAGATCTAAGATGTGTCACTGCCAGGAGGGCAGGACTACAAAATGCCAGTTCAGCTGGAAATGCCAAGTGGGCTCCATGACCCTGCTGGGCCAGGGCCTCCCTTTTCTGTCTGCTCTGGGAAGATCTGCAGTGAACTTCACTGTGAGTGCCAGAGGGGGAAGAATTTACCAGGCTCTGTACCCACTCCCCTTCCTGCCCCTAAAAAAGCAGGCAGCTCCCTAAACCAAACACCAAGGCCACTGTGGTTTTGTTCTTTGCTTTATTACCCCTCTACTACTCCCTCCTTCATTTCCTCTCCTCAAAATGGGTAATAGTTATGTTTCTGTCTCATCTTTCATGAGATATTCAATGACCATCTCTTTCCCAGTTACTTCAAGCTCCTTGGTGGATGATGCAGGGAAGCTGGAAGCATGTCCATCCCCACCAGGCCTCATGGAGACTCACTCAGGGGGTCTTTGGGGAGCATTTGGATTCAATACATGGCTCACACAGAGGATTTCAGTCCAGGGAAAAAAAAAAATGTTCACACAGAGGATTTCAGTCCAGGAAAAAAAAAAAACTGCTTCCTGTCTGAGGCCATCTCCTGAAAGCTTCTACTAAATATCATCCGCAGGGCAGTGTTATTGGTTTCCTCATTGACCAGAGGGAGCAGCTCTGCTGGGAGGAAAGGCTGGGAGAGTTGGGATTGTTCAGCCTGGAGAGGAGAAGCTTTGGGGTGGCCTCAGTGTGGCCTTGCAGGGCCTGAAGGGAGCCCACAGGATGGAGAGGAATTGTTTCCAAAAGCATGGAGTGCCAGGACAAGGGGGAATGGTTTCATACTGACAGAGAGTAGGTTTAGATGGGATATTGGGGAGAAGTTTTTTATTATGAGGGGGATAAAACATTGGCACAGGGTGCCCAGAGAAGCTGTGGCTGCCCCTGGATCCCTGGCAGTGTCCAAGGCCAGGCTGGATGGGGCTTGGAGCAGCCTGGGACAGTGGAAGGTGTCCCTGCCCATGGCAAGGGGTAGAACAAGATGGTTTTAAGGTTTCTTTCAACCCAGGCTATTCCATGATCCCATGATTACTTGAGTAGGAGCTGTGAACAGAAAGGTGCTCTCTGCTCTCCAGAGCAAGAAGGTTTCTAAGACACAACTTCACCCTTAACTCATGACACAATAAATTTCCATTTTTACAGATGGGGGAATGGAGGAAATTTGGCCTGGGGTCAGCTGTGATAATGGAGGAGTTCTTGCCTGGCAGCACCTCATTCATCCCATTTCATTAGGCACTTAATCATCATTTAATCCAAGGCTCCTCATCCATCCTGGTGCTCAGAGCCCTGCGGGGAGTCTTTCAGTGTCATCCGAGATATTTCAGGCTGGGGACTGGCAAGGACAGCTCTGAGGGTGGTACCAATTGTCTGCACCCAGTTCCTTGACCCTTTCCTTTGAAGAGCTCCCTTGCTCCAGCAGAAAAAGCAGAAGGGGGTTAAATGGCCCTGATGAAGATGAAATAACCCAACAGCAGCACGTCTATTTATTTAGATCATCAGGGCCATCTCACTTGTGATCCTAAGCACGAGAGAAAGGAGTTAAACTTCTTTTGAAATCTTCTGTTAGAAGAGCTAAGGCAGATTTGCAGCCTCCAGAGATTCATGAGGAGACAGACACCCAAGAGATTATATTTAAATTTTAAATAGCTCTGGTTGATTGGGTCAGGGCCCATTAAATGACACAGACTGATGGTCCTTCAGGTTGGGGTGGATTTTTCTTGAAGATTCTGGCACCAAAGAGTCATTACGACATGAGGTAATTATGGAGCAGATTCATTAGGTCACAAACAAGTTCAGGTCGCTCCACAAACCTTGTCCATCCCTCTGCATCCTTAGATGACCTGGGTGGGATAAAGGGAAATTGTCTGTGTGACTTTCTGCTCGTGATCTTTCTGTATCAAATGATAAGATGTAACAAGCCCCATCACAGAGCTCAGATTTGTACAGAATAGGTTGAATAACACTGTAAAAATTAACAAATTGAAAAATCTAATGGTGAGAACCACAAAAGGAGAAACAGGGGAAAGTCTGAGTGTTAGAGTGTAAGACAGACAGAGCATCCTACAAATTGGGGAGATATTCATGTTGGTAAGGCTTCTTTGAGACTCCAGAGTCAGTTCCTCATATGCAGCCAAGAGAGCAATTTTAGAATTCAGCAAGATCAAGCAGAAAGCACTGGTGAAGTGGGAGAAAAGGCTTTCCTGGAAGGGAACAGATTGAAAATTCCTGATGCTCGTTGCCACCAGTTGTTTCTCACATGAAACAAGTGGGGTCAGATTCTCCATCCTTGTGCCCGGGGCACTGAGAAACAGAAATTAACCTGGCAGGCAGAAGGACAAGAGCTAGATTAGCCCAGGGCTGGAGTTCTTCTTCTCCTTTCAGCACCAAAATTCCTGTCTTGAGATGTTCCTGGAGCACCCACTCACAGCCATAAGGACAAGGTGGAACATGTTTACAAAAAAAGATGACCACAACAATCTAGTTTTTGCTCCAGGAAGGTCAAGAACAAGCTGATGTCACACGTGCCAGGCTGAGCCTTAAACAGCAACAGGGCTCTTGCAAATCACTCTGGTGTCCAGGACAAAGTCATCCAGAGATGTGCTCCAGTCACACTCCCAGCCTCCAACAGTTCCACAAAACCAATTAAAGGGCTAAAAACTTATCAGGAGCCACAGTCCTTGTATATTTTTGGTTCAGACCAGCTTGAAAGGGACAGTTTGAAGGACTTTGGGGCATGAGGGACTAGAAAGCCTCATCCAGAGGCACAAAGGATTCCTTTATGGGACAGTAATTACTTGACAGTAAAGGACATTAATTTGAAGTTAGTAGGGTTCAAGATATTCCATTATTCATCGTGCATCCCATTTGCAATGAAATCATTTCAAAGTGATGGATTCAAATTTAGGCAAGTGATGTTGGAATGGGACAGAGGATAGACTTGCTATGTTTTATGGGCATAAAGAGACCCATAAATTTTGAATGTTAAAAAGTCATTACAAAGAGAGAAAATATTTTAGCTGTCAATCTGGCTCTCTTTATTGCTGAGGGAATAATTCCATGGGATACAGGAGCTCTGAGCTGGGAAATCCATCCTACAACATGGCCAAAGGATTTTGGGATCTGATCTGGAGCCCACTGAAATCAGCAATAAGAGGGTTAAAGGATCTGCCACCCACAGCAAACTGCTAAAATGTAAACCCTAAACCTCTGCCCTTCCCACTGGCAAAAGGAAAATCTCTTTCCAGAGGTGGTGACCCCTGAAGAAGCAGCTGGGCAGGGCCAAGTTATCATCCCAGAGCCTGCAGGATGGATGGATGGATGTGCTGGAAAACTTCCCTTGCACACCAGAACGTGATTGAGATGGGAAAGAGGAGCACTGGCAGCTCCCTCACCTTCCCATGCAGGATTGGACACACCAAAACCCTTGGAGCTGTAGGTCCCAGGAACACACCCAGAGCCTACAGCAACAGCAGCACCAGACAACTGCAGAGCCCAAACTGCTACAACAGCCCTGGAAGGGATGAATAAAGAGAAGGAAGAATAAAACCCCTGTGTAGATTTGTCCCAGAATTTAATTCCCCTGTCAATCCCACCAGTCAGCCCAAATCAGGTGGGATTTGCATCTCCCCTTTGGAGCAAGTATTACCCCAAAACAACTGCAGACTGCAGGATCACATGGCTGAGAATGTGCTGCCTCTCCAAAAAAGAGTCTCAAAAGTGGCATTAGACTTGCTATTAAACAGTGGAGAGAACATGATCCTACCTCAGCAAGAATAGAAAAAGAGTAGCTATTTCTTCCTAACGATCTCGTTCCAAGAAAACTTGGAATATATGCTTAACATTGCAGACAGCTTTTCCTATGCCTGCTAAGCACTTCTGCTTGAAACAAATATAAACCTCATTTCATTTTATATATACCAACAAAATGCAAATTACAAGAGCAAGAGTCTGGAGTCTTCATCCTTTAGCTCATCTGTATCCCAGGCTCCCCACTTGCAAATGATGAATGTCTGCTCATGGATTTTCTATTTTTTTTTCAACCAAATAACTTCTGCCACATTGTGTTTCTCTCCTGCAATATAAATAATGTTCACTTAACAGTGAATGCATTAGACAACTATGTTTCCATTGAGTTGTCATTTCCAGAAATATTCTTCTTTTGGGTAGAAATTTTCCATTCTCAGTCTCGGCTGAAGAACAATTTTTTCACCCCACTTATTTCTATTTTTTTCAGTATATCTTGCAATTATTTTTAATTTTAAAGTAACAGCAATATCTCCCAGTAAGAAATGCACTGCAAACACAGACTTTTCCCCAGCCTGTAACTAGGGGTTTATCTGGGAGCTGTTTAAAGCTAGCTGATTCTGAGAGCAGGTCAGAAGTGAAGGTGAATTTTCACTGGAACCAGTGCAAAGCATCAGGAATGGCACAGGGAAGAGAAGGGAAAGAGGAAGAGCCCTCAGACCTCCCAAGATTTCCATATTGTGGCAGCTGGGAAAAGCAAAACACTGGAATAGCTCCTGAGTGAGTTATAACCCCAGTGCTGAATGGGGGAAGAGGTGGAGACAGGAAGAAAGTGTTCCCTGACTTTATTGACTTTCATCCCTTTCAAGTGTTTAGACAATTCTCAGTTTGGACAACTGAAACAAAACCAGAGAGGGAAGAGGTTTTATTCAAAGTTCTCATGATTCCTTTTTTACTTTTTCCCTCCACAACTCAAACAACTCGACATGAAAACCAACTGGTTTTTGTCAGCTCAAACAGACACAAGAAATCCTGCCCGTCACACAAAGACTTGCTCAGTTTCTGGTTGTTTTCTGCCTTGCTCCTCCTGGAAGGAGTGCAGGATCTAGGCCAGCAGCTTCATCCACTCCCCAGCCCTAAAAATAAACAACATTTCTTCCTTGCCCCTTTTGTTTCATAAGATCTAAGATGTTAAATATTAAAAAAAAAAAAAGCCACATATAGAAACCTGATTCATCTCAATTATTCTTGGACATTTTCCTCCTAAAGCACAGATACACCAAGGGAAGAAATAATGCCTCAAAGTTTGTTCCTCCAAACTTTGGCACAGCTCCGCCAGCAGCAACTTCAAAAACCACTTTTGACCAAGGGATGGCAAAGAGGGCTCAGTGATGGGGTGGGTGGTGGAAGGTTTCAGATGAGCAGTCAGTATAAGCTGAAGAAACTGCCAGCTTTAAGCTAAAATGTCCACTAGGACATTCTTTGCCCCCATCATCTACAGGATTTTATTCCCCATGTGCATCGTGAGATGAGAAATAAATGAAGTTACCAACAGGCTTAAAGCCACACACTCCCACCTCTTTTTATTGTTTATAGTCTTCTACTTTTAGGTGGAGTTTTCGAAGTAAATCAAGGAAAACCACAAGAAAACTCTGGTGTGAGTTCATGAGAAGTCCTAGAAACCTTCCCATTTGGATTGGTGCCCTAAAACCTGTCAGGGAATGAGCCCATGCAGGAGAAACGAGCCTATTGCTGTTCCCAAAAACAGATTTTGAAGGTATTAAGTGAAAATTAATGGTTACTTTTGTCTTTGATATTCCTATACCTCCCTTTGCACCGTAAAATAGGAAACATCAAAGTCTGTCTCACAGGGGTGCTGTGAAATTGAGTTAATGTTGGTGTGAAGCTCTCAGACTGTGGCAGTGAGGTCCATAAAAACGAGGTCTGGAAGGAAATGACGATTCCCATGTTCAGCCCACGGCTGGAATAAGACTGTAAATAAGACTTAGGGCTGTGCACTGAACAATAAAGATGGGAAATGAGATTACAACCATCCCTTCTGCCACCTCAGACAAAACTGGAGCTCAGTGGAGAAGTGTGGGGGTGAGCAAAGAGAACCAGGCAACGTTGGTTAATGCCAATATTGCCCCAGTGCCAACAAACTGCTGAGCAGAAAATGGGTTTGGGGGCACCAAGTCTGCTTTGCACCTGGAAAAAACACCCTGGGGAAGGAGGAGGTGCCTGGTGGGGTGTCCCTGCTCCAGGATTATCCCCACAGAGAGTTTCTGTGCTCCCAGGAAGGTCATCTCCTCCCATTCATGCTCAGGATGAGGCAGACCAGGAGCCTTCCTCCCCACATGCTGTACCCCACAGGAGCAAACAGAGCTGGGACAGGCTTCATCATGTGTGTACTGCATGCACAGGTGCTCAAGGCTCAGGGACAGGTGTGTGTGGAAGGGAAAGTTAATGTTTGACAGGTGAGGAGGCCACGTGCAGCCCAGGAGCACAGGAGGAACCAGGCCCATCCTGAGCTGAGCTCACCTGCTCCGTGTGCTCCATCACCAGCCTCTCATCCTCCCCACAAATGTGCACAGACAAAGGATTTCCATCAGGGATGGGCAGGACAGCCCAGCCCAGCTCCTCAGCAGATGGAGACCCATAAAATTCCCCCTGGTCTCAGCACTCAGGTGCTGTGCTCAGTTTTGGGCAATCCCTTTACATTGAGGGGCTGGAGCACGTCCAGGGAAGGGAACAGAGCTTGGAAGGGTCTGGAGCACCAGGAGAGGCTGAGGGAGCTGGGAAAGGGGCTCAGCCTGGAGAAAAGGAGGCTCAGGGGGGACCTTGTGGCTCTGCACAAGTCCCTGACAGGAGGGGACAGCCGGGGGGGTCGGGCTCTGCTCCCAGGGAACAGGGCAGGAGGAGAGGGAACGGCCTCAGGCTGGGCCAGGGGAGGGGCAGGGTGGACATCAGGAGGAATTTCTTCATGGAAAGGGTCATTAAACATTGGACAGGGCTGCCCAGGGAGGTTTGGAGTCTCCATCCCTGGAGATGTCCAAGGAGCACCTCAACGTGACACTCAGTGCTCCGGGCTGGGTGACAAGCAGGGGGAGGTCAGTCAGAGGGTGGATTTGATGATCTCAAAGGTGCTTTCCAACTTAAATAATTCTGTGACAGGTCAAAAAATCTCCAGTGGCCACAACTTTGGGATGCAACCCTAAAATTAACCTAGGTAAGTTCACATTCAGTTTCTGCAGGCTGAGCCATCCCTCCACAGGGGTAAGCACAGAGCAATCAGGAAGAGTTATTAACAGAGAAAACATTTCATCCAAAAAGTGCATTTTTAAGGCTGCTCTGACTCTCAGCTAGCTCCATCTGCCAGTTGATTGAGTAGCACAGCAGCAGGAGAGAAACTTTTTGCTGGATGGTTTTTATTGAATTCCCCCACACACATTCCCCCTGGATTTAGGTCAACCACAACAGTTCAGTAACTCAAGCCAAGTTTGCCAAAACCTTTCCTTGAAGAAAGGGAGCATGGAGAACATTTTATGTGCCAACATTGTTAAATTGAAACCTTTACAGTCTGCTCTTTTCTACTTGAAAGGATGTCACAGTTTAATTTCCCAAATAAAACCCAAGTTAAAAAATTAAAATTGAGAACATTAAAAGCTTGAAATCATCATAATCCAGATTAGACAAAAACATTACTCCTCATTTTCCCCAATTTTCTTGCCTTTTTAATCTGCTTTTCATGTGAAACTCAGTTCTTTCAGTGCTTCTGCATGGCATGAAACAATTCCCTTGATTTTTCACGGAAGCCGAAATCACGGTTATTTGCACAACCACACGCATTTCCATACCTCTCAGACAGCTAAATTTAACAAGTTAATTACGTGGGGAGGAGAGGGGAAACGAGGCTAAGAAAGGCTGCACCTGGCAGCAGCCAACCATCTCTGCTTGCTCCAGCAGCAGCTCTGGAGCCCTTTCCTGGAGGAGCCTCTTCATCCTCCCCTTCACCTGCTCCCTGCTGGAACAGGCTGGCAGAGCTCAGCCTGTACATTTTGTCCCCTTCTTAAATCCACCTTTGAAAAACTACAATAAGTCAAAAAAAAAAAATTAAAAAGAAAAAGGAGAAAGCTGAGAGGTTTAATTACTTTTATCCCTGTCTGAGAGGCGCTTTCAAGTATAGCCAGGGTTCCTGGAATTGCAGTCCCAGTGCCAGGGAGAAAATGAACAGCAAGAGACAGGCTAAAAAAATCCCCAGCTCCCGGATATTTGCCTGAAACACAGCTCGTTTCCAAGAACGAGGCACTGGTAAGCCTGGCTGGGGCTGGTCTCCAGCAACGCCCTTCCCATCACTCTGCTCCAAGGTTACTCTGAGCTCGGGGATTTACGGATCCTCCCCACACGCACAGCTCAGGCCGGATGGGGTGGATTGGGTTTAACAAAAGCACAGGGGGGAGAGGCTCTGCATCCAGCTCAGGCTCCACGCAGGTTCCCTAACAGAATCACAGAATCACAGAATGACCAGGTTGGAAGAGACCTTCAAGATCATCGAGGCCAACCCAGCCCTGACACCTCAACTAGATCATGGCATCGAGTGCCACATCCAGTCTCTTTTTAAACACATCCAGGGATGGTGACTCCACCACCTCCCCGGGCAGACCATTCCAGTATTTAATCACTCTTTCAGTGGAAAACTTCTTCCTAATATCCAACCTGTATTTCCCCTGATGCAGCTTAAGGCTGTGTCCTCTTGTTCTGTCAGTTGCTGCCTGGAGAAAGAGACCAACCCCCAGCTGTCTACAACTACCCTAACGGAGGAGAAAGGCACAGCTCTCCAGCCTCCAGTTCCAAAGGCAAACTGAGCATCCCAGGAGTCATTTCCATGGAGTCACCTTGCAGGGTCTGCGCCAAGCCCCGGCCGCTCTGCAGGCGGCACCAGGAGCAGGGCAGCGGTGCCAAGGCAGGGCAGGCAGCCCCAGAGCTTGGGTGCCAGGTGAGATCCCAGCCCTGGGATGCTCAGGGTGATCAGAGTGGAGCCCTTGCCCGGGATGCAGCTCTGCTGAAGGGTACCAGCTCAGCAGTTCTGTCCCTGCCGCCTGCGTCAGTGCCCCGGGCTCTGGCAGCGGGGGTTCTCTTCACTGCATTTGAGTCCTTCAGCAAGGCACAGGAACCAGGGGGATGCTCACCCCACTTCTGCTTTAAGTCTTTTAAAGGTTTGGTTTGGTTTTGCTCAAGCCCCTCTGTGGCAATTTCAGGCACACGACGGACAAGGCAGACACAGAAGGTCAGGCAGGAAAAGCTTTATTTTAATTTTTGACTCCATCTTTTGTACATTTTGGCCAGAAGGCAAAAGATTGGCTAAACAAGTTGCCACCTTCTTGACCTCATTGGTGAACATCACCATCAATCACATTCCTCCTCTGGGAGGAGAAATATGTAAACAGAATAGATAAGTTCTAAATATCCACATAGTTTCTATGAAGCTGCATGAGAATTTCCACTACAAACTGCAAACACTGGAAAGCAAGAAAATTCAAAGCAACACCCCTCGTTTGTAAAGAGGAAAACAAACCTAGGTATGACCTCATGAGTCTGGGGGGATGAGCTCTTGTAAATCACAAATTTCTCATGGACAAGAGGCAGCACCCAACTCTTGTGGCTTTTGCTGCACCTCACAGACACCTGTGCACTGCCTGGCAAACAAACACCACAGGGCTCTGCCTCACGGCTCAGCCCCTCAGGCCACTCTCCTGCAGCTGAGCTGACCACATAGCATTTGGAAACACTGGCATGAGGCAGCTGGATTCCACAAATCCCTTTCTACAAACATCCCTGCAAAGAAAACTGATCCAAGAGGCTCAAAGTACGATGGAAAGCACAGAACAGACACACCCCAAGGCCTTGTCTCTGTCCATCTCTTGAGCTTTCTTCACCCTGAGTCGCTGTGGCCACTACAGGCTCCTTGCCAACCCCACCTCAACCCCTCATCCCAACACCACAAGGATTCAGACAGAGCTTTCCCAGCACATTCACAGCAATCCCAGCTCTAGTCACGCTCCCTACACCAGCAGCAGGACCAAAGCAATGGTCCCACCCCTGCCAAACTGAGCCGTGTGGGGAGGCAATGGTTCCTGCAGCACAGCCCTGAGCAGTGGGGCACCCAACAGATCCCACCCTGTGGATGGGACAGTGCACAGTGACCTCCCAGTGGACAGTGACCTCTGGGTGGACGGTGACCCTTTTGATGGACAGTGACCTCTGGGTGGACAGTGACCTCTCAGTCCCCCCCTTTATACAAGGTGCTGAGCAGTCTCAGCACAGGACTCACCTTTCCATGCCCCTCTCCTGCAAGGACATCCAGCCTCTCCCTGTCTTCTTCTGTCCATGGATAAGGATCCTCTTTCACAGCCCACGTTATAACCAGTGTAACAACCCAGCAGCCATGGACAGAAAGTTCTTCCTCTCCATCCTCTCACATCTCCAGACCCTTTGTCACATGATAAGCTTGTGGACACTTCAGTATCAGCAGCAGAGTCCCAGACACCTCTGAGGTATCAGAGCAGGCTCTGCAGTTGGGTGAACAAGGCCTGGAGGATCTCCTGGTGCTGCCAGTGCTGCTGGGGTGGTTTTAACCGAGCAGTCCAACACCATCTCTACCAGGGCAAGGGAATTACTCCCTTCTACCCCCCCTGGCAGTGGCTTTACACCACAGTTCATGACACTGACCCCTCGTCCCTGAACAAGCTCAGCTTCTGCAGAGCTGACAACATCCAGGAGCAGGTTTGGTCCACACAGAAACCTGGGAAGATCAAGAGGAATAAATGGCTGCAGCGTCGAGGACCCTGTTTTGCAAAGTCACTTTCCTTGATCCCATCCATATTTCAGCACAGCTCCAACTGAGCCCCATTAATGTAATTGATTCTTAATGGCATTCTCCAAGAAACCATGTGAAGATTTTAACAGGCTATTAGATGGAAATTAAGCCTCACCCAAACCTTCCTCCTGTGGAACAAAGGTTTCCAAAGATGCAGGGGGGCTATTCCATCCCTGCTAATGGACGAGAATGTTGATTTGAGGAAAAGAGACACTAATTCTGCATTTTCCAGCCCTCACAGAGGGACACCAGAGGTTTGTAGTTACAAGGAAAGGGTTTCTCATCCTTCCCACACAAGCCAGATCAGAGGGCAGCCCGAGAGGGATCAGGAGTGCTGTTTGATGAGCTGGAGGGCTTCCAGGTTTCAAAAAGGAAAAACAAATACAAATTTTGTTTGCTTTTGCCCCCTGGGCACCTTCATGCCAAGCAGGCCTCAGCTGATTGCTCAGATGTGGCCTTTGAAACCCAAAGAGCTGAACCTGGCCCGAGGTCACAGCTGTGGCTTCAGCACTGCTGCTCCCCCGGGAGGCTTCAGCTGCAGCAAACCTTTACAGCCCCTTCCTTCTGTGGAAAGAGGCATCAGGAAAACACTCCCAACTTCTCCCTTCCATTAATGAGCCACAGCTTTTGAAAATCAACCCGTGATTGCAGCATTTCAAAGCCAGGACATGATCCTGAGCATGACTTTGCCATGGAGCACATTCCCCTCTCTCCATCCAAAGTGCAGCCTCTCGTTTTCACACCACAAGCCAGTGGACATTTTGACTCAGAGCATGTCACCTCCCCCAGAGGTCCAATCCTGCCTGGGGTTCAGCTCTGCCAGACACCCACAGCTGCAGCTCTGCCTGTGCCACACCGTGGATTTAACACATTCCCCGTGGAACACGAACGCCGAGCTCCGTGCAGGAGTCTCCCACTCACTGTGAGTGAGCAGCTACAAGATTTCCAGCTGATGAGTTCTAGAAGATGATGCTGTTACCATCTCCTTTACTTCTGATTCAAGTTCCCCGCACTTCGCTTTTAACATTTTTAAAGGCTTATTTTTGCTTCTTTTGAGAGGTTTTAAACTCACTACTTTGCAGCGCTGACAGCCAGCCTCCTTCACCAGTACATTACAAAGTCAGGTACCAGAGCTGCCTTCATCTTTAAAGAGGTGGAAATGTGGAAACAAAGGGAAAAGAAACAGTCTGAAATCCCTGATTAGCCAAAGACATGAGCAGAAGAGAAAAACGGCACACCCAAAATCACATCCATTGCCCAATCTGCTCCAGAAGAGAACCAGAACTGCATTATCCTGGATGTGCCTCAGACACAGCAGTAACTGCTCCCACAGTCCCCTACTCTTCCATGCTTCAAATTAAAACAAGAAATTGGATCATGTTGAGATTCCTTTGTCCTTTTCACCCTTTGTGAAAGGCAGGGGTTACCATCATTTTGTATCTCTTATAACTGGCTTTAAAGTTGTAACCAGAGAGTGAAAAAAATAGGTATTTTTTTAAAAAATAGGCTTGGGGAGGTCCTGTCTGTACAACTGGTAACCAAGTCAGGCATTTCCAAATCCTCTTTTATTGTACCTATCCAATTTTAGTATTTTATTGATTATCACAGAACAAGATATTTAAAGAAGCTCGGGATTCATCCAGCAAGTCCAGGAGATAAGTTTGGCCACAGAACTTCAGGAATTTGGAATGCTTCTGCCCAGGAAGTGGGTAAATGAGGCTGAGGTTTGGCATCAGAAGAAAAGAAAGGTAAAATTTTTCATTTCAGCACATTTCTCAGAGCAGAGATAAGCTGCAGAGATCTGCGATGAGGTTATGTATGTTATCAGCTAAATGGTTTTGAACAGATACAGCATCACTTACTTGGAGCACATGGATATGAACTGTCTGAAAACAGTGAGATTAAAAAGAAATGTGAGGAGTTTTTTTGGACTTCAGTCTTCATCCTGCAGCCAGAGCAGCCAGGATTCAGCAGTCCATGTCTTTATCAAGCCAAGAATTCACCTCATCTTTCCTCCAGGCCTATTTCTAATGACCCTCAGGAAAGGTGTTACCCACCCAGCAGCAGCCAAGAGTGCAGATCACTTCCCAGAGTGGAAATGACTCCCTGCAACCTCACACAGCCTTTGGCTGCCACCCCTCTCCCAGTGCTGGAGGCCAGAGAAGCAGCAGAGATTTGTCTTTGGCACTGGGAGGGAGGTTTGTTAATGCTCCTCCCCAGCAGGAGAGCTTTCATGCCTGACTTGTGGCAGCTGGACGAGCTCTCAGGTCTGACTGAAGCCTCATTGAGGACAGGGCCACCCTCTGATTAGATAATTTCACCTGCCAGAATCTTCTCCTGCGTTCCAAATCCTGCAAAGTTGGGAGGCTACGGCTGAGATCCTCCCGAAGCAAGGTCAAGGGGATGTTCCACTGTGGAAAGGGAGCAGTGACACCCCTGCCACAGTTTCAGGCACACAAAAGATGAGGCAGGCACAGCAGGTCAAGGGAAAACTCCTCTATTTTAATTAACTGACTCCATTCTTGTATACATTTGTACAACAGGCAAGAGATTGGCTGCACAGATCACCACCTCTTTGACCTGGATGGTGAACATCACCATCCATCATATTTCTCCTCCCAGAGGAGAAAAATGTAAACACAATAGATAAATTCTAAAAATATACATTGTTTTCCTGAAGCTGTGTGAGAATCTGCACTGCAAGATTTCAAACACTCGAAATCAAGAAAACTGAGGGCGACACACCCCTGCAACACCAGTCTGGGGGTGCCAGACCTCCATCCCCTACAAAACCAGCCCTCCTTTATCACAGTGACATCCACATCACCAGGAGCCACCTGGGATTCATTTTAAACGAGTGACAATTTCCAGCCCCAGATCTTTTCCCGAGGCTGCGGCTCGCGGGGTTGGAGGGCACACTCGGCACTGCAGCATTGAAGTTTCTCTCTGAGCTGCAGCAGGGAAGATGTTTGATCTTTAAATCAGACATGAAGTGATGAAACAGCACCACTCCTATTGATATTGTTTCGTGTCTGAGCTGACAAAGTCGTATTCCCAGGTCAGGTTGTAACAGGCTGGATCCCGCTCCCGAGCCGGGGCTCCCGCAGGATTCAGAAGGAATTACAAGATAAAGGAAAGGACAATTATGAAACAGCCTGTTCACATTTCCACCTAACTTATTCCAGGGAAAGGCCTAATCATCTCCCTTCAAAAAAACCCCTTTCCCTTCTGGTGGATCTGAGGGTGATCTCAAGGCTGCTTTGGTCTTAAGACCCAAACCAGTCCATTTCAGCTGGAGCAAAGGCTTGTGATGATTTCCATGAGTTAATTACATTTCCATTAGTGAAGAAGTTCTAAAACTTCATTTTCACTACTGATGCTTTTTGACTCCTACCAAAATAGATAGGGAAACATGATTTCCTCTCTGCTTTTCTTTATCTATCTCACCCTTATGAGACTTTGCTCTTAATTTTAACTCTCTCAGCCTTTTCATTTCTCCTTGAATGGACATTTCTTCAACCTTTTAATCATTTCCACAGCCTCCATCCTAAGCTCCCATGCCCAAACTTTATTTAAGGATGCTGGTTCAGGGTGTTTGAGAGGGGCAAACTGAGCCAAAAGGCTGAAAGATTGAACTGTCTTCCTTTTTTAGTTCTTTTTAATTGGAAAATAAGCTGAGAGCCCAAATTTAAGTTCTTTTAAGTCCTTTTTGAACCAGAAGAAAGCTACGTCCAACCAAATATTTCTGATTATCAGAGTTCTTCAGCACAGGAACATTTTGTAGCTGAAAAAGTCTCAGTCTTCTCCAAGCAGCTCATTTTTGTCCTTCACTTCTGTACTTGTACCATCAACATGCTCCTAAAACCTCAGTCTGACTGTGGGACCTTCCAGTTGTGCAGAGCCCTACAGGGAATTTGTGTAATGAGGCAAAGGAGTGGAGTCAGCTTTAACCCCTCTTCAGAAAGTTCCCTGAGGAACAACCTTCTGCCCACAGATTCCTGCTGAGAGCAGCCCCCCCCCTCTCTGGAGAGCCCCAAGAACAATTTCCATTCCCTGGGAAGCCCAGCCCTGCTCCAGTCTCTACTCCTGATCCTTTCCTTGCTTAAATCTCACCCAGCCCAACATGGACTGACTTGAACTGAGCCAACAGCTAAAACCATTATTGTCTAAAATTGGGTTTAACTCAGGAGTGACCTGAACTTCTTGCTCCAGAGGGAGGCTTTTAAAATTCTGCAGCTGATCACGAGAACCACCTACACAAACACACCCAGCCCTGCAGCCAGCTCTGAAACCAAGACAACTCCAGCACTGACAGAATAAGAATATCCACCAGAAAAGCCTGACCTGTTTCCTGAACCTCCACCCTGAGAGCACCAAGCAAATGAGTTTGTTTCATTTATTAATCCAAAATTCTCAAAGGGAGATTTTTCTGGCCACCAAAATATGGGAAGATGGAGGAGGGAGGAGACACAGTTGTGTTAGACATGCATTTAGCTGATGCTGACCATGCCAGGAGGGCAAGGTTTCTCCTGTGCATTGTTCAGGTGGCCACACTCCTTTGTGAGGATCAGGGAACATTCCAAAAACCTCACAGGTTTGAGGTGTGCCACAGGAGGCAGGACTTTCTCAGCCTGAGGTGTTGGGCTTGCCCAGCACAGAAGAGTGGCCTTCCCACAGTCAGGAGTTCATCCAGAGGAGTCATCCTGCAGCCTGGCCTCATTCCTGTGGGATCCCTTCCCCTGTCCCAGCCCCATCAGACCCTCCAGCACTGAGAGAATGCAAGAGAGTTGAAGTTAAGCAAAAAAATCTTGTGGAATTGTGTGGAAAAGCATCTCCAGGTGCTGATCCTGGTCTTGGCTTGACCTGGAATTCACACATCCTCTGGCTTCTGTCCTGGCCAGAACATCCTGCACACCTCACTGGTGGTTCAGCAAGAACAGAATGGAAAATCAGTTTTCCAAATCCAGGTTTTCCAAATCCAAGTTTTCTTGGTGTTTTCAGAGAGCCCTGAGGAAGGGAATGGTCTTTGGGAGAGCACCCAAAGCCTTTGGGGTGAGATATGAACCAAGGACACGTGTACAGATGTGACACTGTTGGCGCCCAGGCTTAGATCACAGCTAAACCCAGGCTGATTTTCCAAACCCTCACCCTTTCCCACAATCACAGGCAGGTTCTTCTCCTCTCAGATGAGCAGGCACTTTTCCATCCAGAGCTGCTCCCTTGGGAACTGGGACACAGCAGCAGAAGCACCATTTGAGAAACAGGAGCCTGAGGTAACCTGCAGCCTCCTCCTCATCTAATTATGGGACAGCACTCAACACCACACACAGGGCTTGGGTATTTTGGGCTTGCTGATTTGTTTGTTTGTTTGTTTCAAACTAGGAAGCATTAAAAATAAGAAAACAAAGCACTTTGGAGCTGCAGTTGGATTTGCTGGTTGGAGGTTGAATTCCCAGTATCCACACCCAGCTCCAAGAGCAGCTACCTGTGTTTTCCACCTCTAGGTGCCCACAGGTCATGGTTGCCAGGGCAGGATCACACATTAGGAGCAGATCCCAGAGTCCTCTTCCCACCTGCAGGCTCCACAATTGCCTGTGCAGCTGCTTCCCTCACAAGAGACAATATTTCCCTGCCACCCACTTGCCTTTGAGAGCCATAAAAAGCTAAAAATACTGTCTGGACTCTGGACTAATGATCCTGCCTGCCTTTGATAAAGCCCTGGCTGCCGTGAGGAGCAACCCTTGCTTTCAGTTGGGATGGTCACTCCTACTTGACAGCTGCCCAGCTTCAGGGAGAGGTAAACACCCATAAATATTGCCTGGCAGCCCCTCTTTGTGAGCACAAAGCCTCCAGGAAGCACAAACAGGCACAAAGCCTGGAAATGGGCACAAGATGGAAACCTGGATGTTTTTTGTTTCCTCTCTCTTTGATAAAAAAGGGGTTTGTTTGTGCCTCAACTTCTTGGCTCTTGATGCTGTTCCATCATTATCACTTCCCATCCCAGGTATTCAATACCTTGCAGTCCCTTTAATAAAGTAAGAGAGCAGCACATCAATCTCATTATCTGTTCGCCCTTGAGAAGTTCTCTGACCTGAAACGTTTGGTTTGCCACCACCAGAGCAGAGCCAGAGAAGGATAATTTCTGCCAGGGAAGGGCTGTCCCCACCTGCAGGTCCTCTGAGGGGCTGGGACCATCTGCAGCCTTCCTCTCAGCACAGCCCGGAGTCCTCCTCTGCCCAGGAAAGTCTCCTGATTTAGCAGCCAGCCACACAATTACTCACCCACCCGCTTCTCTCAACCTGCCTCCAGCCACCCCCACCAAAATCGATGCAGAAAAGCCACTACAAGCAACAAAAAAAGACACGAGCCCTAATTAACACTCCAAGAGGCTCAGCACAGCCTGGGTCCCCTCCGCTCGGAGAAACAAGCCCAGAGGGAAAACAGGTTCCAGTCCCAAGGAAGCTGCTGCCCCACTGTGCAAAAAAGGAAATGGGGACATTTGCCAGATGGGTTTAGAACCCTCAAACCCTTCTTCCATGTCCAGTCTTCTCTGAAGGAAATGGCTTCTGCAGCTCCCCAAGAGCCCAGACAGCCAAGGGACAGAGGACAGAACAGTTTCTGTTCAACCTGAGACTTCACACACCCTCCTCCCTCCCAGTTACAAACTCTCTCTGCTTCAAAAATGAGAATTTGGTTGCTTGCCTTCCTCCCTTGCTGCCCTCACCCTCCAGCCTGAACTCCAGGTAACACCTTACAGGTAAATTCCCTGTGTCTCATCCACCTTTATCTGATTCCATTTCAGAAGGGACCCTTTGCTCTTCTGAGCCAGCAAGTGTCCATCCATCACTGAAGCATAAAAGAAATTGAAAACAAGGCTGAGCTGCATTAAAATCCATAAAGGCTTTGCTCCTTGCATGACTCATGCACGGTGCTGACAGCACTCGCCCCAAGTCCATCACCACCCCAACCAACAGCTCCTTTTCCTTGTGACAGCCAACCAGGACTGAGCTTGTTCCTTCCCAAAGTGTCCCTTTTCCCAACTCCTGTTGCTGCCCTGCTTTGCTTTCTAGCACACAAGTGCCAGAATTGGCAAAGCAGAGGGAAATCTGCACTTCCCTGCTCCGACCCCTTCATTCCCTGCATCTCCAGACCCAGAGTAGATAAACAAAGCATGGAGCAACTACCTAAAGGGGTGCTGCAGGGCATCCAAGGGGGTTGATTTCATTTGAATTTCATTTTTCTAATTAGTTCTATGGTTATTTGCAGGTGGAATATAGAATCAAAGGATCACAGAAAGGTTTGGGTTGGGAGGAACCTTAAAGCTCATCCAGTGCCACCCCTGCCATGGGCAGGGACACCTCCCACTGTCCCAGGCTGCTCCAAGCCCTGTCCAGGGATCCAGGGGCAGCCACAGCTTCTCTGGACACCCTGTGCCAGGGCCTGCCCACCCTCCCAGGGAAGGATTTTTTTCCCTAATACCTCATCTAAACCTCCCTTCTGTTTGAAGCCATTTCCCCTCATCTTGTCACCCTTATAAACAAAGTACACCAGGGCCAGTCCCAGAGCTCAGATACCCTCATTTAAGGCCTTCTGAATGCACAGGAACATGCACATGGAAAAAAAGAAATGCTGGAGCCAAATCTTCTATGAGTATTTGACAGCTTTAAGAATCCCATCCCTCAACCAGGCATTTCCTCCTCAAACCCTTCCCCAGTCACTTCTCCCCCCACACCCTGTCTGGGAGGTACATCCACCTCAGAGGGGCAGATGCAAGGTCCAAACCTGCTGCACAGCCCAGGCTGGGTGGCTCCTGTGCCTCCCACTCTGTCAGTCATCACTGCATCCAAGGCTGCTGCTCCTCAAACACGGCACCAGGAATAGCATCTCCCACTGCCCACATAGCAGGATGATCCTGGTAACCAGCAACGCTCACATCGAGGATGAGCAGGGCTTTATGCTGTTACTAAATGAGTTGCCTTCCAAATTATTAGGAAGGCATCAGGAGCTGGGAGCAGATTTCTCAGACAATCAAGATAATTCTGGCTTTTGTGATTTGTTCCAGACAGCCTGAGACATCCGTACCCGCGCAGAGACTTTGTGCACATCGTTTGGCAGCTCCGGGCCTGGCACATGCTGTCTCTGCCAGTCCCACCCAGAGATCCAGGCAGCTGATCCAACTGGCTCAAGAAGCCACCAGGACTCTTCGAGAGTGTTTAATCCAGGCTGGTTGGAAGCCAAAAGAAATTAATTCTGCTCATAAAGGGCAGAGCACGATCCTGTCAGGTGCTCCGTTGTTTCATACCAGCCTTTAGGCACTCTTGGTGTTGGACAAACACCACATGGTTGTGGTCACTCCATGAGGAGCTGGCAGAACTGGGAAAGGAGCAGCAGCAAAGGCTTGTGGGGAGGCACAGAAAAGCCCTCAGGTCAAGGGAGGTTGGACAGCACAAATCTCTGACTGGGGAAATGCTGGCGTTTCATAAAACCATAGGCATGCAGAAAAAGGAATTCTCCTTCAAAACTTACTAGAAGGCGCCAAGGGGAATCTCTGGTGATGAAAAAGGGACAAGCGGCTCCTTTCTTCAGGTATGGAGTTAAACCCTAATGCCCATTATCCATGATATGATGAAACCAAAAGTATAAACAAGCTCCAAAACACAACTAAGGACAGACCCCTTGGACATCATGGTTTAAAAGCCTTTTTTCCCCCTCAAAAATCCCTAGAGATGTGAATTTTGGAAATCAAAGATCAGTATCACTTTGTCCATGCCTTGTTCTCCAACCTTCCCCTCAGCACACAGCCTTTGGCACCAGCTCCATGCAAACCCAGCAGTTCTTTGAGAAAACCTCCCCTGAACTCCAAGAGGAGCAGCTCTGGACCCTCCAGGCTCTGAATCAGAGCTCATGGCTCCAGCTGAGGAATTTGGGGACGGGACAAATTTGTTCTCAAAACAACTGTGGATTTTTGAGATTTTCAACCTAAAACACGTAGCAGCAACAGAGTTAAAAAGTCCCTTTTGCCTCCACCTTGGAAAAAGTGCATTAAGATCATCCAGTCCCAGGCCAATTGAGAAACTGCAATTTTGTGTGATTTAGAGCTGCTAATGGGTGATGTCACCAGTGGAGCCAATGCAATCCCACAGAAACGTGGAAATGAAATGAGCAGGAGCTATAAAATGTGTGTTTTTCTCCCCAACAGCAACAGGCCCTTCCCAGCAGGGGCAGCTTTCGTGGAGACTCATCTACAACTGGTGGAGATCACAAGAAATCAGTAAAAAAAATCACAGAGGAAACAAAATCATTCAAGGAGAGCAACCTATTCTTTTCCCAGGCCTTTATCAACAGCAGATCCACAGGTTTCCTTGGAAGCAAATGAGAAATAGGCACCACAGCATTGCTGGGAAAAGAAACCGAGGGAGTGTTTTCTGGAACAACAAACCAAAGCCATTTTGGGCCACTATCTGTTAGACTCGAGTTTAGCTCAATAGGATATTGATCCTGGCTGTGTGGAACGCAGCCCTGATGTATTTCCTGATTAACAGGTTCTGCTGTCTGCTTTTGACAAACAAAATCTCCCTCATTGCAGGTAGATAAAAAATATATTTATCAATAATTCCAGGGTGCAGGCATTGAGTAGCCAAAAAAAAAAAAAAAAAAAAAAAAAAAAGGGTTGGAAAAAGCAGGTGGGAAGGATTGCTGCATGATCACTGGAATATTTACATAAGGCTAAGTTCAATCAATGCAGAGCCTTCCCCCACAGCCTCCTCCAAAACACACCCAGACTCTGGCTGGCCTTTTTCCTATGGAAACAGAGAACGAGAGCAGAGCTGCTCTTTGCTTTTCTGGGGCTTAGCTAAAAGCTGAAAATGAGATCAGGTTTTCTGACATTCACCATTTACCTTAATAAAAAAATGGGAACTCAGCAGGATTAGCAGGTACACCACTCTGTGTGGGGTATCACGGAACATTTTCATGATCTTTCCTGCTTACACAGAAATTAAAAAAAAAAAAAATAAAAGAAGAGGAATCAAAATCCCTCTATAATATTGAAGATCAATGTAAAACTGAGCTTGGGAGCTGAGCACTGCCTGGGAAACATGAAGTAACATTTTCAAGTAGAAATCTTGCACATATGGCAAAGGGAAGCTTTTGATAGAGTAGCAAAATGATATTTCAAAAACTGATGTCCTACCTATCTATATTTATAAGAACACATTAAGTACTGGCTTAGCACTGTCCTTTTTTATTATTCCCTAATAAATTACAGCTTGATCATTTTTTGAAGCGCACAGATCTGAGCCTGCCTTCCACAGAAGTGAAAATGAAGGTCCCACTCGTGTCACCACCTTGCAGCCCCTCCCTGGAGGGTTTGTCAGCAGGAAATTTCTCACTCACCAAGCTGACTTTGAAGTCTTGATGCAGAAACAAGGAGGATTTTGTCTCAAATAAACAGCCCTGCACAGGTTTCCCCTCTCACTGAGCCCATGCAGGCAGTGGGCACATGGAAAGGTTCTGGCCACTGAAGTAAACCCAAGGAAAAGGAGCTCCAGGTTTCCAGCACAAGCCCCGTGGCAACACAGGAGTGAGCTAAGGACTTCCTCATGATCTGGGCAATGCACAGAAAAACACACCAGGCCACAGGGAAAGCACTAATTCAACCCCCTGTGTGAAGCTGCAGAGCTTCCTGTGCTCCCTCCACCTGGGCTGGAAGGATTCAGGAAAGCATCAAACCCAGCATGAGTAACTTTGTTATTTTCAGTGCCTTCCCCCTAATGCCAAAAATCAGGCATGAGCACCTTGTTAAACCCAACACTCAAATTCCCAGGATTGGAGGCCTGGATTTCCTCTCAGTGGAGATGACTCTTGGGCTTGATGAGTTCAGCCTTTGCCACCCCTGCACTGCTGCCTGGTGGGAAGCCCTTGTAGGAGACAATTTCAGCAGGGCCCAGTTGGTGTCACCATTGGAAACAGCAGCGGTGACGTTAACAGGATGGCACTTCAAAGGCACCCACGGGGCTGCAGATGGCACTGGGGGTCCTTGTTCCAGCTGTCTCATCAAGCTGATATTCCACAATTATTTTCCAGGATCAAACAGTGCAGCAAAGAGCTCCCACAGGGAGCCCAGCAGCAGGGAGAGGCCGGAGGCACTGCACATTCCAGGGGGATCCTGTGGCCGTTCCAGGCCCTGCCACAAGACTTGGAATGTCTCAGTTGTAAAATGAAACCAACAAACTCTGGAGCCTTGTGTTTATGGAGGAAAAAAAAAAAATAAAAGGAGTTTGAACCATGCCTAAACAATATGGCTGGGATTCAGAAAAGCTTTTCTGTAGAGAATCACTGGAGTCAGCTGAATTCCAGCATATACTGGAATGGTTTGCTGTAGGATAAATTCAACCAATGCCCAAGTCCTTCCCAGAATCAGGGCCTTGATTTTATTTTTTTTTTTTTTGACACAAACAACAGTGTGGAGCTAACTAGGAACCAGAACAGAGCGTCAGTGAGAATAATTGTAGCATCTGTGCTAATTCTCTTTTCATCCTGGTACCCCCTGCTTCTAAGTATGGAAATCTGATTCTCCTTGTGCCTCCACTGAAATTCCTATTGATTAAATACCCAGCCCCAGCAGCAGGAGAATCAAGCCCTGCATATTTATTCTCTTCCTCTTAATACATCAAGAATTCCCTTTGGCCTCTCAAGTGCTGTATCACAGGGTGCCCTGAATGCAAATGGAATTACAGTGATCATGTAGCTAATGAATACATTTGTATATGTATGCAAGCATTTCCCTACTCCACACCAGCACCAGGAGCAGGGAATATCCACGTTCACCACACACACACGGGCAGGGAAGGTGTGGGAAAGGATGGATATGGGAGGCATATCAATAGCAGGAGCCAGGCTGCAGTTTCTGGGGAGAAATGAACTGAAATCCTTCCAAGATGAGGGCTGCAAACTCAGGACCTCATGCAGACCTTTGGATCGTTTCCTCCGAAGCTTTAAAGCCCAATTTGTAGACTAGGAGTGTTCATGTTTATGTTTTCATTATCCACCAGCATCACCCTCTATTTATATAAATAGACAGAAACTGCTGCAATGCATAATGTAAAATATTGTCAGCACTTTCAAGGGAGAGATCAGTGATATCATCTCAAACCAGGGTACAAAATGCACACAGAACCTTTTCACCTCCATCCTTAATAAGACGTTTTGCATTCTTTTCAAGCACCTTCAAATTCTTTTGAGAAAAATTATTTTATAGGGGAATAAATTCATTCCTGCAGAAACTTGGCTGATTTCAGAGGTGTAACAGCTTAGAAACAGGATGCATTTAATTTGTTAGCGCACTCCATGTTGACTTCTAAAGTCATCCTGTAACGTCAGAAAATAAATTGATTTAAATCAGGTTCAAGTACCAGTGGCAATTAGAACCTGTAAAGTCACAGAAATGTCAGGAAGTGTCTGGATCAGATACACACTGGAATATCTACAAAGAAATATCCTCAAAACCACTTTTGAGTTGGTTCAAACACTTGGCAAGTGACTCACTCAGCACAAGAGCCATTCTTTGGATTTACTACAGCCAGAAATGCAGGTTTTTAGTACTATTCCACTCCCGTCAGTCCCAGCCCAACCCAGAGTAAACAAACAGCACAAATCAGGGTGAGAGTCCCCGTTAATGTCAGGGGGAGAGGAGGTCACTTACCCTGTGAGGACCACGACAAAATCCATCACGTTCCAGCCGTTCCTCAGGTAAGAGCCTTTGTGAAAAACAAAGCCCAGGGCGATGATTTTGATACCAGCTTCAAAACAAAATATTCCAATAAAGTACGGCTCAGTGTCGTCCTGGAAAAGAAGGGAAATCAAAGGAGTCAAGGCGATATCCATGTTCCTGCTCTGATAACCAGCCCTCTGAACAGCTACAGGCACCAACTTCACACCTTTTCCATCTTTGAACACAGCTGAAATTAGAAGGTTTAAGTTTACTGGAACTAAGCTCAGAGAGGAATTTCGTTATTATTTCTCTGAAATGAATTTTCTTTACAAACTGGCAATTCTACTGGCCTTCATCCTGATGGTTTCATGCCACACCTTCCACCTCTATGGAATGTTCTGGAGGGAATTTTGATGGGGAAATTTTGCTCTGAGGGTATATTTAAATCAGAGATGACAGGTTCTGGAGTTACTGGCATGGAAGGTGCTCCACAATTCATGCAGGAACCTGAACCAAGAGGGTGTCTTGGGAAGCAACAGTCAGCACAGCGAGGCTGACAGCACTGACAGGAAATTATTTATTTATCATTTATTCCATCAGTTCTTTCTTCACTCCTTCTCCTCCATTTTATCAAATTTCACAGCTGCAGCCTCATTTGTTTTCCTTTCACTGGGGATCTGGTTCAGGGAGAAATCCCCAACCCCTCTCATGAACAGCAGGAGCACAAGATTTGTGTCTCAGGTCCATGGTGCAGACTGACACATGCCCTGGGATCGCAGATTCGTGTCCTTGCTCACTACAGAGAAAATCAAGCTCAGTCTCTACAGTTTTGCCAAACCTTTTATTCCACCTCTGCACCAGATCTCTCAGGATCAGACTTTACTGACAGGAGTTTCAACACAAATTCAGTGCCAAATGGAAGCATTCACATTTGGAAGGAAGATTTGGGCGAGAAACAGGAACAAAGCAAGAGGTAAAAGCAATGGGCATCAAATTCAAGAACTTCTTCATCACCTTTGGCACCAGTAACCAATTTCCAAATGTGCCTTAGGTCCTGGTTTTCAGTTGAATTCAATGGAAGTAAAACAGCCCTACCCAAAAAAGTAGCAAATTTTCACAGTGAGAGATTAGAAATCTCTTTTCCAGTGGCTTTGGCATTTCTGGCCACCAGAACCAAAGAACTGAGCTGCTGTTTGAGGCATAGTTGTCTGTATTTTGCAATTCTCCCAATGACAGTAGGGGATTGATGTTCTCTGATGTAAAAAGAGCAGGAATGTTTAGGTTTGTGGCCCCAAACCAAGGAGAAAGCAGGTTGGAAACAAGCACAGCAACTCCTGCTCAGCTCTGGCACAGACCCACACTTTGGGACAGCATTTGCTCCAGAAATGAAGGGTTTCACCCCTAAAAGTTGGGAGTGTTCAGCCTCAAGAGGTGATGCTTAGAGGGGCTCTCAGCCCTGAGAGTCCCTGGGTGTCCCCCTGTCTGTCTCTATCTGTCCCTGGGTGTCCCTGTCTGTCTCTGGGTGTCCCCATGTCTGTCCCTGTCTGTCCCTGGGTGCCCCTGTGTGTCCCTGTCTGTCTCCATGTCTGTCCCTGTCTGTCCCTGGGTATCCCTGTGTGTCCCTGTCTGTTTCCATGTCTGTCCCTGTGTGTCCCAGGGTGTCCCTGGCTGTCCCTGGCTGTCCCCATGTCAGTCCCTGTGTGTCCCCATGTCTGTCCCTGTGTGTCCCCGTCTGTCCCCATGTCTGTCCCTGTCTGTCCCTGGGTATCCCTGTGTGTCCCTGTGTGTCCCTGGCTGTCCCCATGTCAGTCCCTGTGTGTCCCCATGTCTGTCCCTGTGTGTCCCTGTGTGCAGGGAGGGCACAGTAGGCCCAGGCTCTGCTCCAGGCCCAGCAATGGTCCCAGAGCCATGGGCAGGGACTGAGCCCAGCAATTCTGCAGAAGGCAGAACTTGTGCCCTGGGCAGTGCCCAGCCCTGAGCAGAGCCCAGGCAGGCTGTGGGGTCTCCTTCACTGGGGATATTCCAGAACCATCAATGCTGTGCCCTGTGCTATGGGATGGCCCTGCTGGAGCAGGAATCTGACCCCAGATGACCCCACAGGTCCCTTCCACCCTGAATCACCCCAGGATCTGTAACATAACAGCACACCCCTCCCAAGGAGGCTTGGCTGGACATGACCCAGCTCAGCAGGTCCACCAGAGAGCTCCAATCACTGAGGATTCCTCCAAGCTGCTGGAAAATAAAACCCCTGGAGAGACTTTTCCATCAGCAGCTGAATTTGAGTTTTGCTCCCCATATTCCTGCACACCTCAGTGGGAACAGCTCTTCCACATATTTCATCCTTCACCCCGTGTTACCTCTACTCCTCTCCACCTCCCATGGCCCTGTGCTGAGGTGACAGTCACCTGCAGGGACACTCACAGGGAGCAAAACAGAGCAGGGGCCTCTAAACTCACACTGGGCCTCTGGCTGAAATGGAGAGGAGAAAATGAAAACCCACCCCCAAAACCAGCCTCCCCTCCAGCCAAAGAGGGGTTTGCACAAGCAGCAGCACCTCCAAGCCCTCTGTCCCTCACTGATGCTGCTCAGAGGAGACAGGAGCCACCACTGGCAGACCTGCAGCTGCCAATCCCAGAGCTGTTTACCCACAGAGAGTCAGGAACAAAGGCCATCAGTGCTTTTATGACCTTCAACAGAAATCCTACAACACACATCTTCTTCCAGCAGCTGCTCCACAGCGAGAGCTGGAGGCATCCCTGGCCTCCAACCCAGTACAGAAAAGAGAGAATAAGGGAGAAGGGGTCAGCAATAATCCTCTGTGATTCCAGGAGAAGTTCCTTACAACTCCCCTGCCTTCCCTCATGGACACAGGAGCCCTTTGACAGCCCAATCCACCTGCTCTTCAACCTCCCCAACAGCTCCTGGTTCCACAGCACCAGATAATGTCTGCACACAAAGGCCTCCCAGCCCATCCCAAATTCCCAGCCCACAACTACTCGCATGCCTCTAAAAATAGCTCTTCTAACACACACCAAAAAAGCTACCTTTACCCACATCCACTCCTCCACATTACTCCCTCACTTCCTTGAAGCCTGGTATCTACTCCAGTCTCTGCTCAATCTAGGTCAGGTGCCTGATGATTACAGCTCCCAGCTTTAAAGAGCCAGGCTCCAGGTACTCCAGGGTTTGATGGGATGAGCTCTTCCCAAAGCTAGGGCTACACAGAGCTCTGAGGAAGTGGGTCAAAGGAGTTTTTGTCAGCTTCTAGGGAAGGAGGCAGGCTCACAGATGGATTTGGGTATTTATTACAAAGAAAAACTCTCATCTGTAGGGTTGGCAGGGAGTAGCTGGGGAAATAAGAGGCGAAAGAAAGAGGCTCTTTTCTAAAGCCTGCCTAAATTTACACTGATTCAGCCCAAGAATCAGGGCAGTAGCAACAAGATGAAAAATAAAATTTATGCCCCACTGGGGAGAAGTCCTGTAGCTGAAAAACAAAGGATTTGCCTGACTGTGATGGAAGGAGGGAATGACATGGGTGAGGCAGCACTGAAATGGCCCTGCCTCATCTCAGAGTCCCTGCTGGGACACTCTGAAGCCCCTTCAGACCAAAGGCTGCTCCCCTGCTCGGGGTCCAGAGGGGCAGATCAGGTGATAATGAGGATCTGTGTGTGTACTTGGAAGGAGGGAGGAGGATCTGGGCAGCAGCCAGAGCTGTGCCAGCAAGTTGCTTGCTGTGGACACAGCAGAGCTTGAGGCTGGGCCAAACACACATTTAATCAATATGTTTCTGATCAGAAACAACTTCTGAGTCTGGAAAGTCATTACCACTCCTACTTCACGTCCTGGTGTCTTTCCTTGGCCTTCGGATGTGACAGCCTGGAGAGGTTTGGGTGTGAAAGGCTTTGTTCATGCAAAGGTTAATCTGAGCAGCTCACATATCACTGCTCTGAGTGCCTGTGGATGGGAGAGAGCATCAAATCCATTAGTAAATTGCCAGAGCTGTCACACTGAAAATCTGGGAAAAGCTGTGTTCTGTCCTCACATCCAGATCACCCAGGGGAGCCAAACGCCCCGAGCCTGCAGCAAACACCCCACAGCCCCTCTGGGATGTCCAACAGGGGCTGCCCCAGAGCAGGGCAGAAAAGAGACTTCCTGTCCTGCAAGTTCTGAGATCATCACTGTCCCTCTGGGAGCGGTGTTCCTGAAGTTTTTTCCTCATGGAAAACTGAACAATCAGGAAGGAGACAGGGAGAGAAGGAGGTCTTGGTGTGGACAGCCAAGAGCCTCATGAGCAAGGTCCCACAAGGCCATTTGGGGCTGGCATGGGATGGGATGGGAAGTTCCCATTCCCACATTTGGAGCTCTCACCAGCAGTCCTTGGGCTGCTCAGAACAGCTCCCTCAGCACCTCTGCAGCTGGCATCACTCCAGTGTGTACAAACAATGCAATATTTACTGGGATAGAGGGAGGCTGACTCCACAGCCCACTGGCTATGGCACTGGGTGGGGATGGAGGGGGTAAACCTGTTCCACTGGACAATTCCTGAGGTGAGGGGAACATTCCCAGCATCCAGAGCACCTGAGACTTCCAGCTCAGAGCAGGAAAGAGCCTTGGGGTAGGTCAGTCTGCTGCTGGGAGGAGGATGAGTTTATTCCTCTGTTTGATGATCGAGGACCTGAGCCAGCCCCCCAGATCACCACTAAATGCTCTGATCACCAGACTGGTGCTTGCTCAGAGCCCTGATCTTGACCAGAATTTCCAGCCCAGAGCCAAGGAATGCTTTTCTGTGCATACGGAAAATGGGCAGAGAGAGAATTCTCCTAACTCAGATACTCAAAGTCTTGGAATATTGCATGTACTGAGACATGTGCTCAGTTAACCCTGTCTGACAATAACAGGAGCCTGGTGAGATTGCACTGCAGGATCATATCCTGGGTCTTGGGGAGATAAAAAGAGAGAAATTTTGATTAAAAGACAAAAATAATTAAAATGTTTGCATGGGCTCGTTCCTTTTTTTTCTCAGCTTTAACAAACAGACAATCTTAATTTTTTTTTTCTTTGTATCTGTGGAACAAATTACCCGGGCAGCTTCAGATTTCTGTCAACAATTCTGCTGACATCTCCAAGTTACAAAAGCCTCGTGATGTGTACCTCATATCCTTAATATCTGATTAACTCTTCACTGATGATCTCCAATTTGGAGATTTTAATGAATCTAAATTAAAAGAAAAAAACAGAGAAAAGCCATACCCACTAACCATTACCCAAAAAAAGACCAATTCCATTCCTGCTAAAGACAGCAATAAAGCACCTGCTGTTCTGCGTGGAGTTAGAATTTGGCTGAACAAACCTGCAAATGTATGGGAAATGTATGGGAACGTTTCCCCACTGTGGTTCAACGTGGATTTGTAACATTTTCAATTAAACAACGTCCAGTTTATAGAAGTAAGAGGAGAATTCTAAAGAGGTTTCACTTTGAAAACTAGAAGACAGTTTTTCTTACTCACAATGCTTATTCTTTCCAGCTTCTGTTGAAAATAAAAAGTGTTTCATGATTTGTAAAGATTCTCAGTGCTATTCTATGAAACATTGCTTTATACTTGAGTGTTACAAATGTGCTGTAGTTAAAATCACTTCAGGATATCTGGATTAAACATAACAGTGCTTGAGACAAAAATCAGGGGTTAATTCTTCCATTCACTCTGAGGCAGAGCCAACAGGGCAGAGATTGTGCATTTAACTCACTCAACTCTCTCACACTGCCAGTGCCTCTCTTTGGAATGATTTAGGCAGGATCTGGAAGTGTGCTGTAAAATGGAATTAATACACTGGGGGAAAGGACAATAAAATGCCTCTGGGATGCCCTTATAAATCGAGGGATACAGAGAAACATAAAACCAGTATGAACCAAAGGATTGCCAAGCCAGAACATCCCTAAAACTGCTTTTCCCCCTCACTAATCCGTATGTTTATGACCATGGAGGGCACTTTCCCAGCTCTGTCCTGGCCCTAAACCTGTGCTTTCCTCACAGCCCCAGGCTGGCCTTGCCAACCAACCCCAAAGCACACAAAGACAGGTTTAACGGCAGAAAAATCTACATACAATCATCGATTCATGTTATCCTAGTGCCTTCTTAATTAAAAATAATTCCAACAGAGAGAAAATGCAGGAGGGCAGCCAGCAGGAGTGGATCCATTTCCAAACCAGCATCAAATTCTGACCCTGACTCTCCAGAATTCTCACTAACACACTTTTTCCTGCTTCTGGAGAACGAGATTCTGAGAGTTGCCCACTGGTATGGGCCATTCTTGGGAACTGCAGCAGCCACTATTCAGAGGCTCTCGTTTCTGGCAGCAAGCCTAATGTTATCTTTGTTTGCATAATATAGCATCTACATGGAAAACACATATGGATCCACATTTATCCATCCTTTGAACATGCACCAGGCTGAATGCGTTTAGGCATGCAAGACATTCCAAATCATTAAAAGTAGGAGAAAAATCAATCAAACCAAGAATTACACAGTTTTCCTACAGTGATGATAAATGGGAGAATTATTTTGAAGCTATTCTTCTATTTTCTTTTGAAATAAGGTAATTGGGCTCATTACCATAAAGCCTGCGGGTAAATTATTTTTCTCTGTAAGCTGGTTGTATTTTATTTTGGAAAGAAAGTGTAATCATCTGAACCCAAAGTTTACTTTGAAGGATCTGTGCTGTGGCAGAAAGAGACACACAAATCCTAAAAGGTTACTCTGTTCTACCACTCCCTGAGAAAATGAAAATTACACAGAAATTCATTTGATTTCAAAGGTAAGTCTAAGTATTCATCAGCCCCTTCCTGTCCTGGTTTGGAGACAACCTGGGTTTGAAGCCCTTCTGATCATAACAAGGTCCAGCTCTCTCTCAGCTGGGCAGGGCTGGAGTGATGAAGCATTCTTGTGCAGATGGGATCGGGAGGGGACACTTATCCTCGCTGTGACAGATTTTTTTCTGATTGTCAGATCAATGCCTGTCTGTTTACGTGTGGATCTTTAAAACAGATCCAAAACACTCCCAACACCCAGTGGCCGGCTGCTTTCTATATCAGACCAGGAACAAAACCAATAAAAATGAATGAATGCAACTCACCAATCTCTCTGACATCGGTGTCTTGTCTCCATCCGGCAAATGTTGTTCCAGAGCCAGCACAATACAATTGGCTATGATTGTAGCTAAAATCATGTATTCAAATGGAGTGAGGACCAGAAGTTAAAGAAGAAACTGGACAATACAAGGAGAACCCCATCCAAATCCTGTTTCTTCCCACAGAGTCGCATTAATTGAGTATTCTAAGATTTCTCTTTTTTTTTTTAAGGTCTCCTTGACTTCCTTGGGTTTTTTTGGGATGTGTTTGGAAGAAAAGTAGGCAATTGGCTCCTCTCTTCTTTGAGAGAATTAGAGACTCAGACACTGAGCTGCTCAAGGAATTTGGGAGCAAGAAAGCAAAAGGTCCAAAGGAAATAAACAACTATTAATACTTATTGATTTTCAATGAGATTGATAAACTAAGCTGCCTCCAAATAGATTACACAGCTAAACACCATCTGCTGAATTTTTCTTCAGAATCATTTAACTTCAGCACATGGCGCCAAGAAGTGATGGGCACGAAAAGTTCAATTTAGAGTGTCTACACAGGTCTAAAACATGAATTACTGCTCGATTGCAATGCCTAGGGAAATGGGAAGGGAAAAGAATCCAAATCCAGCACCGGGTCCCCCCTTGCTTTTTGCCACCATCTCCCAGCCCTGAGCTGTGCCGAGCCCCAGCTCTCCCAGGGCAGAGCCGTGCCATGGCCAGCAGCGGGGGCCAAGGGCGGGTGATGGCTCTGCTCAGCACCACGGGGAGAGGGGCTCAGCACCACGGGGAGAGATGGACTCAGCACCACGGGGAGAGATGGACTCAGCACCACGGGGAGAGATGGACGCAGCACCATGGGGACATGGATTAACCCCATGGAGATATGGGCTCAGCACCGCAGGGTAATGGACCCAGAACCATGGAGAGATGAACCCAGCACCGTGGAGAGTTGGGCTTAGCACTGTAGAGAGATGAGCTGAGCACCATGGAGAATTGGGCTCAGCACCACGGGGAGATGGACCCAGTATCATGGAGAGATGGACCCTGCACCATGGAGAGATGGACCCAGCACCGTGGAGAGATGGACCCAGCACTGTGGAGAGATGAACCCAGCACCGTGGAGAGATGAACCCAGCACCGTGGAGAGCTCAGCTCAAGAGCACGGGGAGCTCCTGTGAGCGCCGCGGAGAGCTCAGCTGAGCACCAGGGACAGCGCCGAGCCGCACCGCAGACACAACACG
>JANPWX010000641.1:332152-372937 GCA_024734555.1 Trochalopteron elliotii
GGGCGCCGGGGCGGTGCGGGGATGTGCGGCACGGGCTGGCTGCGAGCGGAGCTGCGCCCTTCTGCTCAACTTACTTTGTTTCTCCTTGGTTTGAATGACTCCTGCAGAGCGCTGGATACCTTTAATCCCGTATTTATGGATGAAATCCTTTAATCCTGTTTATTCCAACACCCTCTGTTGCTCCCCTCCAGCACAAGTCAGGGAGATAACTCCTCCTTGTTCCTGGAGCGCCGCACGGCAACAGTCACTGCAGTAGCTGGCGAGGAAATGCTTTTGCATTTTAGGCTAAATTTGGGATAGAAACTATTAACTTTGAGAAGGGACCCTCCGGAGAAGTCAGGGCTGTCAACAGGGGGACATTTTCACTTCCTCCACAGCAAGGAAAGCCTGGACTCCGCCGCTAATGTGGTTTTTGCCTTAGTCATCCAAGCTCAGTGCAAAACCAACCCACCGACCAGGCAAGCCTGGAGCAGGAACATCTGCTGGCTTCAGGAGCCAGTCAGAGGGCTGGCAGCAGCCACAAGTGACACAAATCAGGTCTGGCAAGACGCAAAGGGTGACTCTCCGGAAGGAACAGGCTCCTTTACGCCGGGCTGGGTGTCTGAAGGGCTCTCGCACTCTGCAGCACAGCCGGGAGACGCTCCCGGAGGCGGCAGCTGCAGCCGAGGGGAGCCGGGAGCGGCTCTGAGGCTCGGGAAACAGCCAGGGAAGAAGGTGAATCACATCCTGCTGCCTCCAGGGTCGCTCGCAGCAGGAACCGCCGGCCCCCGGCACGGACAGGGCTCTGCAAGCCCAGCTCCAGTCTGGAGGCTGCCTTCCCCTGCACTCGCTGGCAGTGCAATAAAAGGCCTTTTCCCCCTCCCCAGGTTTGGGTAATTTGCAGATTAAGCTGAGTGCTGGAGGCTTTGGGAAAAAAACTTTGCCCAGAGACAGATGCTGGAGTGGTTCAGCATCCCTGTTCCACCCAGACAGACCCCGGGCACGGATTCAAACCAGGGTTTCCTCCCGGGAGTCTTCACCCCTGAGCACTGCTGAGCTGACCCACACAAATGAGAAAGTTCCCTTATTTTGTGGGTGGAGAAGGAAGGTGCAGGGAACTCTTCTTTCTTTGAAATTTTCCCTAAAAAACATTTTTATCCTCACTGCCTTGTTCTGTGATGGATTTATCTAAGTTTTCCCCAGCTGACTTATTTACTCATTTCATTTTTATTAAACTTACTTACTTATTGATTTAATTTTTCACTTCTGTGCTTCTGGCCACTACACCCCCTACATCCTTTTTCAGTGGAAAAACCTGACTTTTTCTCAGTGACCAGTAGAAGAGGAAATGCCATTTTCAATAATCCCTCACATCTTCAGGGGGAAATCAGTACATGGAGAAAAAATACATTGGTTTCCACAAATCTTCACTCTCCTGTGCTTACAGAATCAGGGGGATGGATGACACAACAGCTCTGAAAAGGCAAAAAATAAAAAAACAAGTTGTGATTTGCATCAGGTCTTATTGAGAATCAGGGAAAATCCTGACCTCCACATCCCGTTCTCTCCTCCTACAGCCACCAAACCACTCTGCCTCTCCCAGAACAAACTCCCCACCACAGCACTGCAGTGAAATCAGCAGCCAGGGTGGTGGGGGTGTTTGTGACAGTGAGAAAATGATGTGAGCATGTCGTGAGGATGCTCTGTTAAACCAGTTTGCCCTTTCCTCAATCTGCATGCTCAGGGCTTTTTTCCTGGATTGTTTTTTTTTTTTTTTCACGCCCTAAGGAAGATCACGCAGACCTTAAGCACTGAAAGCCTTAAAGAAGAGAAGGAGATTGCAATTGTGAGGATTATTTGGCTTTGAGAGGGGAAGCGTCAGGATTTAGTTGGGCTTTTTAAGATTAGGAGAAAAGCAGGGGAGTCAAGAGAAAGCAAAAAAAAATTTGGAGCGCGGAAACAGGTCAGACATCCATAATCTCCCATTACGGGAGGGCAAAGAGCATTCCATGGAAAATTCTAAAAATGGGCTCGGTCATGAGTGACTCCTCCTCACAAGCCCCCAAGACAGAGGTGATTAAATCACTCTGCTCTCCAGCGCTGCTTAGCAAGGAGCCTTCCTCCTCCCTGAGCAGTTTTGCCAGGCAACCAAGCGTTTCCCCGGACTTTCACTTCCATCCCAAGCCTGAGGCAGGTGACTGGGCTTAATGGAGCAGCACTTCCATCTGGCAGGGCACAGCCAGGGCACAGAGAATGGCCCAGAATGGCAGCAGTGTTCCTGTCAGCTGCCTGGGACACTGGGATGGTGGCAGGCACCCGTGGCTGTGTCTGTTTGCAGGGCAGGGCAGCTCCCAGCAGCTGCTGGGACAGTCTGGATCCATCTCTGGAGGGGTTTTTGGGTAAATCACAAAGTGAATTTCCAGCTTGCTGTGCTCCAGGGGCAGCAGCACAGGCTGCCAGCATGAGGGACAGTGGCTAAAATTCAGGGACACAACCCCAACATCCCCCTCTGAGCAGGACAGAGGGGGGACAATTGCAAAAACAGCAGCAGGAAAGAAGATTTCTACCTTTAAGAGAGGAAATTACCCTCACCATGCCCTGGCTTCCCTGGCTTCTGCCCTACACCTGGAGTAGCTCAGAGGGAAGGTCAAAGCTCCCGAGCACACCTTTTGTCCAGGTGAGCTCAGGAAATTGCAGGTAGGCTGTTATTTACTCAGAATTTCAAGGCTGAGGAACAGAGGAGCCTTTTCAATGCCATCCTGAGGCTCTGAGTCCAGGGTATTGCCAAACAGAGCAGCTCCCAGAGCACATTTCCTTTAAAAATAAACAAACACAGACTGCACATCTCCTTCCAGCCACAGGAAGGTACAGAGCTTCAGGCCAAGAAAAGCAGCTTCCCAAGGTGTTCCTGGCCAGGGATTTCTGCTCTCCTCACTCCCATTTTGCACCAGCTGTGCTGGAGGAAAATCCTGCTGCCATGCAGGCAGAGGAAATTGTTAAAGCTGGCACCCAGGTCTGCCAGATGATGTGGAATGGCTTTATGTAAAATCCATGAGGAAGATGCTCTGATACTTGTTATCGAGAATAAAAGAGTGAACAAAGGGACAGGAGGCCTTTTGAAGATACAGCTCCTCCTGTGCAAGTCCTGATCACGGCATTATTTAGTGTCCTAAACCCTCAGGGCCAATTACCCCCAACTGCTGCACAAACGTGGAGCAGGAGAGACCCTGAGCTCATGGGTTGGGGTGGGGGCACTGCTGGCAAAGCCCCCAGGATGGCACAGCAGTTCCACCTCTGCCTGAGGGTTCCCCCAGGCTGGAAACATCCCAGCAGCACCACAGAGCTCCCCTGGGCCACCACAGAGCAAGGGCAGTGTTTACAGAATCAACTGGAATGGATTTGAGGGAAGGGGAATGAATGGAGGGGCAGTGCTTGGTGCCCACAGCAGGGCAGGGAAGGAAAGCAGGAGCTGGCAGTCCCTGCTCAGCACCTTCCCCACCCGGGGTGAGCCCCAGGGGACCAGGAGCTGTTGTGTTCATTCTGTTCCTCCTGAACTGAATTCCTCTGTAGGTGGATCACGACTCCAAACCTGGCTGTGGCAGGAGCCAGCTGAGTTCAGTCCCAGGTAGCTCAAAAATGAGGTTTTCAGCTCAGAAAATACCCCAACAAGCAGGACCAATGCCTGAACAACACCACACGGGAAAATTCACAGGAAATAACCAGGAAATCACAGGACACAGGGATCCAAAGCTGCCCAAGGGTTGAAGAGGGACAAGAAACCTCAGTGGTGCTCAGAGTTCCCTTCTCAGCTCCAGCAGCACCAGAACAGGGTTTGCTATGTGGGGAAGCAACAGGTTTGCACACAGACAGAGTCTGTGGCAGGGAACTGTGAGAAGATGAGAGATAAAAGGGACTTAAAAGTATACCAGACTTCATTTTTTTTTTTCCATGGTGTTTCAAAGATCATTTCTACCCCATTGGTCTCCAAGACCGACCAGCAGGGAAAGACAACCCCACACCTTCTCTTCCATTATTTGGACCTCAGTTTAACTGAGGACTCAATCACCAGGAGAGGGAGGCTTGGGGAGTCTTTGCCTGTCTTTCAGTACATATCTGTCTGTGGTAAATGATCAGACATCTAATCCTCCTTAAGATTCAGGTCTCTCCTCTCCTTAGGCTCCTCTGAACATTTGCCTGGATGCTTCTCAGTATCTCCATGTCAAAACAGCTTTTCAAATCTGACTTTATCTGAACTCGACTCGTGTACAGGCTCAGCTCTACATGAGCTTCACTCTGGAAATCCAAGAGGCAGAAGCATCCTAAGAACTGACAGAGCACTCTGGAGCCAGATGGGCACAAAAAGGCAGAGAAATTCGGGAATTTCACCAGCCAGTTGCCCAAAGGTTAATGCAAGCTGAAGACAAAAACCCAGCCCTTCTGTGCTTGTCCCCCACAGGAGTTTGCTGGACATTCCTCCAAGCTCCCAGTGCTTTGGGTGTCAAATCCACTGCAGCAGGAGCCACGCCCTGCCTGGGTTATTTTCAGCATTGTTATTGATTAAAGGCAGAGAGCTTTTTGTCTTCTCAGTGATGGGCAAGAGAAACTATTCAGGCATAGAAGAGAAATGAACAGCCAGGGAAACAGCTCCGTGCTCACAGCTGCCACGTTTTGGGATGAAATGCCCAAAGACAAAGTGCAGGAGAGCCCAGACTCCCAAAGTTCTCCGAAGTTTGGAAGAACTTGTGGGGTTTGACCACACAAGACCACACAAGGAGAGCACCACGTTTCAAAGTCTTCTTCTTCAGCTGGGGGACGGAATGCCCTCAGCTCTTGCAGTGGAATTAAGGGAGAAAGTAGAGCCCTGCAGCTGCCAGGTGGGTTTCTGCACCCAACAGCTGCACAAATGTGGCCAAAATGTGTTTGCAACATCAATGATCAGGCTCTGGCTTATGCCACACACCTGAACGAGGGCATGGAGGGGGAGCAGAGAACCTCTACAGTGTTTTCTTGTACTAAGAAAAGAGCCTTTGCTCTGGAGCAGCTGCAAACCTCTGGCTGGGCAAGCCCAGCCCTCAGAAGGCATCACCATGGAGCAGAGAACAACCCGGAGCAATGACAGCACCAATTTCTGCAGCTGCAGTCAGTGAGAGTTCACCTTCATCCCGAATCCTTTGGAAATGCAGGTGCAGCTCGAGCCAAGGTGGTGACACCCACCTCACACATCACCACCTCAGCAGGAAAACATCCCAGGGAAATGTTCCCGGGATTGCATTTGAATCCATCCCAAATATTCCCATTTTCAAGTTGGTTTTGGCCTTTCTAACTAGGAAAGGGAAGAGGCTTTGGTGCCACTTGGTCAGATGGCAGAAAACAAGGATCAGTTTCCCATATGGGGTCTTCCGTTCATTGTGGCACAACCAAAATGGAGCATGCATGCAAAAATGTGGGCAAGACACCTTAAAAATTGGGTATTTCATTTACTTTTCCTGGATGAGATTGCAGATACCTTCACTCACATGTGACAAACACAGAAACAAAGCCAGGGCAGGGGTAACTTCTGCCCTTTTGGCAAACCCTGCAGGTGCAGGAGCTGATGTGGCCAATGTGTTGCTGTTTGTGCTCTTACAGAGCTGAGGTTTTCTGGCCAAGTGCTGAAACCAGAACCAGGACACCTGGGGGTCCCCAAGGCTTTGTCATGAGCACTTTTAACACCCCCGGGCACACAGCCACACCTCCAGCCTTTAAATCCCCAGTTCCCCCATCTCAAAATGGGCACCAAGATTCCTCTGCTGGTGTTTTCCCTGTTTCAACCGCTCCATGATCCTGGGATGTTCTCTCCTCCTCTGCAGAGTGCCCAGCTCAGAGAGGCTTCAAACCCTCTCAGGACCTCCAGTCCACCTAAGACACCAATTCAAGGTCTGATGAAGTGCTCAATGAGCTGCAGTTAATGGGGGAATGGCTGTCGCTGTGTCTGGGGCTGGATCAGGAGTCATGCAGCAAGCACAGATAATAGGAATTAAAAAAAAAAATAGAAAAGAAAAGCAATGCCCACTGAACAGCCTTCTAAATCTGAAAGGTTAATGCACACAGAAAGGGAGAAAGACAATAAAAAGCTCTGCAGCTACAGATTAACTCTCACTTCCTCGAATCTGTTATTGTTATTAAGGAAGATATGGAGAGGCAGGAACAGGAGCTGGCTGCCCTACTTCCACCGCCTTGCACTGGGAGTTGGGGTTTGGGTTTGCTTTTTACGCCTTTCAATCTCTCCCCCATCAGGTTTTTTTTTTTCCCAGACCTACAGTGAAATGCAAACGACAAAGACTTTGAGAAGCAGCCTGAAAGCTGAATAACATTGACAGGCAGGGAATTCCCCAGGCTTGGGGCAGGTTCGTGCTTCAGAAAGCAGCTCCCCCTTACCCAAAATCCAGGCAGGAGGAGGCGGAGGGCGCCCAAGGTTGAAGCCCCACATCCATCAGGCAGCCGATCCGTTTAGCTCTGGTGCTCCTTGTTTGTTCTGCTAATGGTGAAAGTTATGTCCACATTCCCGTCCAAATTAAGTATTCAGCTATTTTACAGACACAGTAAGTCGGTCAGCCTTAGCCTCAGTAATTAGGGCTTACTGTTTAATTAATCTCTTGTGGTCACACGGAGTCTCTATCACTCTCTCTCCGTTGGCTCACACGGCTCAGGGAGGAGAGGCTCAGGGGCAGGAGGAGTTAATCCCTTAAACTGATCCCCCCTGCACAGACGGGAAGGAAAGGGGGGAAGGGGAGCTGCTCTCTCTCGCTGATGGGAGAAAATCGGGATTACGAGTCAGCAAAACCCCTCGGGTTGGGCTGAGCTCGCTGCCGGGAGCCGTGTCACACCGGGCAGGGACAGAGCACAGCCCCGGGGACGGAGGGACCTGTCCCAGCCCTGCTGAGCTCCCGCTGCCCCTCTCCGCAGCCCCGCAGCCTCCCGGGCTCCCTACGGCAGCTGCAGCCCCGGGTCGGTGCCCAGGGCCCGGGGACACCGGAGGAGCCCCAGCCCCGGCAGGGCCATGGAACCGGGGGCAGCTGCAGCCCAAGGCACGGCAGGAGCCGCCTTGTCACTCGCTGCAAACGGGAGAGTGTGAAGGAGTCAGAGCTCCTCAGGAAATAGAATCACGGGATTTTAGGTTGGAAAAGGTCTCTAAAGTCGCCGAGTCCAGTCGTTCAGCCGGCGCTGCCAAGGCCAGCACTTCCCCAAGTGCCACATCCACAGGAGTTTTAAATCCCTCCAGGGATGGTGACTTCACCATCTCCCTGGGCAGCCTGTGCCAGTCCTTGACACCCTTCGGGAGAAGCAAATTTCCCTCGTATCCAATTTAAACTTCCCCTGGAGCAATCTGAGACCACTTCCTATTGTCTTATCAAGATATCGGGGGGAAGCAGAGCACAGCCGAACACAAACGTGGTAAAGCCCGAAAATCATCTCCCAGAGTGCTGGAACAGGATGAAACTGTCAATGGACCAAGATTACAGCAATAAAGTGGTAAATAAACAATGTGAGGTTGTTACACGAGTTAGAGAGCCGGCAGGGAGGGGCTAAGAGGGTGCTAATTAGTGCCGATCCCAAATACATTAGCGGGTAGGTGATCACCCGCGATTTAAGGTGTTTTTCCCTTTCAGGATGTCAAGGAAAAGATTCTGGAAACCCGAGAGGTCCCGCGGAGGGCCAGCAGCACACCCTGCCCTGAGCTGGTGGCCGAGGGACAGAAACCCAGCGAGGGTCTGGGCTCCTCAGACTGCGCGGAGCTGCTGGGAGAGGGAAGGGAAAATTCCTCGGAGGAAAATCATCACCCCCAGCCTCTGCCCTGCGCGGCCCCAGGCTGCCGAGACGGGCACACGTGGGACAGGGACCACCCTGAACGCCAGCTCTGGCGAGGGGAGCTCTGCCCATCCCTGCCCAGCCTCCAGGAGCTCCTGCATCCCGCACGATCCACTCCGCAGCCCCGGGAGCCGCAGGAGCGGCGGGTCCGGGTGGCTCCGGAGCCGCTCGCCGCATCGTCGGGAGTTTTCTGGGGCTCCAGCGCCCTCTGCTCCGGCACGGGCAGAACTGAAACTCCGCTCACCCCACGCGGGGCAAGGGCTGGGGGTGCCACTCACGCACAGCCACGGCCGGGGGTGGCTTTCCCTCGGTGTCACCCCGACTGTCACCTGCGGCTGTCCCCGCGCTCACCCGACAGCGCAAGCCCTGGCACGCAGCAGGGCGGCCTCGTCAGCGAGGCAGTTTTCTGTCTTAGATTTTGAAAGCTGAATTATTTGCAAGACAAATCGCCGGGGGAGGTGTCCCCCCGCATCCTCGGGGCACCGGGGACATCTCCGCTGCCAGCACGGCCGTGGCTCCGTCGGGAGCAGGACACAGCCTCGGCACCGGCACCGGATGGAGAAGCTGCCAGCGCCTTGTGACAGCTCCTCCACCCTCGGCACGGCCACACGCAGCTCCTTCGGGTGTTTATAGAGGGATTTGTTCTCTTTCTGCCCGTTCCCCCCGGCCGCGGGAGAGGCAGGAGTAGGAGTAGGACACCGCTGCCCGCCCTGAGCTGCTCCTCCTCCTCCTGGGGGAAAATTTCTGGTGGGAACTTCGCGCCTTCAAGTCTTGACAGGCTCCCAAATTTAGGGAGCAGCTGGGCAGGGGGGATACCTGAACATCTCCACCCAAGTTTCCAGCAGAAATTTTCCTTCCACTCTAAACCCCTGTTCATGCCTGGAGCCACCCAAGCCTTCCCCACGCCAGGAGAAGCCATCACACACTCACAGCCAGCCACAGTCAGGGGCGAGGCACCTCCCTTCCAACACCAGGCACCCTGTTAGGAGCTCCTGATGCTCTCAAAGAGGCACCATCACCTCCTCTGACCCGGAAAATCTTCTGAGAACAACCTGGAGCAGAGAGCAAATAAATTAAGATTCAAGAAATAAGCACGATAGAAACAGCTCAGAATGCACAGCCATGTCCTGCTGGGTGGTTGGTGGTAAAGTTGCACCTTTCTTCCTATTTCCCCCAGTTTTCCCCAGATAATCTTTTTTTTTGGCACTTATCTCTTCCTTCATATCTGGTACATGCTCAGTCTGGGCTCCCAAAGTTCAAACAACAACAAAACTAAAGAGAAAACCTGAAATGTTGCTATTTATTAATTAATATTTTATCAATATATACACATCTATTTATTATACTGTATATGTAAATGTGTATTTATGTGTTCATGGCCCTGGATTCTGTCAGGCCAGCCCAGATTTCACCTCAGAACTGACAGGGGGGCTGGCAGCTCTTCTCCCCATGACAGGGCTGCTTGGAGGAGGGACAGCCCCAAATCCCCAGGAACAGCTTCCATAAAACCCTGCCAGGTGCCAGGCAGGCCCTGGGGACACTGGAGCACCACCAGAGCCCTCAGGCAGTGCCACCACAGGTGACATTTGGGGCCAGCAGGTGACCAGAGCAGGCCACGAGGAGGTGGCACCTCGGGAACACGGCTGCTGATTTATGATGCACTCAGGACTCTCCAAAGGCATTATTTATCTGCATTACTGAGAGGACTTAATTACTCCTCCTCACATCAGAGGAGACACTGAGAGCTTCTATTGCTGAGAAAACCATTTTAATCAGCAAACAGTGCACACGCCACCACAAAACATTTATTTCTTCAGATGGCTGAGGAGTTGATGTTTCCAACCTCATGTGCCTCAACTGCACAGGCTGGGCCCAAAGGGAGGGAAAAACTGCCCAAATGCAGCAGAGCTGAGCAAGCTTTTCACAGGGAGTGCTGCAGGAGAGGCCCAGCAATGCCAGAAAATGGGAAATTAAAGGAAGAGACCGCAGCTGACAATTTCACAGCACCAGAACTGGCAAGAACAGGGGTTAAAAACAATGAATAAAGCAAAGCAAAGCAGATTTACAACCAGGAAGGCCATTTTCTTGTCTCAACTTTGGCAGCAAGTGGAGCCCAGTGGTCAGAGAGGGGCCTTGGAGGGATCTGGCAGCTTTTCACAAGCTCTAAAGCCACTGCCAGCTTCTGGAACACAAACACACTGTCAGTGTCCCTAGAGCATTTCCACCTTTAAAAATGGAGGCAAAGTTTCAATAAGTGTTTGTAGCCCTGTGGGATTCCCACAAGCACCTCAGCAAGAGGCACCCAAGTCCTGGAGCTCCAAGGCTTTTTACATCTGACTGCAGATTTTCACAAGACAGAATGAATGTCATCCAGAAAACCTGTGGGACTCCAAAGGGAGGTCACGTGCATTTCTAAAGGTTCAATTCAAGCACATGCATTATGATTTATATTACAAAGCAAATTCCATTAGATTATTACTCCTCTGCCATCACTTGGTTTTTCTGTGATCACAGAAATTCTCCACGGTCTTAAAATAACAAAAAACTCTATTGTGGTCTGGACCAAAAAAATTCCAAACCCCACAGCCTCTGTCTCCCTCTCCCTGGCAGTTACCCCAGCTCAATCTGCTGCAGACCATGGACTTTTCCTGGAGGAATAAAACTGGGAGATGCAGGGAGAGCTGGTGCTCATGGCCCAGCTGGGGAGGGTGGGCTGTGCAGGGCCCACCCAGCACAGGCACTTCCACTCTGCCTCTCATGCCCAGTGTCTGATGTTTTCTTGAAGATCCAAGAAACCTCTGTGATCCTCAGATCAAATGTTCCTTCAGTGAGCTTTGGATGCAGTCAGGGCTGCTCCTCTCCTCAGGTTGGTTTTTTGCCTCTCCCTCCACCCTCCCCCTGCTCCTCTCAGTGATGGTGTTTGCTGTTCCTTGGAGAAATCCAGATGTACAGCCAGGATTTGCAGCACTGGCATCTCTGCCAGTTAAACACACTAATTACAGCTCCCAAGACTTCAGGGGAGGGACAGCTTCCCTGCCAGGGAACTGGGATTTCAGAATCTGCCTGACATCGTCTCCTGGAGCCTGAGAATCAGAGGGATCATCACTTGGGTGGAATGGAAATGAAAATTTGTGCCAGGGTGGTCAGCTCAGCTCCCAGCACTGCCACCACCCCGTGGGTCATTTGTCCAGTGAGGAGTGGAGGCCAAAAGCACCAGGAGCAGGGGTCAGTCCATCACCAGAAGGGTTTGGTGAGAGCAGAGTGAGTTCTTTGCAATTTAGAATAACAAGAACAGAGTTCAGAGCCAAAGGAGCTCCTGCTGGAGCAGGATTTGGAGAGCTGAGCAAAGCTGGTGGCACCTCCTGCACAGGCAGCAAGGTTGTGACAGTGTCCTCCAAACACCCCTGACAAGTCCCCCGTGGTTTGGGGGCTGAGCTGAGTGGGAGCAAAGGGAAAATCCCCTTGTTCCATTTGCTTCCAAAGCTGCCAGGGTCACTCCCTGTCCCAAAGAGCCCCTCAGGCAGAGGTTTGGGGGGACACAGCCTGGATGAGCCCCACTGAACACAACACAAGCAGGGCAGGAAAAGGGAACACAGCATGGAACAGGCAGGCAGAGCCACACTGGCTGGTTCTTCTGTCCAAAACCCACCCAGGGAGCAGCTCACCTTGCAGGAAAGGTGGTTCCCAAAAGCAGGGAGAGTTGGGAGCAGCGTGAATTGAATCCCAGCAGCAGCAAAGGGCACAAACTGGGGCAGTCACCAGGGAAACCAATCCCATATAAACCAGCAAACATCCCTGAGACTGATTTACACTGCCTTGGAAGAGGAAATCTGAGAGGAACGTGACCATTTTGCCCACATTGAGGTTTCACCCCCCTGCTGGGGTGGGGGATGGCCCTGCAGGATATTTGTGAACTGTTCTGCTCTTCCATTTACTCCCCTGCAAACACCAGGTCCAGCCCACACTCACACTGCCAGTGGTCCTCATTGCTCCAATTCCAAACATTTCCAAGTGCCTTGTTCATTTTATAGGTAACCACAACAACAACAACAACAACAAATCGGTATTGTCATCAGAAATTGGTTGGGTGCTCTTGTCCTGAAACATTCAGCAACACCCAGTATCTGAGCAGCCCAGTCACTGTTTAGAATATTTCTCTTTAGTGGGTCTGTACTGTTCCTGTTTCAGATGGTTTATGAAAGGATTAGTTCTTGGGAACAGCTGCATTTCTTACTTCACTGAGAAATAAACACATCAGGCTGGCTCTGCAAGTGGCATAAAAGCAAAAGAGCTCAGAACTTTCCACATGTTGCTCCCTCTCATCCCACCTTGGGGCTCTGCAAGTCCTCTTCCTGCTCAGAAAGTCATTGGGGTTTGGGACTGATCCCAAATACTGTGGGATCACAGAATCACAGAGTGCTGTGGGGTGAAGGGACCTTAAAATTCATCTCATTCCACCCCCTGCCATGGACACCTTCCACTGTCCCAGGCTGCTCCAAGCCCCAATGTCCAGCCTGGTCTTGGACACTGCCAGGGATCCAGGGGCAGCCACAGCTTCTCTGAGCACCCTGTGCCAGGGCCTCATCACCCTCACAGGGAGGGATTTTTTCTCACATCCAGCTAAATTTACTTTCTTTCAGTGTGAAGTCGTAGCTGGAGGACCATTGGGCTGCATCCTCATTTCTTCCCTTGTTGCTTTCTCCTCTTGTTATTTCCTGAAGGAACAGCCAGAAATAACCTTTGCCAAGGCCCTTGGGCTGTCAGGGACCTGCAGGACACAGCCCATGTGAGGCTGCAATCCAGCAGTGTTTGGCACCTCTGATCTGGAGGGGGGTGTGGGGGTGTTTTTTGCTGGGCTGTGAATAAAAACAGCTTCTTAATTAAGCCCTGGTTATTGATTTCATTTTCATCCTATTAACTGCCTTGCCCTACATGGGTTTGCAACACTCTGTAGGATTCCCCTTGCCCCCACTCTGTGTACACACAAATTGCCAAGATAAAAAAGCTTCATTAGTCCCATCTACTCTTCAAGCACCCATTTCTTTATATGTTTTTTTGCTTTCAAGTGCTCATAAAAGAGGCTCCTTGACAGCTTCCAGACCTGCATCTCTCCAGCAGAGCGAAGATTCACGAACCAACATCAAGAGCTCAGCTACTTTGCAAAGAAAAGGAGGAAAAAAAAGCCTCTGCACAACCCCTAAAGAAACCCAAGTTCTGGGTTCCCTCACATGTGGGGAGCTGGAGGTCTTAGAACAGCAAAACCCCCAAGCTAATGGCATTTGTTGATCTTTTTGGTTGTTAAACAGTAGCAACAATTTGTTTTCAAGCCCTGAGCCCCAGCAGAGCCTGAGCAGCTCAGGGCTGGGTCACCCTGGGTGGGAGCTGCCTTTGCTGCTGAGAGAAAACCTGAGATTTTTGTGTTTACCCCCACAGACCCAGAGAGGGGAGAGAAAAAATATCAAATTGGAGAATGAAAACACAGAAAAAATGGAAAAGAGGAGAAGATGATAAATCAAGCAGAAAAACAGTGTTTTCCATGATGCTCAAAACCAAAGGCACCAAAAGATTTGGGAGTTTACTCTCAGAGGTTTTGAGTCAGTGACCATGAACCTCATGAACTTACACAGACACAGGGGCTGTGACCTAAAAAATTCATAATCCAAATTAAGATTTCCAACCAGGAAGGGAAACAACCAGAGGGAAGATGTTTTCAGGGAAGAAGCACGGGGAGCTAGTCAAATATTTGAGGGAGGAAAAAAACCCAAAACATCCCCACAAATTTTGAGTCTTCATGGTCACTTTTTTGAGATGTCACAGGAGGGGAGTGAAGGAATGAGAAGTGGTTTAGAAGCTCAGGAAGATGTTCCCTGCAGGAACATGGATTTGTGGGGCTGCTCTGTGCAGGGCCAGGAGTTGGCCTTTCATGATCCTTGTGGGGCCCTCCCAGCTCAGGAGATTCTGTGATTCTGGCAGAGATCTGGGGAGGGTAAAACCCAGACAGGCTTCTCAGAGCTGCAAAACACTTGCCAAAACTCCACCTGTTTGAGCTTCCTTCGGTCTTGAGCTGAAATCTCAGGAATTTTTAGCACTCAGTGATGAGTAAATATTCCTGTCATCCAAATCTGGGAATTGCCCTGAAATGCAGCTAGAGAAAACAAAAAGCCTGACTCTTGTTGGTCTCAGTACCAGGGGCAACAATTTAGAAAGTGAAAGAAGAATAATCAATAACATGAAGAGTGAAATGAAGTTTCCCTACCACCAATATCTGGCTTTAAAACACAGTGCTGATCTCCAGCCTTCTGGTAAAGCCTCACATCAGGATCTGGGATGTTTTTCCACAGCAGAGCTGGGCTGGATCATCTGCTGCGTTCCAGACACTGCTTTGATGTTTACATTGATGTAGGAATTAGCCTGGAAATATTGTTGGATGAGTGAAGTGGCAGCGAGGACTGGCTGCAGGAGAGGGACCCGAGCTCTGCTCCCCAGCCCAGATTCTTCCTTCCCTGTTCTGTTTCAAGAAGTAAAGCTCAATAACATCAAACCAGCCTCCCCTCAGGTCCAGTCCAGCCCTCAGCATCCCAGACATTCCCTGGAGCTGCAGGAGGATTCTCAGCCCTGCAGATCCCTACACCAGGCAACACTTACTCCAACTGAATTAGCCAGAAAGGTCTGGAATGGTTAATTGGAATTATTTAGCCATAATGCTTTGCCCTTCTCCTCCTCCTCTGCCTGGCGTGATGTTCTCTAAATTGAATTCCTTTAACAGAATCCAATATGCAGCAAAACATTGGAGAAATGTTTCATTTGGGGTGTGGCTGGTGGACCCTCCCAGGGGGGTTCCCAGGGACCCCTTTTGTGTCCCCACCCTCTGCCCAGCACCAGCAGGAGCCAGGAATGGCAGGGGAAGTTTCCTTCAGCCCAGGGCTGTGGGATGTCATGGGATCCCTCAGGGAGCACAACTGGGGAAGGATCAGCACCAGGAGCTCTCTGGGCAGCTGCACCTCCCTTCCCACTGCAAATCTAGGAAAATCTGTGCTGACAGAACCACAGAATATCCTGAGCTGGAAGGGGCCCACCAGGATCACCCAGCCCAGCTCCTGTCCCTGCCCAGACCCCCCAACAATCCCACCCTGGCCATCCCTGGCAGGGCTGTCCAAAGGCTCCTGGAGCTCTGCCAGCCTCGGGGCCGTGCCCATTCCCTGGGGAGCCTGGGCAGTGCCTGAACCCTCTGGGGGAAGAACCTTTCCCTGCTCTGCAGCCTGAGCCTCCTGAGACTTAACCAACACACAGCCCTTGTCTGGCTTTTTTTTGTGCACAGAATTTGTGAAGAATTATGGAAGCCTTGCAAAGAACTGGGAAAAGCTGATTTTGCTTAGGCCAGTAGGCCTTGAGCTGCAGACACCACCCAAACCATGGTGGATTTCTCCCTCAGGGGATGATTCCACTCTCAGGACAAACACAGAGGCAGCAAACAGCACCTTCCTGTGAGAGCAGAGTGTTGGGAAAGAGCAAGAGATGCAGGGGCTGTCACCTTCCTCGGGGAGGGACACAGCCCTCATTGTGAGGTGCTTCAGATGCTTAAAGGCAAAGCTTGGCACAGAGAAACCCTGAAAACATCAGGGCCCACAGAGGATGCTGTTTGAGGAGATGGCTCATCTCTGACAGCACTTCTGGGGGCTCTGCTCCAGGAGAGCTGAACTGGGGGGTCTGTGCTGCAGGAGGGCCCAGCACAGCACCTGGGAGGCCACGGATCATCCCAATTCCATCCCAGCTCCAACCCGGCTCCAACCTGGCTCCAACCTGGCTCCATCCCAACTCCATCCCAACTCCATCCCAACTCCATCCCGGCTCCATCCCGGCTCCAACCCGGCTCCAACCCGGCTCCAACCTGGCTCCAACCTGGCTCCATCCCAACTCCATCCCAACTCCATCCCAACTCCATCCCGGCTCCATCCCGGCTCCAACCCGGCTCCAACCCGGCTCCAACCTGGCTCCAACCTGGCTCCATCCCAACTCCATCCCAACTGCATCCCGGCTCCATCCCAACTCCATCCCGACTCCATCCCGGCTCCATCCCGACTCCATCCCGGCTCCATCCCGACTCCATCCCAGCTCCATCCCATGAACACCCAGACCCCTAAAGCACAGCCAGCCCCTGGGTTTAACAGCAGCTTCAGCAGCAGATTCACTGCACAGAGACACAAGGATGGAAAGTTCCCAGGTAACCTGGTGTTCTTTTCCCTCAGTAGAATAGCATTTCCATTAAAAAAAAAAAATCAAATGAAAAAATATATATCTGTTGAAACAATAGAGGATGTTTATCAGGGTAGTTTTACAGCAGCAGCTTGGTCCTCTCACAAACTAATATTAAACCAGGCTTGCTCTTTATCTCCCCCTGTATCTTCCCAAGTCTGCCTCCCAAATCCCTGATTTTCTACTGTCTCCATGTGTGATAGGGAAGTTCTCCTCTCCCAAGCACACGTGGGACCCAGCACTTGGTTAATTGTTAATGATTTGATGAGAATCTCAAAGCCAGAAGCCCAAAGTACCACATAACACATGGGGAAGTTGGTTTTAGATTTAGATTTAGATTTAGATTTAGATTTAGATTTAGATTTAGATTTAGATTTAGATTTAGATTTAGATTTAGATTTAGATTTCTCTAGTGAAACTGAGGCAGAGAGAGATCTCTCAGCTGCTAAGAAGAACTGTGTGGAGGGTGGATAGGAGGACACAAGACACTCATTAGAGCTCTCTGAGAACACTTAAAACATCCCAAACCTTCCTGGGAGTGAGTGAGGAGGCAGGGAGGCAATTGCTGATCCACCACTGAGCTCAGCCAGCCCCGGGGCAGGGCAGGGCACATCCGTGTCTCTCAGCGAGCAATTTAACACCATTTGAGCCCAAGTGGAGCATTTACACCCAAAATTAAAGGCGGGCAGCGCTCAGGCACAACCTGCAGCAGCACAAAGCTGTCTAAATTCCTTTTTTCCCTCCACTAAAATGCATTATTTCGGTGTTTTCACCCCATCCCTGGGCACAGACCGGGAGCTGGGCTGAGCATCAACCCCCTGCGGGCAGAGCCATCAGCTCCTGCTCCTTCTCCCTCCTGACAGCAGCTCCAGCATCCCGCGGGTTCCTGCCTCGTCCTGCCGCCCTCAAGAGCTCCGGGGATTTGCACCAGGGCAGGAAAGCAGCTCCCTGCAGCAGGAGGGAAGCGCAGGCACCAGGAGAACACAATGCCACGGAAGTGCCTCGACTTCTTCCAGCTCAAGCCCATGTCCAAGGGGTTTTCACGATATAAATGAGAATGTTCTCCCCATTCCCCTTTTATTCATTTATAAAGTCACTTTGCTAATGGTGCAGGCCGTGTTTGCTGCTCACAAAGTCCCAAGCAATTTATTCCACCTATTTTCCCCCAACAGCTGCACAACCAGAGAGAAATTCTCTTCCCAGCAGAGGCAGGAGAAAAGGATATTTGTCTTATTATGTCTGGGTAAAGCTTATCTGCTTATTTGCTGCTCAGAATTGTATTTACAGAGCACAACAAAGGCAAAGCCAAGTGCACTAATTGCTGCTGCTCAGGTGGAATATTTTCTGCTCACCCTGAGCCCTGCATCAGTGGGGCTTCATACTTTATCTAGCACGAGTGAGCTCCACAGAAGGGTTTTATTATTCACCCATCACTGCTGTTTCATTGCCGCTGTATTTTCTGAAAGGAGGGAGAAAAACCTCAATGATTTCTTGCTTTTCAAACCACGATTGCTGATGGGTTTTTTTTTTTTTTTTCAGAGCTCATTGCACGTTGCAGACAAATAAATCACCATTTAAATCAGCCTCATTCTGAGCACACAGATGGAGGCTCCTCCAGAGGGGAAGCTCTCCATATCCAGGTGCTTTCCATCCTCCTCGCAGTGGGCTCCACATTCCCTGGCTCCCAAGGGATGAGCACAGAGCAAAAAGCAAACCCCTAGAAGGGAAAAATTCCAGCCCCAAAATTGTTTTGTTTTCTATCTGATCAACACCACAAATCCTCATTTCACCTCTGCTCCAGATTATTTGGTTATAGATCATCTCCCCTGGCCTTTGTTCACACAGCAGAGCTCAGGTCAGGCCCCAGCCCTCAGCACTGGGGGTTTATGGCCTGGAAAGGGGGCTGGAAATGGGGTAAATTGATCTGGAAAGAGGATCAGGGGGTGGCATTTCCCCTGTCCCCCCTTTCCTTGGGGAAGGAAAAATCATCCCAAATGCAGAATGGAACCTTTGCCATGCCCACAGCTCCCTGCCACCTCCTGGCCCTTAGCTCATCCCAAAGGCTCTGCTGGGCTCAGAGGGGATCTGTGGCTTTTGCAAACCCCTCTCAGAGGGGCAGGGAGGCTCCACATGCCCAGCACTGTCTATTCCTGCAGAGTTACAGACCCTGCAGCCAGGAAAGCTGGCAAATGGATCCCTTTTAAACACCAGCCCTTTCTAATGTAATCTCTTGTCATCCTTGTTAAAGTGCAGAGCTCCAAGTGTTCAAACAGAGCTTGGCTTTGCCATGGCCCTGCTCCCACCAGGGCAGCTGGGACACTTTGTGTGATGGGGAATTTAATCCCAGCTCAGCACCAGGCTCTGGTGGCTTCACTGGCAGGACCCCCCAGTGCAGGTCTGGGACCTTGATCCCACCTCCAGGGCAAGGAGGGAGAGGAGCTCCTTCACAAACCCCACCTGTGCTGCTGCTGCTGACCAGGGTGTAACATGGTGGGGACACTCCCTGTGCCTGATATTCCTTCCTTCTACTCCCCACCCCATCCCAGAGGGCTGGAGAGCACTCATGGGTTAAAAACTTCCCAGGCCTGGGGGCATTTCCTTGCTGTGGGAGCTGCTGGGTCCCCCTGATGCTTCATGGAGAGCAGAGGTGACCCAGGTGCCGTTCCCTGGCCAGGTGCTGTCCCCTCCCGTGGCACACAGGAGTCTCCAGCAAGACTTTGGGTGTGTTCCCAGTGCCACCAGCAAAGAGGGAGTCCCAGGAGAACCTTAACCCAGCCCTGAGGGGCTGAGCCCTCTTTAATGACTCTCACATAGGTTAAACAGAGATTAAAAGGCAGAGATGAGCAAAAACTCAGGTGTGGGGCTGAGCTTGCCCAACCTCCCCTTCCCAGGAGAAGCACACTTTTCCCCACAGGCAGCACCCAGCAATATTTGCTTTTTCTGGGCATTCAGGCCATTTCTGGGCCTGGGGAAGGGACAGGGAGACTGAGCCTGACCTCCCCTGGCACCAGCTCCTGTCCCCTCCTCACTGCCATCCCTCCTGCAGCCTTAAACTTGAACCTCAGGCTGGTTCTCTCTCTCACAGGCCTTGCCCTGCCTCCAGTGACAGCAGCAGAGGCTTTTCATCCTGCTTGGAGCACCAGAAAGGAAATTAAAAGGGTGATAAGGGAGCTCCTTCAGCAGACGAGGGAATATTCTGTGCTAGCAGGGAGATAAAGTAATATTTCTTCCAGCTCTGGCAAAGGCTCAGAAATGAGACGTGGGGTGAAATTCCACTTTTATAGAGATTTTATGACTCTTACCTGGGCTGCAGGATAACCATCAGCCTCACTCATATCTCCTTGTCAGAGGAGGTCACAGCAGCACAAAGAGAGGGAAGGAGTCTATAAAGAGAAGCCAGATTAGCTCCAGTATCCAGGATAATTTGATGGCTTTGCTGGCCCAGGTCAGCCCAGGGCGATGGATGCTGCCTTTGGGTGTTTTTCTAACACCCCCTGTCCATCAGCACCCTGGGAGATGAGCCAGGACAGCTCCTCAGCTCGGTGTGCAGGGGGTTTGTTTGACCCCACAGAGCTGGATCTGACCCCTCCATGTCCCATGTTTAATTATGCAGTTTTGAAGTGTATTATTGTAATTAACCCGTGGTTAAACCGTCCGGACGTGTGAGGGGACGGGGGTGTCTGTGAGGGCCCTCAGGGGCCTTTGAGGGCCCTCACGTCCCCACAGCTCTGCTCTTTCACAATTCCAGCAGCAAAATCCATCACTCCTCACCAAACCAGNTCTTTCACAATTCCAGCAGCAAAATCCATCACTCCTCACCAAACCAGCCCAACCCAAGCTACAGACACCACAATTTATTCACCACCTGCCCAATCTGTGAGGGTGATGAGGTCCCTCTGTGTCCCTCCATCCCAGCTGGGCCTTTCCTGCCCTTTAGAGGTATTTTTATAGGGATTTTTTAGGGATATTTTAATGGGATTTTGGCTGGCAGTGCCCCAGAGCTGTTCTCTCCCCGCTGCAGGGAGGGCTGTGCTCAGCCACAGCAGCCCCCACCCACCCCTGGTACCCCCAGACCCCCAAATCCAGCCCCTGGCACAGCCAAACCCCCCCGTGCTCCACGCTGGGAACATCCCCAGGGATTGCTCCAAGGAATTTCTCCCCCTCACCTCCTTCCTTGGGATTTCTGATGTCATTTTATTTCATTTCCCCCCTGGCAGAGGGTGGGGAGATATCCCAGGATCGCCAAACCTCAGTGCTGCCCATCCAGCGACTGGAATTCAGCCTCCCAAACTTTTAATGACACAAAATTTTAAAAAACAACCCCAAACCCCCAGAATGAACAGCAAAGTCACTGACTCAGGCTGCTCTTCCTTGCAGGACTGAGCAGTTTTTTTGTTGCTTTCTTCATCTTCAAGCCCACCAAGGAGCAGGTCAGCCCCACTCTGGGCCATCCCTCCTCCAAAGCAGACAAAAAAAAGCCAAACTCCTTTTAAAGCACTTTTTTTTCTTTTTTTTTTATTGATTTCATTGAAAACAGAACAAGAAAATGATCAGAGCCAAAAGGCTGCTCCTTTAAAACTGTCAAAAACATTAACAGAAAAAAAATAATAATAATAAACATGATGGCATTATGAATGTTCTAGAAGAGATGAACAAAAAAAAAAAAAAAAACTTGTTACTGCACTAATTACAGTATTTAAAGATATATGCAAAAAAAAAAAATTAAGATAATGACCTGCCCAGCCACCACACAAAAGGTGATGGCAAATTTATTCACACTACAATACTAACAATTTAAAAAAAGTTTTGTTTTTTTTCCTGCATTTTTTATACTAAAATCACTTTGTTCTTTTTATACAATTGATAAGTTTATATTCACGTGGTGAGCAAAAATCACACCAGAATCAGCACCGTTTTGTTTTGTGGTTTCTTTTTGTTGTCGTTTTGGTTTTTTTGGTTTTTTTTGTGGGTTTTGTTGTTTTTTGTCGAGTTTTTTTTTTTTAAGCTTTTTTTTTTTCTTTCTTTCTTTCTCATGTTTTTTAATGCTTGTCCCCGATGTTTCAATAATGGTAAAAAATAAATCAGTTCGTTGAAACCTCATAGCGTGTGGTTTAAAAATCAATCCAAGGTGCCCAGCATGGAGCAAAGGGATGGGAACAGACGAGCTGGTGACATCTGGGATCTTCTCACCGTGACACGTCTGTCCACCCCAGCCAGTCCAGGTCCTCTATAATATATATTTAATTCACTTTATCTTTTAAAAAAGGGGGAGGGGGAACTGGTTTTCTTTAGGAATTAGTGTCTTGTAAAATCCTCTTCAGCCTTCTCTCTCTAAAACCACTCACGGGACGGGGTGAGGGGAATTCCTTCACGGAGGAACCCAACACTGAGACAGGAACAGGGTGTGGAGCAGAGCTGGTTTGAAGGGAGAAAATCCAGGAGGGAGAGAGCCAGGGATCACAGGGCTTGGAAAGATTCTGGGATTCTTCTCATCAGTTGAGAAAAAAAGCCGTTTGGAGAGAATTGAGGGTGTTTGTAGGGCCCCACCACAACGTCCTGCGAGATGGGGGAGGAATAATTCATCCATATAGAAAAAAAAGAAAAAAAAAAAAAACAAAACCAAAAAACCAACCAACCAACCAAAAAACCAACCAAACCAACAAAAAAACCAACCAGCACAACCTGCCCTGGGGCTGTGCCAAGCAAACCCAGAGCCAGCTCCTCCCGCTCCCTCCCAGAAACAAAGTCTCATCAAGTATCCAGAGTTTATTGTGGGTGAACTGGAGGTGGGTGGGCGGGAGGGATCCAGGCAATGAGTGACATTCCGAGGACGGGCAGCTCTCCCTGGCTCTGACATCGTGCACAGAGGAGGCCAGGACAGCTCAGGTGGCAAAAACAACAACAAAAAAAAATGCTACAGCCACCCCTGCACACACACAGCTGTGAAACCCAGCAGCTTTCCAGGAGCAGGGAGGGGAGAACAACATCACGGAGGTGGGATTTGCTTTCACTCCTTCCTCAAGTAACAGTCGGTGGCACAGCCCTAAGTGTCACAAACCCTTGGCTTTCCTTGAGCGGGGGTTTTTTTCTCTTTTTTTTTTTTTTTTTTTTTTCCTTTTCTCTTTTTTTTTTTTTAATTTTTTTGTGTGTGTGTGGTTTTGTGTCGTTTTTTCCTCTCTTTCACTTTAAATGGAAACTCAGACGGGATGTGACTCTCGGGGGATGGGAGGGGTCAGTCTCAGAAGGGGCCTGCGGCCGTGGCGGAGCTGGTGTCGGGCAGCCCGTTCTCCTGCGTGTCCTGGGCTGAGGTGCTCGCCTGCCGCTGGGCCAGCGCCGAGCTCGAATGTTTGCACTTGGGTGAACCGCACTGACAGCTGAAGAATTTGCCTTTGATGTCCCAGAACCTGTCCCCGTAGTCGAAGCTGCAAGGGAGAGAGAGACAGGAGGGGTCAGGGAAGTGTGGCCCTGATTTAAAAGCCTTCTGATGATCATGTTTACGTACTTCTAGTGGAGTCTCTCAGGAATGTAACATAAACAAAAGTAGATTGTTTTCATACAAACTGCTGAATTGACCACTGGGGTCAGAGAAGTGTTTCTCTCATCTACCAATCCTTGACCAAATTCCAAATCCTATTTAAACCCAAAATCATAATAAACTTCCTTCTTTGCCTCACTTCAACCTGACCCGGGTGTGTGTCGTTCTTTCATGTCCCTCTCAGTGACAGGGAAGGGCAGAGCCAGTGTCCTGCTCGTTCCCCCTCACAGCTGCCACAGATCCAGAGAATCCCGGGATGGTTTTGGGTTGGAGCAACCTCAAAGATCATCCCATTCCATGGGCAGGGACACCTTCCATCAGAGCTCCATCCAGCCTGGCCTTGGACAGCTCCAGGCATCCAGGGGCAGCCAAAGCTTCAGTGGGCACCCTGTGCCAGGGTGTCCCTGCTGTCATTGTAGATTTCTTCCTTTATCTAATACAATCTAACCCTGCCTTCTGTCACTGGGAAGCCATTCCCTGTGTCCTGTCCTTACAACCTTTGTCCCCAAGTCCCTCTCCACCTCTCTTGGAGCAGTGGAAGCGGCTCTGAGCTCTCCCTGGAGCCTTCTCCTCTCCAGGTGAGCACCCCCAGCTCTCCCAGCCTGGCTCCAGCCCTGGGACCAGCTCCGTGGCCTCCTCTGGATCTCTCCAGCAGCTCCAGGTCCTTCTGATGCTGGACCCAAGGCTGGGGCAGCTCTGCAGGTGGGCTCTGACCTGAGCACAGGGGCAGAGGGGCACAATCCCCCTGCCCTGGGCAGCAGGGGAGGGGGCTCAGGGCTATGAGTGGACACAGCCAGGTTGATCCTGGCGCTTTGCAAACTTCAGCGGGATCCCGAGGGAACCCTGGGGACAAACCCCTGGAGCAAAGGGACACAGTAGCCCAGCTGGGGGGCAGCACAGAGCTGTCGGTGTCCCCCGGCTGGTGGCAGGGGCGTGGCCCGTACCCGATCTCCTCGCCGGCCTCTATGTGGCGGGTGCTGAAGAAGGCGATGCGGGGGAAGCGCAGGTCCTGGTGCGACATGAACACCCGCACCGGGATCAGGTTGGGCTCGCACAGGTGGTTGATGAAGCGGCTGATGTTGCCGTAGAAACGGGCGTCGATGCAGTAAACCTCTCCGTCCTGGGGAGAAACGGGGCAGGGCTGGTTAGGGCATGCCGGGGGTGGGGTGTGCAGCTGGAAATAAATGATCAGGCTGCTGGTCTCTCCATTCATACCCCGGAGAGCTCCAGGGACAGCCTGGAGCTGTGTGACTCGCTGTGAGTTTGGAAGGACTGAAAACACACACACAGACTTTTGTATTCAATTTATAATCCAACAGTACCCTGAAAACAGTTTACTGCACAGCACTCTGACCCCACACACCCCAAGAGATGCTTTTTAACACTCTGGCACACCAGTTCTCCCAGTCCAAGCACCAGCTTTGCACAATGGGATTGATGCTCAGGGCAGACACCTTACCAGCCCCTGGATAGGGGAACAGGCATCTGTTCTGTCCTCTAATTGAACATGACAGCTTGGAAACACAAAGCCAGAGCCTTGAGAAAACACAGGGTTTTGGAGATAAGAGTGAAAGTGAGAACACAGAAATTCCCTTTCCAGAGAGCACTAACACTTTGTTTTCCTTGAAAATAAAAGAACTCCCCTCAGGGCTTTTTTATTCCAGCAGAGAATGACTGTGCAAAGCAGAGGCCTTAATTACAGAAGCTAATTTCAGTTGCAAAGAGGCCAAAAGCAAAAAGATCCATTAGTGGTGCTCCAAGTCCCTTTTGGACAAGCACCTCAGATCGTTAATGGATGAGCTGTGCCAGGGCACACCCGGGGGTGCAAAAGCCCAGGAAAACATCCCCAGAACTGGGGGAGGCATCAACCCCAAGGGGCCTTGAGCACACATAGTGTCACCAGCTTTGATTTCATAAATCAGGGATTTCACTCCCTCAATTTCATCCACAGAAACGCAGGATGACAGCAGCCACACCCACAGCAGGACCTGGGACACTCCATGAGCACCTCACAGGGCTGTGAGAGACAGCTCAAGGGACAGGGACAACAGAAATGACAACCTAGACAAGAGAAATGACAACCCAAGCACTCTCACCACAGCACAGGTCCAATCAAGCCATTCCTTTGAGCCACACCAAGACCCTGAGGCCCCCCCAGGGCTGGGATTCACACCCTTGGCAATGCCCCATCACTCTGGAGGACACAGGACCCACTGGCAATGCCCACCCCGAGCCTGATGGGCAGATTTAACCATCCCCCAATGATCTGGTGCCTGGTTTTCTCCAGATGCTCCACCTTGGCCTCCCTTCCTGCTTCCCTGAAGGATTCCCAGGAGCCAGCACAGAGGTTCTCCCTCAGGGCTGCCAGGCAGGGCTAAGCAAGAGGCAGGGCAGGGCCCAGGTGGGCTCTTGCTCATAAACCAGGCTAAAGTCCTTGCCAACTTCTTAATTCCAGTCTGACCCCCCTGTTTTCACACCAGACTCATTATTTATCTTTCCTCAGCTCTTGAAACGTGTGTTGCTTTAAAAAAAGAAGAGGACAAAAAATAAAGCAAAGCTTCTTTGTCACAAGCTGATGACAGAAACAAGGCACAGAGTGTTTTACAGCCTTCCTTGGAAGCCACCCCACTCCTGTGAGTCCCCAGCTCACCTTTTCTCACTTCTCCTTTCCCTGGGGGAGTCTGAAGTCATGGCCTTGCTTAAAACTTTTAGACTGTACTTGGCAAAGCCAAATTTCTGCCCTCAGAGCCCTCACAGAGCAGTGCAGGGAAACAAACAGCAGAATAAGCCCTTGCCAGGGTGTTTGATGGATCTTTTATGAGCAAACGGGGTTTGTTGGGGTTTTTTTAAATCTTTCAGCTCATCATCACTTTATGAAGAACTCACAGAGCTGCCAATCACACAGGTGCCAGGTTGGGAGTACCAAAACCTGGACAACTGACCTCAGGATGCTCCAAGGGGTTTGACAGAAGAGCATCTTGCTCAAAAGTGGTGTGGGCAGCACATGTTGGTTCTGCTGCCCTTTTAACCAGCCCTAACTCTCACATCAACCACATTTCAACTGAAGCACAGCAATTGTGCTCTCTGCAGGGTTTTGCTGCACATCAAGACAGAGACAAACATTCTCTGGGCTCTTCTGGGGAGTCAGGAGCTGGGGTTTGTCTGGCTGGACCCCTGCAGACACAGTACCTTGTTGTCCAGGTCGAAGAGGTAGGAGTCCTCCTCACGGACATCGGCCTCGGAGTCAGAGATCAGCTCCCCCACGTACCTGTGGGCACAGGACAGGCAGGAGTGAGAGGCTCCTGTGAGCACAGCAGGTTTAAACACCTCTTTTTGGGGGGACAGAAACACAGGGATGCAGCCCAGCCACAGATGGGCAAGCACAGCCACAGTGCTGGCCAGCTCCAAGCCACCAAACAGAGCTCTGTTAACTTCCAGCTGGGAAAATCTGGCTCCAAACTCCACCTCTTCACAGCAACACTTAAATAATATTAAAAATTACAGTAATGACATTAAAACCACTTCAGTATTAAAAATCAATTTATTTTTTCCTGAGGACTAAGCTTCCTTTTGCAAATCTCTCTGTTGGCCAAGATCAATATGAATCCAAGTCTCCTGAAGTTCCTGGTCACACTCAGCTTGTCCCACGACCACTGCAGTGCTTGTGCTGTTCACACCCCAAAACAAAACACTTGTGTCTGCTTCTCATATATTTTCCAGGGTATTTTGAGCAATTATAGGCTATACAACCTCAAAAGTTTTGGTTTAAAAGTCTTAGGTCTAACCTAACCTGGCAGGATCCCTGGAAGGATCTGGGCTTCTTTCTCAATCCCTCCTGAACCAGAATAAATGTGAGCTGTGGTCCCAGCTACAGCCACCCTGTTGTAAAAGCAGGTGACAGGCAGGTGACAGGTAGGTCCTGCAAGGACAATGAAGCAGGTGCTGCTTGGCCTGGGCTTGCTGAGAAGGACCAAAGGTACCCCCAAAGCCAGAGAGGTCTGGGTTTGATGCAAACCCCCTCATTGCAGGAGTGCCCACAGCAGTGCTGCTCCCTCCTCTGTCTCTCAATCTCCATTTTAAATAATTTTGGACTGTCAAGGTTCAACACTTCCTGCCCTGAGCTGCTTTAGTCAGGGACTCAGGGGGGACTGAGGGAGGATGTGAGAAAGAAGCACCAGCACAGCAGCTTTTCCAGTGCCCAAGGCCAGGGTTTGGAGCAATCTGGGATGGTGGAAGCTGTCCCTGCCCATGGCAGAGATGGGATTTAAGGTCCCTCCCAACCCACACCAGTCTGTGTTTGTGTGATTTTGGTGTGTAAGTGTTCCCAGCCTGCAATGAAACACTGATTATTTCAAGCAAAGGATTCACCACATGAATAAATATTCTTTGCAGCATCAACAGAACTTCCATAGCCAGCAGCCACTCTCAGCATTCCTGCAGCCCTCAGGCATATTCCAAGTGTTAAACAACTGCCTCCAATCCCCCTGGGGCTCAAGGCAGCATTTAACTCCCAGGCTGGGGAGGAGCAGAGCCAGGAAACACGAACCTGGAGAGGATCCCTGTGATCTGTGACCAGGGATTTTTGGCTGTAGTTCCCAACTGGAAGCCTCCTGTTTGCCCTCACTGTTCTACTACTGGAAATCACCCACTCCTTGGAGGCCTAAAGCACAGAAAGGTGGCCAGAGAGGGAGAGAAATTTCTGTGGAAAGGCCCAGCAGGCAGCAGCAGCTGAGAACAGCTGAATAATTCTGCCCAGAGAGGCCCTGTGCCCAGGGACAGCCACTGCAGGTTTATAATTCCATGAAATAAAATACCACAATTACAATAAAACCCGCTGGTTTAATGCTCCTTTAAAGCCTATTCCTGTAACTCATTTCCTTTCCAAGGCTGTTCACAGATACAAACAGGTCCCTGATTTTCCAGGCCCACAGTTAGGGAAGGATGTGCAAGGGGTGCATGCTCCTTCCAAAAGCCAAAAACCCAGCAGAGCCCCTTCATTTAAGAACTCCTGTGGTCAAGGAAGTGTTGTTCTCCCCAGCAGGATGTTCAGCTCACTGATGGCAAATAACTCCTTCACAGGACTGCACAGGGACACTCATCACTGCTCCAACAGCCTGGACTTGGGTGAGGCTGGAACAGATGATCTTGGAGGTCTTTCCAACCTTAATGATTCTGTGGTCAGAGGGGACTCCATGCAAAAACCAAGAGCAGTCCCTGGCACAGACAGACTCCAGTGTTTTCCACAGGATGTGGGGGACAGGAGGCCTGAAGGTGTGGCTGAAACACCTGGCCTGATGCAGCTGGTACCTTCCTAAAGCACCTCTGGAACAGAGAGCAAACATTCAAACCCCATAAATGGATGCAAAAGGAACACACCAGATCTTCTGGTTCCTGCATCCCACTAATTCCCAGCCTCTCCAACAAACAGCAGCTGTGCTGTTTCCAGAGGGAGCAGCTCCACCACCTACCAAGCAAGCATGAACAGAACAGATTCATCCCAACCCACAGCAGCAGCAGCAGCACAGGGTGAGCAACAGCAGCTTCTGAACAGCACCAAATTCCAATGCCAGGGAGAAACCTGCCCAGGAACACAGCCCTGGGGAGCTGCAGAGCCTGAAGGCTCCATGGGAGCCCCATGGGACAGGAGGGTGACACTGCCACCAAAGGTGACACCTCCCCCTCACCGAGCTGCTGCTTCCAGGGCTGTGCTGAAGGGACAGGGGGCAGCTACAGAGTCACAGAATCATCAGGGTTGGGAGAGACCTCCAGGACCATGGAGTCCAGTCATGAACCCAGCACCACCACGATCACCCAAACCACGTCCCCAGCTGCCACATCCAGATGCCTTTTGGTCACTTCCAGAGGTGGTGACTCACTACAATGCCTCAGCACTCCTTCAGCAAAGAGCCATTTCCACACCTCTGATCTGAAGCCCTCCTGGTGTAAACTGAGGCCATTTTCCCTTGTCCTTTCACTGATTCCCTGGGAGCAGAGCTGTTCCCTCCCCGGCTGTCCCCTCCTGTCAGGGACTTGTGCAGAGCCACAGGGTCCCCCCTGAGCCTCCTTTTCTCCAGGCTGAGCCCCTTTCCCAGCTCCCTCAGCCTCTCCTGGTGCCTGTGAGGAGTTACAGGATAAATGCCACACCAACACAATCATCCTTCCAAAGCAGACTAACAACCACTGGACAAAGCAACTGCCCACTCAGGGCCCTAATCCAGATGTTTAACACAAAATGCTCTTCCAGAGGAGCTGATCCTGGGATCTGCTGTGTCCTGGCAGCCCCAAGCACTGCCAGCACTGGGGCTGCTTTCCAGAGAGGAAGAAAAGAAGGAACCAGGTCTATGGGATGCTCATAGAGAACCACAGGAAGGACCCATGGAGCCAAGGATTGGATTTGGTGAGTGAGAAAAGGAGTGTGACAGAGGAGGAATGTGCATGGGTACGACATTAATTAGCTCAGCTATTTAGTAAGCAGCTCATTTAGCTAATGAAGATGGCACCCAGCAGTGACACAGTGCCAGCAGCTCCTGGCAGGGGTGGGTGCAGTCAGGCTGTGGGATCTGCACCCCATAATCCCCACGTGCCCTGCAATGCCTGTGCTCATCACACCTTCCCTGGGCTGCCTGCTCCTCCCTTGTGCTGCATCCCAGCAGGATTTGGGGAAGTCACTGCCTTTCCTCCTTGGGAGCAGTTCACTCTCAGGCTCTGGCCTGTTCCTGGGCACTGCACCACCACTCTGGGACCTTTGGTGCCTATGGACAGCCCTGCATGAAGACAGGCCTGAGACACTCCCCACAAACAGCAGCTTTTGACTTTATCTCTAAAAAAATATTCTAGCAGCTGGCAGCTCCTGACACAAAAGAAATATTTGGCCAATTCACTGCAGAATTATCTTTTCCTTTATTTTTTTCTTTTAAATACTGCAATAATCTTCCTCAATCCTCCCCCACCAATTCCAGAACACATCAATAACTAGCTCTAAAAACCACCAGCACCTATTTCCACGATGGACATGAGTCCAGCCTTATTCAGAAGGTCTGCAGTCACTGTAGTATTGCAATGAAGGAAACACTTTCCAAACTGTTTAATAAAGTACATATACCACTTTAAAGCTCCAAACCGTGGGGTCTGATGACAGGTTCTTCATTTGACATAAATCTGAACATTTCTGTGCCTAAGTACTTTACTGAGTCAGGGCCAAAACATGTGCTTAACCCCAAGTGCTTCATTGTTTTGCTGAATCAGGCTAAAGGCAGAGCTGTGACACTGGAAAACCTCTGGAGAAGTCAGCATTGAAGCAGAGAAAGTTGTTCCACACTGCCCTGGCCTGCAGTGTCCCATATCTGTGGTAAACATGGGAGTTGAGAACATTTTGCAGCACAACCCAAACGTGTTTTCCCCCATCACTTGTGTTTCAGAGGGGGAAGAGCTGAGCACAGATCCCAGCAAGACAGAGAGTGGTGGAGAAAGCTCCACACTGTGAGAAGGACAGACAGAGCAGGAAGTGGAGTCAGGAACCCTCTGGCTGAGGGCAGGCAGCTGGGCTCAGTGCCAGCTTGATTTGCATGGAAACCTCTCCTTGAAGGGGAGCAAACCATGTGTGCCCTGGGAAAGTGCTGCTTTGCTGGGCTGATGGAAGCTGCACAACTCTTACTCCTGGATTTGGGAAGTGCTGGGTCTCTGGGCTGGAGAAAGCTAAACACCTTAGTGCTGGATTTGGGAATGGATGGGATTTACTGGGCTGATGGAAGCTGCACAACTTAGTGCTGGATTTGGGCAGGACTGGGGTTTTTGGGATGGTGAAAGCTGCACAACCCACTCAATCCTGGATTTGGGCAGGGCTGGGGTTGCTGGGCTGATGGAAGCTGCACAATTCAGTCAGTGCTGGATTTGAGAACGGATGGAATTTGCTGGGATGGTGAAAGCTGCACAACTCACTCAGTGCTGGATTTGGGAATGGATGGGATCTGCTGGGCTGATGGAAGCTGCAGAACTCACTCAGTGCTGGATTTGGGAATGGATGGGATCTGCTGGGCTGATGGAAGCTGCAGAACTCAGTGCTGGATTTGCGCAGGGCTGGGGTTTCTGGGATGGTGAAAGCTGCACAACTCAGTGCTGGAATTGGGAAGTGCTGGGTTTCTGGGATGGTGAAAGCTGCACAACTCACTCAGTGCTGGATTTGGGCAGGGCTGGGTTGCTGGGATGGTGAAAGCTGAACACCTTACTCCTCAATTTGGGAATGGATGGGATTTCTTGTGCTGATGGAAACTGCACAACTCAGTGCTGGATTTGGGAAGTGCTGGGTTTCTGGCTGGGTTTCTGGCTGGTGAAAGCTGCAGAACTCATTCAGAGCTGGATTTGGGCAGGGCTGGGGTTTTTGGGATGGTGGAAGCTGCACAACTTACTCGCACACAAATGTTCCCAGAGGAATGTCCTGCATCGTCCGCACTCCCCAGCCCATCTTCTGTGTCCTGTAAAGCTGCAACCGAGTCCTGGGAAAGAGGGAAAGAGGAAGTGAAGCCACACTGATGGCTGGACTCTATGGAAAGAATGAATTTTCATGGAGAGATGAGCAAAAAGCCAGCCCCTTCCATCACCACACAGTCCCAGAGGATTTTAACAGTCGCCCTGCAGGGATGCTCCACTCCCACAGCTCCCAGCTGTGGGCAGATGCTGGCAGGGAAACAGCCCAGGGACACGGGACAGGTGCCAGTCACCCCTCCTGCCTGCCCAGGTGCACACCAAGGGGCTGGGGAAGAGGGGACAGGGCTGGATGCTCTGTGTGATGATGATTTACAGGGGATATCAGAATCCCACCAGCAGCATTTCCCTCCCCACCACACAGCCCTGGGGGAGGCACGGGGGATTTACAGCAGTGGAGCTGTGTAGGGACTGGTGCTGAGGGGGAAGGCAGAGCTCCCCGGGACTAAAGAACACCTTGAGCTAAGTGCTCTGACCCCTCTGCCCTCTGCCAAAGTCAGGGCATTCAGCAATTCCATCATATCCAGCTGCCTGGCTGAAAGACAAGAAAGAAAAGCTGCAACTTGAGACTTCTTGGTGTAATAGCTGCTCTGTGGAATTTTACTGATGGGGTTTATAGGCAGAGAAACAATCCTGTAAGTCATTCTGCCTCGTGCTCAGCCAGAACCTGAGTTAAGTGCAGGATGAACAGTCTCCAGGGCTAGGAAAAGCTTGCTCTATCCCTGAGGGAACCAAAACCCACTCTCAGCAAGGCTGTTATCGGAATTAAGTGAAATCTGATGCTCACCTTAACTTCACCCTGTTGCTTTTCCCAGTACTTCTCTTCCCCCACCCACTCCCTCCTGCACCGTCAGCTCAAACCAAAGGATGTGAATTTTATCCTGTTTGCCCACAGCTTCACCAGGGCAAACCATGACCTCAGGGGAGTGATTGCTCTCAGAGCAGCAGGGTCTAACACTGGCTTTGGGGCTTGGGGAAGCTCCCCCAGGTTTTGGCTTGTCCATCAGAGCAGAGCTCAGATCTGGGCTCTGCTCTGGATCTGACGCTGGCGGCAGCAGGGCCGTGGCTCTGAGCTGAGCCTGCCAGCTGAGCTGGGCCAGGCTGCCAGCCGGATACGTGTGCTCTGCCAGGCAGAGTTAATTTGGAGCCAATCTGATAAAGGAAGCACTGAAAACAGAGCAGCAGCACCCCTGTGTCAGCTGCAGCCCCAAGGCAGGAGCCTTCTCCTCTGCCTCCCCAGGGACCATGAGCTCTGCCCAGCACCTGACCCTCCTTCCCAGCAGAGCTGCTCTCCCCAGCTCCTGGTTGGGTTCCCAACCCTTCCCACCTTTCAGAAAAAACACTTCAGCAAGGTAAAAAATGCAAAAGCAACAGCTCTAGCTGTACAGCTCCTAAAGAAACACCCACGGAGGCAGCGGAGCTCGGGAGCTTGGCAGGGAAAACCAGAGAGAGGTAAAGTTCTGAGGAAACACATTGAGTTTCTTCCTTGCTTATTTTTACCACTGCAAAATGTCATTGAAACTACAAAGCTTGCACAAAGAGTGTTGTCAGCATTACAAAGAAATTCTGAAAAGTCTTTTTTTTTCCAGTGGGATCCCTTTGAACTTAGTGCAGTGGCAAACTCCATCATAGCAGAGGTCCAAACCAAAACATTGACATTTTTAGCCAGGCACCAAAATCCCAACAGTCTAACCTGGAGCAGCAAGGCCAACAGGCATTCAGGTATCCAATTCAGGGGAATCAGGCCAAGAACTTGGAAATTTTAAGCAGCCAAGTCTGGGCATGCTGGCCTGTATTTCTAATCCAGACTGCTGGCTTACAAGACTTTTTGAATTCAGACTCTGCAGCTCTGTTGCTGTCATGCCCTTCTCAGCTCTCCATCTGAGACACCATACTTGGGCTGTGCATGCAAACCCACAAGCCATTTGTATGTTTGATGGTCAGCTGATGAAAGAACCCTGCAGTTCCCACCTGATGGTGCCATGGGCAGGGTGCAGACATTAACTGAGATGTTAATTGAGCTCATCAACCCACTGCTGCTTCATTCCCACCGGCAGCATGCAGGAACCCACTTCCATCCCACCAGCTGCAGCTTCTGGGCTGGGTTTTGTGGGATTAGGGGTGAGCTGAGAGCCAGAAAGCTCATGGGTTTGGGGTTGGTCCTGCCCAGATCAGCTGTGTCTGCCCCTCCTGCTCACCTGAGGCCGTTCTGCACCACCCTGTTCCTGCAGGTTCTCCAGCACGAGCACGCGTGGTTGCACTCGAAGATCAGGGGGGGCTCAGCCATGTTGAACTCAGGCAGGAGTCGGCCATCCTGAAGGAGAGAACCACCCCAGACTGGGTTATTTGTCTGCTCCTGGGATCCCCAAAACCACAGGCAGAAATTCCCCCCAGGGTTAAAACAGGCCAGAGAAACCCCACGGTGGAGTTGTGCCCCGACCGCCCCAAACCCAGCATCAGAGCTCAGGTTCTGCAGTGGTTCTGCTCTACCCTGGCAGCAGCACAGTCACCACTGTCACCCACAGCTGACAAACAGCCAGAGGATTTAGATTTTTGCTGCCTGCCATCACCCTACACAGCATTAAAAAAATACCTCCCAGTGCTGTGCAGAAAACTGGTGTGCATCATCATCATTATTGCCATTTGCTGTGCTGGAGGGGAGAAGGGGATGCTTAGTCTGCCTCTGGAATAAAGCCTGAACTTGCAGAGTCCAAGGCCAGTGCACCCAAGTTCTGTGAACCACATTAACTTCCCAAATAACACTCCCAAAAAAAAAGCTACAATTCAATTATTTACCAACATACAGGATTAAGGATGCAATTTATCATATTTCACAAATTTGGCTTTTAAGGCTTGAAAGGTGTAATCACCTATTAATGTGCAAATAAAATGGCTACAAAGCCAAGAAAGAAGCCAACACTTCCCCTGGGAGAAACCTGCAGAGCTTCACAGAACTTCTGATCTTTATAGCACCTGCCCAAAGATGAAACTCAAAACCTCCCTGGAGGGTTGAAGCATTTACCCAAAACAAACCTGACTTCTGGCAATGTGGCAGTGAACACATCTTTATTCTGCCTTCGTCCAGAAGAACCACAATAAATAAAAGCAGATTAAAAAAAATCTCTTTCTACTCCCCTCTTTTTGTTTACATCTTACTTTCCACGTTGCTCTGAAATGGAAGCTGATTTCACACATGGATTGTTAAGTGCTCCCTATCACATGGGTGTAATTAATGGCTCAGTTGGCACGAGAGGAACACAAATAACACAAGAAAAGCTGCCCTGAGCACGCAGTTTGGATTATCACACGTCTCAGAGCTGAGACTGTGACTTCAGGCATTTTAAGCCAAGAAGAAAGGAGCTGGAATTACAGAAGCAGGGAATGGTTTGGGTTGGAAGGGACCTTAAAGCTCAGCTCATCCCAACCCCTTCCATGGGCATCTCCCACTAGACCAGGGTTGTTCCAAGCCCTGTCCAACCTGGCTTTGAGTTGTGCAAGGAACTGCATTAGGCAAAATTCATCTCCCAAGCTCTGGTGAGAGCCAGGAGGGGGCTGAGTGTCCTCACCTTGTCGTACCAGCAGCGCATGCTGAGCTGGCCACACATGCAGTTACTGGAGGAGCAGTCGTCTATACAGACACAATACTGCAAGAGAAGCAAAGGGTTAATTCCACACCACTCACACAACTGAGACTGCAACTGGTGACTGGCTCAGGGAACCACATCTCCTCCTCTTGCTGCAGCTCCTCGGCCAGAAGGATCATCAGCTTCACCATTCAGTGGCAGTTTTACCCCATTGTTTATTTCTGTGTGCAGTGAGCACCAAAAGGACTCTGCCTTGCAAGGGAGGATCTCATTCTGAGCCTCACTGCTCAGGGGAGGCTACTCCCCTGTTGTTAACCCTCCCCCATGCCCTGTGAGCTGTTCTCCACACCTGAGGACAAGGAAAACTCCAAGGAGGGACCAGAACTGGGAGATGGTGCAGCTGTGCTGTCTCAGTCCTCCCCTGCTGCTTCCCCCAGCATCCCCAGTATTTATTGGTATTAACAGATACCTTTTCAGACTGGCCAGAAGCCTTCCCCACAAGGACTGCAAAAGCCTGAGAGGTAACTAAGGTATTGTTACAAGAAATAATACCACGCTTCAGAGTTCCAGCCACAATATCCTCAGACAGAGGAGCACACTTCATTTCAAAGACAGTGCAACAGATCAGTTGTCACCTAGGCATAGACTGGGAACTCCACATTCCACACCACCCTCAGTCAAGTGGCCACCAGCACAGCCCCACCACCAGATGCTGCACAACAGGGACTGGCCCTGGGAAGGTCAGAGCTGTGCCCAGCAGGGCCTCCCCCTCACCCTGAACTTCCCCATCTCTGCTTTCCCCTCCCAGCCCTTCCAGGACTGCAGTATCACAGCCAAGACCTCGGCCTGGGTGCTGCAGTCCATGGGAAGGCAGCATGGGGAAGGTCTCCCAACAAATCCCTGACTCCCCAGCCTCAGAAGAGAGGACAAGGATAAATGGGAGCCACAATCAGCCAGCACCAGATGCTCAATGCTACAGCTGAACACAGAGCTCAGCTTAAGCCTCAACACTGAAGAAAATCAAAATCCCATCTCCTTCAACAAGAGCTGGAGGTGAGGAACTCAACCTTAGCTGGAATTGGATGGCAATATCAGGACTCAGCATTCCCATCTGGAATGCCAAATCTGTCCTGAGGAGCACAGCCCAGCCCAGAAGAGGAACACAGCACCATCCCTCACCTGTAAATGAGTGATGTTCCTGTCAATGTCCATCGGGGAGGTGACACAGTTCTGTGACACATATTTGTAGTTGCTGGGGCAGGGCTCACTGTCCACGGAATTGACACAGGGAATGGGGATCCTCTCATAACCCCGGGCAATGTCCCTGCCAGGGGAGAAAGAATTGTTACAGAAGGAAATTCCCCCCAGACAAGAGGCCATTCAAATGCCATCCGAGGGCAGAATCACTGCCTTGGAGCACTGGAGCACTCAAAGCCATTCACACCAGAACAGGGCTCATGTTTTCCCACCCTGCCTTACAGATGGTTCTTTGTGCTTGTGAATATTTCCATTTGGAGGATGAATGTGCAAACCATGGACTGAATCAGCATGGGCTTAGTTCTTGCTAAGCTCACACTGACCTTCACACCAGTTTAAGAAGCTACACAGCCCTTTCTTAAACCAGCCCCCCCCAGCCTTCCCTGTGCAAGGGCTCAATTTCATGACCCACAAGCAAAGCCAGCCCTATTCTCACCTGCTCACCACCTTCTCTATCTGAGCAGGCTTCTCAGAAGATGATTCTTTGAGGGTCTTGTTCATCTGTAGAGCCACCCAGACCTGAGAGTTAAGGCTGGAGCACTGGAGCGGGGTCTCACCCTCCTTGTTCTTTAAAGTGACATCCGAGCCACGGGAAAGAAAGAGACTGCAAAACAGCAAGGAAGGATAAGGATTCCCCAGGAGAAACCAGGCAAGGGGAAAACAAGCTGAATCACATCCTCCAGCCAGCCCTTAAGGGACAAGGAAGAATCTGTAGTAGTGAATAATCACCTGAGTTTTCTTTATTAAGCATGGTTCAGTGAATCCTTCTGACAGAAGCCACAGACTGGAGCTCTGGGCACCCATGAGAGCTCTGGGCAAACCTTGCTTTGCTTCAGGTACCTTTGCTGGTACCAGCCTAACTTCAGACAGGCTTGAAACTCTCTCTGGCAGGGAAAGATATGGGGTGGGAAGAGTAGGCTGGAAATGGAAGAGTCCCACAGGAAACTGGTGCTGGACTTGGCCCTTGTTTTATACTCACCAGCTTTTGGTGAGAACATGATGGCTTTATTCAGAGCAGGGATGAAGCAAAGGAAAAGCCCTGTTACCACACTAGTTGAGGGGGAAAAAAAGCTTTAAAATCAAGGAAGCCTGACACCTTCCTGCTGGGAAGCCCAGGCTGAGCACAGCCCTTCAAACTCCAGAACACGCCACATCTTCTGACCGGCTCTAGCAGCAGCTCACACTCCCCACACCCCCGGGAGAAAAACAGGCCCTCCATCCCAATGCTGGGCTGTGTGTGAAGGCCAAAAGCAGTTCAGAGGCTCTGCTGAGGCTGCAGGAGCAGGCAGGGAGGCGGGGGCAGGGGGAGCAGTGCACTTACACCACGCACTCGTAGCGGTTCTCCCGGGCCGCGATGTGCAGCGGAGAGTCCCCGTGGATGTTCACGGCGTGCAGGTCACACTTGGCTGCCAGCAGGATCTCAGCTATGTCAACACAGCCAGAAAAAGCAGCCCAGTGCAAACAAATGTTTTCCTCCTGGAGGGAAAGGGAACAGAGCAGAGATTGTTTAAATCCCTGTGGCTTTGGGACGTCACCTTCCTCAGCTGTGCTGCACCTGCAGCGTTCAGCACGTGGCTGCCGTCCCCACCCCACTCAGTCTGCCTGGGAATGCCAGGGTGGACAGGGAGACCTCAGAGCAGCCAAACAGGGAGTTCTCACTCCATCCACCTCTGCACACCAAGGCAATCCATCACCTTCCCTACACACACACACACAGACAGCTCGTCTGTCTCTAAGCCACAAACCAATCTGCATCAATCCAGGGAAGAGGTGACAGACATGAACAAACATGCTGGAAAAGGCTGGAAGCTGAGTTTCCCCTGCTCCAACAGCCAGGAAAGCTACTGTGCCTCCCAGGGCTGCAAAATTAAGGAGAAAAAGAGCACAGCACGAAATTAAGGAGGAAAAGAGCACACAGGGTACATGAAGGTGCCAAAAAAGAGAACCAGGAGCCATGGGGTAAGCAATCAATCTGACTCCAGGCATCTCTTAAATACTGTATGTACTCATCTCTCACTAGAGCACTGGAAATAGCTGAACACTCATCTTTCTGATGGAGATATTTTAAGGGATGATCCTGTTTTCTGTTACACTGCAATTTGCAGCACACGTCGATCCCCTCCCCATAACAGGCTCTAAAGATGTCAATGACAACAGTGAAATGATAGTAATGATCACCCAGCTATTCTCTTTTCTTTTTCTTTTTCTAGCAAAAACAAAGCTGCTGCTGGAGTGTTTGAGCTGTTACCACATAACTTAAGGTCCTGCCTTAAATAGGGAGTTATTGCCACACATCAGGGGAGACACTTTTCTACTCAGCTCCTGCTTCCCTTTACAGTATCATCTAGAAAAATCCCATTCAATAGACAGAAATCATCCATCCTGTGGGTTGCACCCACATGCTGCAGCTCAGACAGGTCACAGACACCTGGACTGGTGCTCTCCCTTGCACTGCTCCTGCCTAAAAAGCAGCATCATCACAATCAAAAGCATTTCTCCCAGAGCAGGATGTTTCCCAGCACGAGTGACATTTGTCCTTAACCACATCCATGAGGACACCCCAGCTGCAGGTCCAGGATAGATGTGTGACACACACAGCTGTTTAGAGCACAGTTTTCTTTCAAGTAAATTGTTGACTGAGTTGATTTGATGTTCATCATCAATGTGTGATCTTGAAGCTGTGACAGATCAAAGAGTCTGTTTTGTTCAGAGTCAGCAAGCAGATGTACCAGCCCAAAAATCCCCCTCTCACCTTGACTCTTGTTTTTAGGAACAGGATTGGATCCAGACCTGCCTGGGAACTAAGTGTGCTGCTTTTGGCTGGGGTAGAATTAATATTTCTCCCAGTGGCTGGTGTGGGGCTGTGCTGAGCACAGGGCTGGTGACACAGAGATTGTTCTGCTGCTGCTGAGCAGGGCTGACACAGAGCCTGTTCTGGTCCTTGTGCTGAGGAGACTGGGAGACATGGAAAGCTGGGAGGACACAGCAGGACAGGTGACCCTGACCAAAGGGACATTCCACACCATCTGACATCAGTTCATGATAGAAAATGGGGAAAGAAGGAGGAAGGGGGATGTTTGGAGTGATGGTTTTTTTCTTCCCAGGTCACTGTTCCATGGGTGGTGAACACCTGCCCAACCATGGGAAGCAGGGAATAAATTCCCTGTCTTGTTGTTTTGTTCTGCTTGTGTGTGTGCCTTTGGCTTTCCCAATTAAACTGTATCTCAACCCACAAATCTTTTTCTACCTTTTACCCTCCTAATTCTCTCCCCATTCATGGAGGAGTCAGCAAGGGGCTGTGGTTAAACCACACAACCACAGGAACACAGAGGGCTTTGCTTTGGTTTGGTTTGTAAGAGACGTCAAAGCTCATCCAGTGCCACCCCCTGCCATGGACAGGGGCACTCTCCACTACTCTCAGGCTGCTCTAAACCTTGTCCAACCTGGCCCTGGACACTTCCAGGAATGGGGGGAGACACCACACTTCAATATCCTTAGAGACTCCAAGAAAAAAAATGAGAAAGGGGCTGGGAAAAAAGCAGACAGTATCTCCTTTGTATCTTCCCTATTTCCTTGGAAATCCCTGGGAAAGCAGCTGGCACAGCCCCAGGGGCAGTACTGGGGGTGCCAGGGAGCTCCCAGGGACTCAGGCACTGAGTGCATCCCACTGGAGCAGGATTTATGGAGGTGAAGGGCAGGCTAGAGCCAGCTCCAGCCTGGCACATCAGAGCTTGGTGCCAGTGATGCCAGCAACAGCCAGGCTTTGATAGCTGCTGGTGGAGTGCCCAGCCCATCCAGAAACACAAATACAAGGTCATTCTCCTCAAAAGGCACACAGGGTGCCCCTAACCCACACCCAGAGTCACTGGGGACACACATGGAGCTGCCAAGTCTGGACTAAAGGGGATCTGCCTGGTGCAGGGTCCAGAGGCAGCACAGTGGGCAGAGGGATGGGAACCAGCAAGGCTCAGAGCTGAGTTCAGCCTGAGAATTCCACACAGCATCCTCACAGGCTGTGACAGAGCAGCTGGAGGGAAAGGACACCCCACAAGCTGCCAAACCTCTGCTCAGAATGCAGGAAAACCCTCACCAGACACTTCTCACTCACACTGAGCCCAAAATCTGTGCCCTGGGGTTTAAAGAGAGACTGTAACTCCTGCAGGAGGTGCCAGAGCAGCAGCCTTACGTTGTCACGGATGTTGATGTCCGAGCCCTTGGCCAGCAGCAGCTTCACCAGCTCGATGTGCTTGTACTCCGTGGCCCAGATCATGGGTGTCCAGCCACCATCATCCTGGGGGGACAGCAAGGGGTGACACAGGGGACACACACAGCCTCCTGCTGGCCCCCCACACCCCCCTGAGTGTCTCCTCACTCCCCTCCTGTCTGCACTGCTGCAGGTCCCTCGGGTGCTGCAGAGCCCAGCCTGGCTGGGAGCAGCACACCTGAGCCAGCTGCAGTTTATTCCAGCTCAGCAGGCTGGCACTGCATCTCCAGCCTGGTCAAAAGGCACAAGGAACACCCAGGGTGTACAAAAGATCTCAAAGAAACTCCCTGAGAAGCCTGGGGGACCTGCCCTTGCCTCAGGGGCAGGTCTGCCTCACCCCACAGCAATGGATAAACCCCACAGTGACAAGTGCCAGGCTCAACCCATCCCATAGCACAGAAAGAAAGAAAGAAAAAGAAAGAAGGAAAGAAAGGAAAGAAAGGAAGAAAGAGAGAGAGAAAGAAAGAGAGAGAGAAAGAGAGAGAGAAAGAGAGAAAGAAAGAAAGAAAGAAAGAAAGAAAGAAAGAAAGAAAGAAAGAAAGAAAGAAAGAAAGAGAAAGATCGAGCGTGCGGGACTATCGGGA